>BNST01000208.1:0-2500 GCA_019650275.1 Xylocarpus granatum
AAAGTTCATCCCACGCACTCCCAATGCGCCCGAAGCCTCAGTTGCACTTGAGAGAAGCCACGCCAAGGCTTCGGGTGCATTGGGAGTGCATGGGACGAACTTCTAGGAGTGACCGAAAAATCACTCGTGGGCTCGGTAGAGGCGTTGCTTACGACAAACTTTTGGAAGCGACCAGAACATCCCGTGGGCATGGAAGAGGCATCGGGCATGTTCACCAGTGTACGGGATGAACTTCCAGGAGCAACAGAACATTGCCATGGTGCGGCAGAGGCTTCAGATGCGTTGGGCAGTGTGTGGGATGAACTTCTAGGAGCGACCGGAACATCCCTGCATGGTGGCAGCAGTGTAGGGCACGTTGGGCAGTGTGGGGAACAAACTTCTGGGAGTGACCGCAGCATCACCGGGGGCACGGCAGAGAAGTCGGGTGTGTCTAGCAGTGCACAGGATGAACTTCTGGGAGCAGCTGGACATCCCGCGGGTGCAGTAGAGGTGTCGGGCTCGTTTGGCATTGCATGGGATGAACTTTCAGGAGCGACTGGAACAGCCCCACGGGCATGGCTGTGGTGTCAGGCACATTGTGCAGTGCACGGGACAAACTTCCTGGAGCAATCGGAACTTCCCCGTGGATGTGGCAGAGGCTTCAGGTGCGTTGGGTAGTGTACAGGACAAACTTCTGGAAGTGACCGGAACATGCCCGCGGGCATGGCAGAGGCTTCCAGCATGTTGGGCAGTGTGCGGGACGAACTTCAGGGAGCGCCCGAAAAATCCACACGGGCTCAGCAGATGCATTGGATGCATTCAGCAGAGATTGGTACGAACTTCCAGGAGCGACCGAAACATCCTCGCGAGCACGGAAGAGGCATCAGACGCGTTCGGCAGTGCTCAGGACAAACTTCTGGGAGCAACCAGAACATTCCCCCGGGCATGCCAGGGGCTTTGGGCGTGTTGTGCAGTGCACAGGATGACCTTTCGAGATTGACCGGAGCATCCCTGGGAGCACAGCAAAGGCTTCGGGTCTGTTTGGAAGTGAACGGGATGAATTTCAGGGGAGTGACCAGAACATCCCCGCGAGCATGGCTGAGGTGTCAGGCTCATTTGGCAGTGCACAGGACGAACTTCCAAGAGCAACCAGAATGTCCCCGCCGGTGCAGTAGAGGCTTCAGGCTCATTCATGTTGAGGATCTTAGGAGGCAAAGGGAGCGTGAGAGAATGCAGCAAGGCGCCAGCAGCAAGAGAGGCAGCAACCAACCAGCAAGTGCGCACAAGCAGCATGCACGCAGCAAGCAATGAAGCATGGCCAGGTTCTGACTCAGTCCTAATCAATGGCGGAAATGAAAGCCAAGGAGAATTCCAGCAGCAGCAGGATACGCATGATGAATTCCAGTAGCAATAGGATAGTCGCGACAAGAAGAATTCTAAGGGCAGAAGGATACTTATTGAGAGTCCTAGTCCTAGAAGGATAAGCCAAGAGGAAGTCCAGCTGCTGTAGAAAACAAGATAAAGTAGGAATTCTAGTCTAAGTAGGAATTCAAGAAAGACCAAGAATCCTAGTAGGATTAAGACACAAAGGATAAGGTCTATCTTGATAATGTTTTATTTGACTTAGAAAAGCTTGTTGACTTAGGAAAACATATCCTAAGTGGATAAGGAACCTAAGTACTAGTTAAATTAGGATAAGGCTGTCTTAGGACTATAAATACAGCCCATTATTTGTGAGGAGGACATAAGCTACGAATTTTGTTATTTTCTCATTCATTAATCAAGAATCAAAGGTAAGCATTCTTGCTCACATTCTTGTTTATATTTTTGTTATCTTTTAAGAGTTGTCTTGAGATAACTTGGGCTTAAGTCAAGGTTAAGAGTTGTCTTCCTTGCTTAAGAGCTAAGGTTGAAGTTAAGAGTTGTCTTCTTCAACCAAGGCAAGTTGTGATAGGTTTAAGAGTTGTCTTACCTATCCAACATATCTTTATATATATTAGTTAACCCGAAGGACAGCTTAGGGGATATAAAATAAGAAAAGAACTCAAGAATCAAATGGGACAGCAAGTTAGGAAGGATTCCAATAGGCGTGCTAACCCCTAAGGTGCAGAAAAGTTGGGGAAAAAATTGGGACCCCAACAAATTGGTGCTTTTGTTGAGAGATCAGCATGATCACCCCAACAAATTGGTGCTTTCGTTGAGAAATCAGCACAACCACCAGTTGAGAAGTAGCACGATCACTCCAACAGATTAGTGCTTTAGTTGAGACATCAGCACAGACGCCATCTAGTTGCGAGGACAGCAAGGTCACCATGTCATCTCGGCAGCATTCACCCTCACTACAGCAGCGAACTAAGGAGGACTTTGGAAGAATTCTGACCTTAGAGAGGAATCGATGCTTACTCAATGACCAGGTAAGTGATCTCAAACATCAATTATCTTCTATCATCCATTCTCTTGAGCAATTGAAGAGAGACACACCACGAGTAGCTGGAAAAAAAGTTAAAACTGAGAAGCCAGG
>BNST01000208.1:7500-17252 GCA_019650275.1 Xylocarpus granatum
ACTTGTACCTAGCCGTTAGGATGTTGTATATATATACCCAAGATGTGTAAAGTGAAAAACAAGCTTCTTTATTCTTTCATCAATACTTTCTTTCACACTTCTTTGTTTCTTCAATATTTTTCACATGGTATCAGAGCAGGTTTCATCTCTAATCTAGCTTTTTACCTTTTGTTGCTTTGTTGGTTCTTGGTGTATCAAGACATTCCCCTTCATAGCCAAATTAAAGAATGGAAAGGGAGGGCTCGTCATACAACACCAAGAGCAGAAGTTCCTTCAAGGGAGTTGATAATGATGGTAACACCACCTTGAAACTTACCACATTTCCCTTGAATGGAAAAAATTACTCAATTTGGATCAATCCCGCTGAAAGAGCATTATGTGGAAAACGAGCATTGGGTTTCGTGAATGGAAGAATCACAAAGCCCACAGACACATCAAGTGAAGAATATGAAGATTGGTGTTATAATGACAACTTGGTGTACACATGGATTTTAAATTCCATGGAACCATCCTTTGGTAGGTGCATTCTCAAAGGCTGAAACTTCTAAAGCACTTTGGGAGTCTATCAAGAGACAATTTGGTCATCAAGGAAACTTGATGAGAATATACGAGTTGAAGCAGTTCATCAACAATATCAGCCTTAGTGGAGGTGATCCGATAGAATATAACACCAAAATTAAGGAGGCATGGGATGAACTTCAATCATTAAGGCCGAATACTACCAACATTGAAGAGGTGGAAAAAAGGGCCAATGAAGATCTTGTGATATCGTATTTGATGGGTTTGGGTTCGGACTACGAAGATCTTCGGAATCACATTCTTAGAATTGAACCTTTGCCTTATTATGACGATGTTGCAAATAAGGTTAATAAAGAGTACTTGCAAAGAAAGATTTTGAATGGGAATTCAAGCAAGGCTGAGAGAGGTAGTTTGGTGGACAGCAAGGAAGAAGGCAGGATGGTCCAAGGAGCAAAAGTTAAGGCTAAGTGTGATAAATGTGGACGGATGCACAACCTTAAAGACAAATGCTGGAAGTGTGGGCACTGCAAGATGCTTGGTCATACTAAAGAAAAATGTTGGGTTCTTAATCCACATTTGAGGCCAGTTAACTTCAAGGAAAAGGCGCCACCACAAGGTGCTCAAAATGCAATCGAAAAAGGGAACTCAAAACTCCTTGAGGATTTGGCCAAACTACTTCGGAACCATCTTCCAAGCTCTTCTCAAGGTATGATTTCCAACTCACATTTTAAGTTTGACCCTTGGGTTATTGATTCAGGTGCTACTAATCATATGTTTAGAAATAAAAACATGGCATCTAGAATAGAAACCCTAGGAAACATTAGAAATGTGACAATAGCCAATGGTAGTGAAATACCCATTAAGGGATTAGGAGATATTAAAGTTTTATCCAAGAAAACAAGTGGCCTTTATATGCCAAAATTTTCATCAAATCTGCTGTCCGTTAGTCAAATAACAAAAGACTTAAATTGTTGTGTCATCTTTGAACACAATAAGGTGATATTTCAGAACATATCAACCGGGAAGAAGATTGGTGAGGGAACCTTACATGACGGCCTATATTTTTTGGATAGTACCAATCAAGCCCTTAGAGTTGAGGAAGACAGTGGACTTCAGAAACTTTGGCATGCAAGACTAGGCCATCCTCCTAGTAACATTCTGTGTAAAATGATTCCGAAAATGAAGTTTAGTGATTTTAAACAATGTAGGGCTTGTAATCTTGGAAAACAGACTAAACTTCCTTTTGTACATTCGGAAACTTGTTATAATGAAATATTTGATCTTGTTCACTCTGATCTATGGACTTCTCCTTTAGAATCTCACAATGGCTTTAGATATTTTGTCACATTCATTGATCACAAGTCGAGATACACTTGGATATACTTGATTAAAAACAAATCAGAGACCTTATCATGTTTTAAAGAGTATGTTTCCTTAATTGAAAATCAACTTGGTAAAAGGATTAAGATTCTTAGGAGCGACAATGGGGGAGAATATACTAGTCACGCCTTTGAGAATTACTTGAGCACTTTAGGGATAGTTCATCAAACGACTTGCCCCTACACACCTGAACAAAATGGTGTGGCCGAGCGGAAAAATCGGCACATTTTAGATGTAGGAAGGTCACTAATGTTTCATCACAATGTCCCTAAAAGATATTGGAATGAAGCCATTCTCACTGCCATACATTTGATAAATCGTATGCCTTCGAAGTTGTTGAATGGAAAATCTCCTTTTGAATTGTTGCATAATAGGCAACCAAACTTATCTTATCTAAAGGTATTTGGCTGTACTTGTTATGTTCACATCCCTAATCATGCTAGAGATAAATTGAGTCATAGGAGTGTAAAGTGCATATTTTTAGGGTATTGCATTGATAAAAAGGGTTATAAATGTTTAGATCCTTCTACGAATGAGAAATTCTTGTCAAGAAATGTTACTTTTCTGGAAAGTGATCCTTACTTTGATAAAGTGAGAAATGAAGGAGAAATGAAAAGGGGATCCTCTTCCCCTATCTATTGTAGGTAATCGGTTGAGTTTGTTAAGGAATAACGATCAAATCAATAATGGAGTTAGTTTGAATGAAAGCGAAAAAGAGGATTTTATCTATGAAGATTCAACACAACAGAATGGTGATATTCATGAACCATTGGAATCAAATGAAGAACAAAACATAGTTAGCGAAAGTCAAAGTGAGGAAACACCTTGTGATGAGAACCCTAATGATCAATTAGTTTCAGAGCATGAAATCCCATTTAGTTCCTCACCGGTGGGTCAAAATGAGAGAGAGTCCGATTCTTCATCACATGATCAAAATTTTCCTCTTAGAAGATCTCAAAGAATTAGGAAGCCTCCATCCGAATGGCAGAAAAATAGGGTATTCTTTTATGGGAACAAAGTCACAGCACATCCTATACAAAATTATTATACCTTAGATAATGTTAAAGAGAGTTATAGAGTGTTTTTAAGCAAATTGGATAGTTTGAAAGAGCCATCTTGCTACAACGAGGCCAAGGACATTCCTATTTGGAGAAATGCCATGGATGAGGAGTTGGAAGCTTTAGTTAAGAATAAGACATGGGAAATTGTTACTCTTCCCCAAGGTAAGAAAACAGTTGGGTGTAAATGGGTGTACAAAACCAAGCTGAAGAGTGATGGTTCCATTGAGAAACATAAAGCTAGATTGGTTGCTAAAGGATTCACTCAAACCTATGGTTTAGATTACACGGAGACATTTGCCCCAGTAGCCAAAATGAACACCATTAGAGTTATTTTGTCCTTAGCCACTAATTATGAATGGGAAATGTATCAAATGGATGTTCGAAATGCTTTTCTCCAGGGGGAATTAGAAGAAGAGGTTTACATGGATATCCCACAAGGATACAACATTAAAGTACCAAAACCGCATGTATGTAAGCTTAGAAAAGCCATTTATGGCTTAAAACAATCTCCTAGGGCCTGGTACTCTAAGTTGTTAGGTGCTTTAACTTCTCAACACTTTAAGGTTAGTAGTGCTGATCACTCTTTATTCATAAAACACTCCAATAATGGTATTACTGTTGTGATAATATATGTGGACGATATCATTATAACAGGGGAGTGATACTTTGGGAATAAACAGCACTAAAAGTTATTTAAAGTCTACTTTTGATATTAAAGACCTTGGACACTTACGGTATTTTCTAGGTATAGAGATAGCCCATTCTAATAAAGGGCTATTTCTATCCCAAAGAAAATACACACTTGATCTTTTGAAAGAGACAGGTAAGCTTGGAGGGAAGATAGCATCAACTCCAATTGAAGTACAAGCCAAAAAGAAGGAGGGCAAACCAATTGAAGACATCAAGCAATATCAAAGAATTGTGGGTAAGTTAATCTACTTAACTATTACAAGACCTGACATTTCTTTTGCTATGAATCAGGTAAGCCAATTCATGACTTGTCCAATGACCAATCACATGGAAATGGTGGACCGAATACTCAAATATCTCAAAGGAACTCTAGGACAAGGATTACTAATGAAGAAACATGGACATCACCAAATTTTTGCCTACACGGATGCTGATTGGGCAGGAAGCATTGAAGATCGCAAGTCTACAACTGGATATTGTACTTTTGTTGGTGGGAATTTAGTGACTTGGAAGAGTAAAAAGCAAACTGTGGTGGCCAAATCAAGTGCCGAAGCTGAATATAGAGCAATGGCTTCAACCACCAGTGAATTGATATGGTTGAAGGCATTGGTTGAAGATTTGGGTTTTAATGTCGAGGCACCTATGAAGCTACATTGTGATAACAAATCGGCGATACATATTGCAAACAATCCGGTGTTTCATGAGAGGACCAAGCATATAGAGGTAGATTGTCACTTTATAAGAGAAAAATATTTGAATAAGACAATCTCAATGCCTTATGTCAAGAGTGATGATCAATTGGCGGACATATTCACCAAACCTCCGAGTATTCAACAACTCTAAAAGTTCGTATGCAAGTTGAACTTGATCAATTTGTTCAAGCCCAACTTGAGGGGGAGTGTTGAAGATGAAGAGATTGAGGGTCAAGATAAAAAGCCCAAATAACTCTTTGATTGGTCTATGGACATTCTTGTCAAGCCTAAAGCCCATTTCAAGCTTACCACTAGAGGACGAAATAACGGCTAGTTCTTGAAATTGAAAGCTATGCTGTTATGTGTTGTACCTAGCTATTAGAAAAGTAAAATCAACTTGTACCTAGCCGTTAGGATGTTGTATATATATACCCAAGATGTGTAAAGTGAAAAATAAGCTTCTTTATTCTTTCATCAATAGTTTGTTTCACACTTCTTTGTTTCTTCAATATTTTTCACAGCAGAGGATTCGATTTACCATGTTCATGTGGTTGGTCATTGGTTGCTGCATGAATTGACTAACCTGATTCACAGCAAAGCTAATGTCAGGTCTAGTAATGGTTAAATATATTAACTTACCGACAATTCATTGATATTGCTTGACATTTTGAATTGGCTTGGGCTGCTTCTCTTTGTCTTCTTCTTTATCCTTTTGCTTGTAGGTATTTTCAATTGGCGTTGGAGCTATCCTTGCACCTAGTTTACCTGTTTCACTAAGTAGATCAAGTGTATATTTTCTTTGGCATAGAAATAGTCCCTTTTTAGAGTGGGCAATTTCTATTCCTAAAAAATATCGTAAGTATCCCAAGTCTTTAATGTCAAAAACAGATTTAAGATATGATTTAATGCAACTAATGCCTATTTCGTCATTACCAGTAATGATTATATCATCGACATAAATGAGAATCACTGTTATTCCATCTTTGGAATGTTTGGTGAATAGTGAGAAATCAGCCTCACTTTTAATGAAGGCTTGACAACTGAGAGCATTGTGCAATTTAGAGTACCAAGCCCTAAGGGATTGTTTAAGGCCATAGATAGCCTTTCTAAGCTTACATACATGTGATTTAGGAATGTCAGTCCCATACCCTTCAGGTATTTTCATGTATACTTCCTCTTCTAATTCGCCTTGTAAGAAGGCATTTCTTACATCCATTTGGTACAATGGCCAATCATAATTAACAGCTAAGGACATAAGAACTCTAATGGAATTCATTTTAGCCACGGGGGCATTATATTTTTCAATAGTTCCATCACTCTTAAGCTTGGTCTTGTATACCCATTTGCAGCCAACGACCTTCTTCCCTTTAGGCAGTGGAACAATATCCCAAGTTTGATTGCGAATTAGAGCCTTAAGCTCTTCATTCATTGCACTTCTCCAAATTGGGCTAATTTGGGCCTCTTGGTAATTGGAAGGCTCTTGAATATCATCGATGGCATTTAGAAAAGCTTTATACTGATCTTTAATGTGATCATGAGTATAGTAACTTTGAATAGGGTGATTGGTTACATGGTTTCCATGATGAAACACTCTAGTTTTCATCCATTCAGAGGCAGGTCTTTTGATCCGAGTAGATCTTCTAAGTGTGGGTAGTTCCTGTGTAGCATGACCATCACTATCCATAAATTGATTTGGTATGTCATGGCTTCTAATTCGGTCATCTCCAAGATGATCTGGATCATAAAAAACATACAAACAAAAAAAAAACATAAATAATAATCAAAATAAAATAGTAAGATTAAACATAAAGCTAGTAACAATACGGAACAAGGGACGCAAGGAATGATAAAGGGGGGTTAAGGGGTACATGGGAAAAAAAAAAAAGAGGGGAAAAAAAAAAAAAAAAAGGGGGGGGGGGAAAGGGAAGAAGGTGCGGGTAAGACGGGACAGGCACGTGACTGGCCCTGGGACAAGGCCGCTACACAAAGTTTGGGAGGTGGGGGGGGTTGCCCTGGAGTTTGGAGGGGTGTTTGATGGTCGAGCTATAAGTGGAAATCGGACACAAGAAATACGAAGTTTCCTACAGCTTTCGTTGGTATGCTGCTATGCATAGCTATTCACATGTCCCTCTAATTGACCTTCTCTCCATATGTCATAATTCTCTTCTAATTCTATACACTACAGCACCACTCAATTCAATTTATTCACAGAACGTGGATAAGGTACTATCTGTAGATAACTGTTTGTAAGATGACGGTGTGACTGAGTAGGTGCGAGAACATTAGAAACCCAGCTGGTTGACGACGTGGTAAGTGAGAGTCAACACATTATATCCCTCGGAGGATAAATAAAACATGGTGGGTTGGGGGGAGGGTGGGTACTGTGGAAATCAAGGGCAGCGTCTATAGTTACTATGAGAAGAGGAGTTCGTAGGAGATGGAATAGGGAAAATATTGGATAGAAGGTAGAGCGGAGCGAGCTGTGGGTTACCTTGGGTGAAAGGACCGGATTATTAACCAGGATAAGCTAGTCCCTATTGGTATCTTGAGTGGGGGCAAGATGGGAGGGCTGTCCGGGGATTTTGGTTGGTATCTTTCATTGTGTTCTCGGAATGTCGTGTAGTGTCATGGGTATTATGCAAGGGCGGGTGCAGTCTATAGTATGGAGTCAAAAAAGAAAATACCACCAACCCACCACCTACCACAACACACCACACCCCCCCACACACAAAACAGGAAACAACAAAACAAACCAACCAAAAAAAGCACAACACATACCCACACCACCACAAACCAACCACCAAAACAACAGCACAACCACCCTACCACAAAAAAAAAAATCACCCACAAACAAAAAACAACACACCCACACACAAACAACAAACCACTCAAAAGATCTATCCGGTGATTGGGCACACCAACCAACAACACAAACACACACAACGCACCCACACATCCCCAAGAAACAACTAACACAAAAAAACAATACACACAACCACCACACACCGCCCCATAAAACAAACAAACCCAACAAAACACTCTCACACACCCAGACACACAACAAAATCAAAACAAATCCTCTACACCACAACAAAACTCAACAACGAAACAGCAAACTCAGACACAAGAACACACAAAAGACAACACAAGCAAAACAACACAACCACACGAAGCAAAAACAACCAAAAACGACACACACCCGACCACAACAACCACACAAAACCAAAAAAAAACAACAAAACATCAAACCACAAAAACACAAAAAACAACCAACACGCGAAAACACACATACCACTCACAACTCCAACACACCACAAAAACAAAACACCTAACACTAACCCACACTCCATTTAAAACAAAAAGTAAATAACGACATAAAAGATTAAAGAAAAAAAAAACTATATGAAAAAATCACAAAGAAAACAGAAAAAAATATATACATACCGAGAACGAAAAAAAAAAAAAAAAACCCAACAAATACAAAAAAAATATAAAATAATGGCAGATACAACACAAACATACAACTCAAACATACACAGGACGACAGGCACAAAATACAATAAAGCAACAGTCACAAGGTTACGACAGACAACAGATGCACACCACATCTGCATCCCAAACAAACAAATAACCACCCTACACAAAAAAGCAAACCAACACACACCCCACACCTCCCCCCCCACAACCCCACCATACAAATAAACAAAGACCCTCCCCCCCACCCCCCCCCCCACCACCACACCACACCCCCCCACCACACTCCGCCTTAACCCCACCACAATCACACACCACTCAAAACACAAACAAAAAAAATCCATCTGAGTTGTGGGATGAATCATTTTGCATCTTGGGCAAAAGTAGGTTCGTTCTCATCATTTGTTTGTCTAAGAGGGTAAGGATCATTCTCATTTTGAGATGATTCCTCTTAAACTTCTAGCTGATTATGCATATTCTTTCTAAGTTCAAGAATGGGTCCCTTTGTGTGAATAGTGTCAATAACAGGACCTGGGGTGGAATTACCCACATCCTCCCCCTTACCATTGGATTTGAGTTCATGTTTTTTGAAGTAGGGTTCATGCTCTAAAAATGTTACATTTCTAGATACAAACAACCTATTTGTTTTAGGGGTCAAAGCATCTATAACCCTTTTGGGTTGTGGCATAACCTAGGAATATGCATTTTTGACTTTTATAGCTAAGTTTGTCCCTATTGCTACAAGGAATATGAACATAACATATACATCCAAAAATTTTAAGATATGAAAGATTTGGCTTATGATTAAACATTACCTCATTCGGAGTCTTGCCTTTTAGAACCTTTGTTGGTGTTCTATTTATCAAATGAACAGCTGTGAGGATGGCATTGCTCCAGAAATGCTTAGGAACATTATGGTAGAACATCATTGATCTTCCAACTTCCAAATTGGTTAATGACAAAAAGCATAAAGTGTTTAAAGCATGGTAATGTGTCCGACTTGCATTTTAAAAGGTATACCCACGTATATCTAGATTTGTGATCAATAAATGTAACAAAGTATCTATAGTTATCATGAGATGTCACAGGAGCAGTCCATAAATCAGAATGAATTAAATCAAAAACATCATCACATTCATGTTCTAACAGTACAAAAGGAAGTCTAGTTTGTTTTCCTAAAATACATGCTTCACACTTAGAAATGTAACAATCTTTTAAATCAGGAACTAGACAATTCAAAATGTGATTAGAAGGATGTCCCAGCTCGTGCATGCCATAGCTCATGTGAATCAATTTATTTAGTGACCCTAAAAGCTTGTTTTGCGTCATTTAGCATGTAAAGGCCATTTTCAGCGAAACCTTCACCAATCTTCTTCTGGTTATAATATCCTAAAAAATCACTTTATTAGGACCAAATATAGCAATACAATTTAAGTCTATAGTGAGTTTACTAACTCCGATAATAGATTAGCATGATCTAGCAATTAGGAATATACGAACGTCCGGTTAGTATGTCGACAATATAAACATAATCCTAAATCTACTAGAGTACTTAATGTGGCGAGCATAGCTTTCCTATTAGCAATACTTTGACATGCTTTGTATTTGCCTATGAAATGTGAGTGTAGTCTATGATGCCCTTATTTATGTTTCTAAACATACGATCACTAGCACCTAAGTCCATAATCCATAGTTCATGATCATTGCGAGAGTAAAAGTGAGAGTCAAGAAGAGTACCGTCCTTCTATTTGCCTTTATGAGCATGTGTTGGGTTCCAAGTGTCTTCATATTGATTTGGAGTTGGTTCTGTATCACCTGGCAATATCATCGAGGCTAAAGGAGTGAACACTTGAAGTCTCGGTGATGGGAGCTGAATGGATACTTTGATTTGGGACTTTACCCTTCTTGAACCGAGAAGGCATGAGTTCTGGGTGAA
>BNST01000209.1:0-378567 GCA_019650275.1 Xylocarpus granatum
GTGAGCAAAAAGGCCCTGGTCCCCAGAACCATGGCCGAAAAAGACCTCTGGGCGCTGGTATTCACGCGCCTTGGGGTCATTGAAAATTCGGCCTGAGTATTGGGCCCTTGGTCCTTGGCCACCCAGGCCAAAATTGGGAGCTGAGTCCTCGGAACCCAGGCAGAAAAGGTCCTGGGTCCCCGAGAACCAAGGCCGAAAAAGACCTCCGGGCGCGTGATATTCATGCGCCATGGGGTCGTTGGAAAATTCGGCCTAGGTATTGGGCCCTTGGGTCCCGGGCACCCAGGCCGAAATTGGGGCATGGGTCCCCGAGTACCCAGCCCGGAAAGGCCCTGGGTCCCCAAGAACACAGGCTGAAAAGACGTCTAGGCAGGTGATATTCACGCGCTCGGGGTCGTTGGAAAATTCGACCTAGGTATTGGGCCCTTGGTCCTCGGCCAACCAGGCCGAAATATGGACCTGAGTCCACGGGAACCCAGGCAGAAAAGGCCCTTGGTCCCCGAGAACCATGGCCGAAAAAGACCTCTGGGCGCATGGTATTCACGCGCCCTGGGGTCATTAGAAAATTCGGCCTGAGTATTGGGCCCTTGGTCCTTGGCCACCCAGGCCAAAATTGGGAGCTGAGTCCTCAGGGAACCCAGGCAGAAAAGGTCCTGGGTCCCCGAGAACCAAGGCCGAAAAAGACCTCCGGGCGCGTGATATTCATGCGCCATGGGGTCGTTGGAAAATTCGGCCTAGGTATTGGGCCCTGGGTCCCCGGGCACCCAGGCCGAAATTGGGGCATGGGTCCCCGAGTACCCAGCCCGGAAAGGCCCTGGGTCCCCAAGAACACAGGCTGAAAAGACGTCTAGGCAGGTGATATTCACGCGCTCGGGGGTCGTTGGAAAATTCGACCTAGGTATTGGGCCCTTGGTCCTCGGCCAACCAGGCCGAAATATGGACCTGAGTCCACGGGAACCTAGGCAGAAAAGGCCTTGGTCCCGAGAACTAAAGCCGAAAAAGACCTCTGGGCGCATGGTATTCACGCGCCCTGGGGTCAATAGAAAATTCGGCCTGAGTATTGGGCCCTTGGTCCTTGGCCACCAGGCCAAAATTGGGAGCTGAGTCCTCAGGGAACCCAGGCAGAAAAGGTCCTGGGTCCCCGAGAACCAAGGCCGAAAAAGACCTCGGGCGCGTGATATTCATGCGCCATGGGGTCATTGAAAATTCGGCCTAGGCATTGGGCCCTTCGTCCTTGGCCACCCAGGCCAAAATTGGGGTCTGAGTCCTCGGGAACCAGGCAGAAAAGGTCCTGGGTCCCCGACAACCAAGGCTGAAAAAGACCTCTGGCGCGTGATATTCATGCGCCATGGGGTCGTTGGAAAAATTCGGCCTAGGTATTGGGCCCCTGGGTCCCCGGCACCCAGGCCGAAATTGAGGCATGGGTCCGCCGAGTACCCAGCCCGAAAGGCCCTAGGTACCCAAGAACAAGGCTGAAAAAGACGTCTAGGACGGTGATATTCACGCGCTCGAGGGTCGTTGGAAATTCGACCTAGTATTGGGCCCTTGGTCCTCGGCCAACCAGACCGAAATATGGACCTGAGTCCACGGGAACCCAGGCAGAAAAGGCGCTTGTTCCCGAGCACCAAGGCCCAAAAAGACCTCTGGGCGCACTGTATTCACGCGCCCTGGGGTCATTAGAAAATTCAGCCTGAGTATTGGGCCCTTGGTCCTTGGCCACCCAGGCCAAAATTGGGAGCTGAGTCCTCGGGAACCCAGGCAGAAAAGGACCAGGGTCCCCGAGAACCAAGGCTGAAAAAGACCTCCGCGCGCGTGATATTCGGCATGTTGGGCATTGCACCGCACAAACATCAGGGAACAACGAAAACATCCCCTGCGGGCATGGTAAAGGCGTCAGGCACATTTGTAGTGCATTGGACAAACTTTTGGAGCTACTGGAAATTCCCCATGGGTGCAGTAAAGGCTTCGGGCGCATTAAGCAGTTTGTGGGAGGAACTTTCAGGAGGAACCAAAACAGCCCTGCAGGCATGGTAGAGGCATTGGGCACAACAGCAGCTTCGGCTGCATTTGGTAGTGCACAGGACAAACTTCCAGGAGCGATCAGAACATCTCCTGGGCACGGCAGATGCTTTGAGCGCATTTGGCAGTGCGTGGGATGAACTTCCAGAGCGACCGGAACATCCCCTGTGGGTGCGCAGCGGAGTCGGGCACGTTCAGCAGTGCGCGGGACGAACTTCTAGGAGTGACTTGAACATCCCCGAGGGTGCAGCGGCAGTGTCATTCGTGTTAGGCAGTATATGGGACGAACTTTCGGGAGCCACCGGAACATCGCTGTGGGCATGGCAGCAGCATTGGACACATTCGGAAGTGTGCAGGACGAACTTCCAGGAGAGACCAGAACATCCGCGTGGCACAACAGAGGCTTCGGGGTTGGCAGTGCATGGGACGAACTTCCGTGAGCGACCGGAACATGCCTGCGGGCGCCGCTGAGGCATTGGGCACTTTCGGCAGTGCGAGGGACAAACTTCTAGGAACAACCAGAGCATTCCCGTGGGCATGGCAAAGGCTTCGGGCGGGTTTGACAGTGCGTGGGACAAACTTCCGAGAGTGACCAGAACATGCCCGCAGGTGTGGCTGAGGCATCGGACACATTCAGCAGTGTGTGGGATGAACTTCCGGGAGTGACCGGAACATCCCAGCTGGTGTGGCAGAGGCATCGCCCGCATTGGTCAGTGGACAGGATGAACTTCCAAGAGTGACCGGAACAACCCTGCCGGCATGGCAAAGGCATCGGGCTCATTCACGAGTGCGCAGGATGAACATCTGGGAGAGACTGGAATATCCTGACGGGTGCAGCAGCGGCGTCGGGTGCGCACGGCAGTGCTCGGGATGAACTACTGGGAGCGACCGGAACATCCTTGCAGGCATGGCAGAGGTGTCGGCCCATTCAGCACTACACAGGACGATCTTCTGGGAGTCACCTGAACATCCCCACGGGTGCAGCAGCAGAGGCTTCGGGCACATTGAACAGTGCATGGGACGAACTTCCGGGAGTGACCGGAACATTGCAGTGGGCACGGCAGAGGCGTTGGGCTTACTGGCAGTGCGCGGGACAAACTTCCGGGAGTGACCGGAACATCCCCAAGGGCGTGGCTGAGGTGTCGGCCGTGATCTGCCGGGCGCGGGGCAAACTTCCTGGAGCAACTAGAACATCCCAGCGGGCACAGCAGAGGCATCAGGCGCATTCGCAGCGCACGAAACGAACTTCCGAGAGTGACCGGAACATTGCAGCGGGTGCTGGCAGAGGCATCGGGCACATTTGGCAGTGCATGGGACAACTTCGGGAGTGACCTCAACATTCCCTCGGGCACAGCAGCATATCGACATGTCCAGCAGTGCATGGGACTAACTACCGGGAGCAGCCAGAACATCCTACAGGCATGGCGGAAGCTTTAGTTGCATTAGGCAGTGCATGGTACGAACTACCGGCAGCGACAAGAACATCCCCACAGGTGGGAAGCTCTGGTTGCATTAGGCAATGCATGGTACGAACTTCTAGGAGGCACCGAAACATCCTTGCAGGTACGGCTGAGGCATCAGGTGCATTCGGCAATGTGCGGGAGGAACTTCTGGGAGCGACCGGAACATCCCTGCGGGTGCCGCAAAGGAGTTCGGCGCATTCGGCAGTGTGCGGGACAAACTTTCGATAGTGACTGGAAAACTCCTGCAGGCTTGGGCAGATGCATTGGACGTAATCAGCAATGTGCAGGTGACTGATCGAATATCTCGTGTTCCCTGCATTTTAGCCCCCCAGACGCGAACCCGAGCGTTAGGGGCCTCGCTAAGTCAAGGATGAGCAGCGAGCGGCCACACTAACCCTCTTTTTTTCTTTTGTCAATTCGGCATAAGACAGAAAGTCGACGATCACCGGTAGACCAGTTTTTCCCCGTAGCCTTCTGGCGAATGGGTAAATCGCATCGGCACTATCACTTGTATATCTGATCGGGGCATTAGCCGCCAAGCATGAGCACAGCGAAGGACAGTTATAAGCGAATGAGAATACCAGTATCGGCACATACCTTCTTGTCGTTGTTTTTTGGTTTGCAGCAAATCCTGAGCGGCAGGCGCACTCTTTTAGAAGGGGATCTGTAGGACATCCAGTAGGTGTTAGAACGATAGACCGGCTCGAAGAAAACGGCAAAAAAGTCACATGGAGCAGGCAATCCCCAACTGTAAGGTTGTCGGGACCCATTTGGCAGTTGTTTACTACATTAAATTATGGTGATTTGAGAAAGGTCTAGAAGAAAATAACCCACATTTCCACATTACATGGACTTCCATATCATCGTTTTCACCTTTATTTACCGGGTTTTCCCCCTCCTCCTTCCTCCTCTGCCACTACTCCCCTCCCCTCCGCCTCCCCCACCACCCCCCACCCTCTTTCCTTATATTTGCATGACGGTAAAGAAATAACATCACATAACGATGGCTAAAAAAAAAAAAAAAATAATCTCTCGTGAAATTTATGCTTGAGGTGATGAATTAGTAGTACATGACTTAATAATGATTTAAGGAAAATAATATTAATTTATATAAAAAATAAAATAAAAATCAAGTTCATTTAACAAATTATTTTAAATTATTTATGCAATTAACAATTTATAACAAAACTCATCCTTCAATTTACTACGAAATGTTATTTCTTTAAAATTTATAATAAAAGTTGTTGTTGCTACGAGAGCAAGAAGTATCAATATTTTACTATCAAAGTGTTTCAAAGAATGATTATCTAGTTAAATTTTTTACTTTTTTTAAAATAAAATTAAAAATAAATCTAAAATAGTTAGCATATTTTTAAATTTTGAATAATTAAATACATTACTCTTTTAGTGTTATAATTTATATTAATAACGGATATAAATTAAATTAAATAAAATATTTTAGTTTAAATTAATATAATAAATTATTAAAATTTATATTTTTATTAATATTAATTTTTCAATTGCATTACTCAAAATAAATTTGTAAAATCAAAATAAATAACTATATTTAGTTGATTGATTTAAACTTATACATAAAATTATAATTTATATATAATTATAATTCTTTTTATTTTTTATTAATACAAAAACATTAATAATTCTTTTTATTTTATAATTAGGTATTAACATTCTAATTCCATGTATTTAATATTATTCATTACAAAAAGTATGTCGTCATAAAAACTTTTTTTTAACCACAGTTAAAATTTCTATTATCATCGGTAGTATACAGTGAATACAATAACTAAGTGTGGTATAAATTGAGTATATAACTTGTTGAATACAATAGCAAGTTTAGTATAGTAAAAATTGAGTATATAACTTGATACAGGAATATGTAGGTAGTGTGCATGCACATATAACCATTCACTACAATAACAACTCAATTCTTCTTAATTTACTCCCATATTTTAAATAATTTATATTTATTTTTTACCATCAATTTTAAGAATAATTATAACACTTATAATTTAAATAATTAAATAATTCATATTTATTTTTACTATCAATTTAATTATTATTTACAAGTTTAAAGTATTGCAGCCCCCTACAAGTGTGATTATGGTTGTGTTTATAGCTTTGGTTGTATGGTTGTGGTTGTAACTTTAGCTGTGTGTTGTGGAGTGAGGCTTTAGGTTTGTTTTGTTGTTTACATCCTAGTTATGCATTAATGTGGTAATGGGACAAATTCTATTTATTGTGAATTGTTGTTGATATTCATAGATGTATGAACTGTAATTATTTTGTCTTGGATTGGCCATTTAACTCAGGGTTGTAATTCGACCTAGGATACTATTACAATTTTAAGTTTTCGATATGTAAATTTTTTGCATTTAAAAATAACACTTAATTATTATGTAATAATATTCATATATTTTAAATTAAATATAAATTATAAAAATTAAAATTCTATTTTTTTTTAAAATTTTGTAATTGAAAATTGAAATATGTATTTTTTATTGTTGTGTAAGTTATTCAAAGATGAAAGATTCGAATAAGAAAGTTATTAAAAAATGAGATTTGTATTTATTTATAATTTAAAATTAGAATTTACAAGTAAAATCATTTTAAATAGTTATTTTAATAAGAATGAATTAAGATTGGTAAAAAATTATAAAGAAATAAAAATAAAATTATTTTTAAAATCAAAACACTACGGTGAGATCGTACGACGTCGTTCGAGCGACGCAACAATTGCCGTGTGCCAAGCATGCGCAGATGTACGATGCCATTTCGGAAGAATGAAATGTCTGTAACATTATTTTGTCATCTCAAACCACTTCTAGTCACAACGGGGGCTCACATCAAATTTAAACAGAGTCCTGGCTAACACTGCCAAGTTGTGGTGAATTCTCTGTAAAACCACCGAGATAAAAATAAAGCTATCCAGCGCTTTTGCAGAATTGAATTCCAAAAATCAAAATGCCAACCACAGAAAATCACTGATAATGAAAAACCTCCATTTTTGTAACGCACATTTTGGTAAAAATCAGCACAAAACTAAGTTATATGTTTCCCAGTAAGCTTAAAAGTGTACAATAATTCTATTTATACTCGTTACATAGTGAATTTTTGTTAGTCTTTAGCAGTGCCATTCTTGATTTCAGGTTTCAGTATTACATTTCTCCACATTCTGCAATAGTGCATGCCAGTTTAGGCCTGTTGTTTGGTCAGGTAGCCACGTTCTCAATCTTTCCAACAACCAAAAGGCCATCTCCGAGCACCCTCTGCGTCAAAGTTATCAAAGAAAATCAGCATCTTTAGGGACTAGTTCGTTGGGGAGGATTTAATAGACATTAAAAAGAAATGGATGAATTAGGTTGCCACTCCCAATGCCAGAGCTGAATAACCAAAACCCAATTACCACAGTCAAGTAATAATACAACCATTCTCGCATTCATATAAGGATTGAAGGAACCTAATATGTTCATGCACTGATGATGGTATGCATACAGTAACTACTTCTCAAACTGGTGCAACACAAAAAAGAAATAAGCTTTTGGTTGAAAAATCAGTTACTCGAGTTATACATGATACTCAGTAATTTATAATTTAGCTTTAGTAATTCTTAATAATTAATAAATTCATTAACACAAACCAGAAAAGGTCGTGCAATTTGGGATTGTGAAAAATATATGAGAACCAAAAACAAGCAAACATCACACAGCAGGTATGCTCATGATAAAAAAAAGGAAAACAAAAACTTAAAGCACTTGCCCCAAATACAACATGCTTATTGTCAAGCCAATCACACTTAGCACCAGTGATAAAGAACTGTAATGAAAAGTAGTGGAAGACTAATTTCTTCATGATTTTACAAGACAACAGAAAATCTGGAGAATTTTCAAGAAATGGCAAGTGACATTGCTTGATCTTCGGTTAGATAATAAAAAAAATCTACTGCACAAAGTAGCCAGGAAATGGCTGTTTTGGTGAGTGGGGCAGGAAATAACGGCCACAACATTGCAAAAATGACTCCAGGAAAACTACTTTTAAACCAAAGAAAAAATTGCTAAACCGTTCTTAGGGCCCCGTTTTGTATTGATGAATTGTTACTTTTAATCTGCAGCTTTTGAGAAATGAAATTACTATCTACCAAATGATTAATAAACAGTAGCTTGTGAACTAAAACTATTATGCTTTACAAAAATATCAGATTAATCTCAAGTCAATAGTTGAGAGAATTATAATAATTTTAGTACAAAGCTGTAAGTGTTACTAAACACTTCAGCTGCTATTCTTTCAAAATTAAGCGGAAACACAACATTAACAAATGGGCCCTTGTTATGTCTACCTCCTAGTTTTGTCCTCCTACATGAAAATGAAACCACCCAGAAATACATCTCTGAGAGATTAGTCCTCTGTTTGAAATATGAATGCATGACACTTCAGAATTGAAGAATTGTAGTATCCTACCAAACATTTAAATTTGAGTCTTCTTTTTTGTGTGTGCTTAGATACTTGTGTGAATAAGAGACAGGAAAATAGAAAGGCTGATAAATTACCTTACACCCATAAGTATTTGGTCCACTGTTTGCCTGTGACCAGCAAAATAATGCCTTCAGTGTTAGAAGTATTCCCTTTTCATTAATTTCATACTTTAACATGAAATGCAGCAAAAACAAATGAGGTTTTCTAAGCAAATTGAGGCATTCATAGAAATTGACAATGCATATTTCAAATAAGCTCAGTGTGGTGGACGTTGTCGTCTTTAATTTATTGTCCATTTTTTGCATCGAAAATAAAATATTATCGCAAAGGCCAAAGTTAAACCTCAAAAGTGTAAATAACAAAATCTCATCAGTTTCTCCTATCTTTATTAAATATGAATGGTTTCAAGTGGTTTCATCAGTTGGTTATTCCTTTCAATCATCAGTCTCTCTTTATCCAATTTTGCATTAGAATAGTTGAACATCTCTTTCATTGTATAACAAATTCAAGATTCAACATCTTCAGAAACCTTATTTGGACTAGCTTCTCAGCTCCAACAAATTCCTACACAATACACCCTTTTCTTTTGAAAAGAGACACTCTATGTTAGATTTAAGACAAAACCAAGAGAACTACACCAAAGAAAAATTGTAATAATATTTCTGACATAATGCCTCCTTTTCTCTCTCGCTCCCAAACAACCTATCATCTCTTAAACATCAGCACAAATGTGCAATCAACAATATGTTATAAGGCTTCTTAACCACTCGGTCTCGTTCTATGCTTTCCCTAAAGCACTAACTCAAGAGTCCGTGGTAGACTGAAGAAGGCAAATTCAATTGGAGATTCAACACACAGCATCTCCATCAAGAATGAAAATACAACTACTAATGAATTTTATTTCATCCTTGGAATAGGTAGATTTACTGACTTTTTGTTACCTTACAACTCTTTTTAAGGCAGTCAAACAATATTCCTATTTAGTCTGTCTACAATACATGTAACGTCAGGCCAAGTACTATTCATCAAACACCTAAGCTTGCCAATGATTAGGACACACTTACCTTACGCAACTTCAAAAAATAAACTTCCAAAACATGTTTTCACAAGACCCCCAAAATAAATCCAACAAAATCCAGCATTAATCCTTTCTTTTAAATCTTAATTATCTTCCCTTCACAACAAAAGCTTATCCTCAATTCTGTAGCCCTGTGTCCAGTACCAACACATGATAGACCCAATAACTACAAATTAATGGACCCATCCCCCAACAGAATTGTGATTCATATTAATGGCTCTAAACCATAATTTCTTAATTATTATTGCATTGTATGACTAAGATGAGTCAACAAAAATGCAATCCAAAGACTAAAAGGAATATGTGTGCATGCACAAACATGAATGTAATTAAATAACCAAATGCAAATCCAGAAAGTAGACTGAGAAAATAAAATGCAATACTAATAAGGAACAATAACATTGTAGCAGAAAGTTATATCTTCGCATAAAGATGGTAGTGATCAAATGCTAAAAGCAGCACGAAAACTACATAATAAGATCGAGATATACCATTGATAATAGACCAGGACCCGTGTGTTTAGCAATAAAATTTTCATTGTCAAACTTATGTCTGTAAATAGAAGTACATCCACTACCATCACCCTGCAAACAAATATTTAAAGGTGAAGTTTGCAGAACAGCAGTAACATACAAGTTCGAAGATTGTTCCTTGATATTAATAGACATTATTCAATCAGAGATAAACTTGTCAGAGTAAATGTGTAGACGCAAAAGACATAATAATTTTGAGCTTGAATAGGGCAACAATTTCACACACAGGATGCCTAACGGTATTCTCAGTTCTTCCTAGTCAATGAGAACAAAAATATGCATTTAGAATCACTAGGTAAGCAATCTACAAGACTTGCAATGAATATGTTACCAAGCACTTGGCCAGTACATCTTTCATGTCAGCGGCGGAGAAACCAAAGCCATTAGAATGGCGAGACAATCTTAAATGTAAATCAAGAATTAAACTTGTTTACTCATGGTAAACCAGCACAAAATTTACATGAAACAAAACAATTTAAATATGCTTAAAAGTAACCGTTAAAGATGCCAACCTTCACAAAATCACCAGCTTGAATCATAAACTCTTTGATCACCCTATGGAACAGGTATCGCTTGTAACCAACAGGCAATCCGGCTTTTTTTGTCATGAATTAGGAAACAGTAAACATCCCACTAAAATAGAACTTATAATTTGCAAATCACAATGGCATTCACTGAGTATTATAAAAACTAATGCAGATTAAAACAACAGGGGGACTAAACAGAAATTTGTCCAACAGGAGCAACACTAATTTTCAGGAGCAAAAGGGAATAACAAGACAAAATTGTGAGTAAACCCCTGAACTCACCAGTAGATAACTGCCTGCAAGATGAGAAGGAAAAAAATTAATTGAGGTAGAAGGGAATCAGATAAAAAGAATCAAAAAGTAAAAATGGACTTGAGAAACAGTTAATTCTCAGCGATTAATCAGTACACTAACTTGAAGCTTGTAAATATCGAAAGAATTTGAACAAAAAGTATCACCTAAAATTTTCGGCGGTTTTAGGGGCAATGTCGGCGAAGAGTTCCATCTAGATACAACCGGCGCGGATGGTACCAATAGTAATATCGAAGAAGACGATTGGATTTTTAGCGTTTGGAGGCCGAACGTGCCACTCCACACCTCCATCTCCATCGGACGCCATGAATTCCTTCTTTCTTTCTACAACCTTCTCCTCTCTTACTTCCGTGATTCTGCAGTGCAGTGCAGCGCTGTGCTATTCGGCTTTAAACCAGTTGGGACTGTTGAGGACCGTGAAATTACTGATAGTACCCTCCGAAGCCTAAGGCACTACACCATAGTAGAATACAACTGAACGGAATGGAGTGCTTGATCAAAACAAGAGAAAACGTGCAGCTGAGCTCAGGAGAACTTTTACCCTATTGGGTCCTAATTTTGTCAAATTAGGTCAGAGTTTGTCCACCAGACCCGACATCTGCCCTCCCGAGTATCTCGAGGAGCTCTCTGAGCCTCAGGTAACTTGCATCTTTCATTCTCTACTTTGCTTGAGTTTCAAAGCAGTTACCTGATATATGAATGTGTCAGTTGATGTGGAAGTAAGTAGCTAAATAAATGAAATGCTGAGAAAACCTTTATTATTATTATTGCAATTGAGCAGGATGCTCTGCCCACGTTCCCAGATGCAGAGGCATTTGCTTGCATTGAGAGAGAGTTGGGAATACCCATGGACTCAATTATCTCTTTTATTTCCACATCCCCAGTTGCCGCTGCCAGTTTAGGTCAAGTTTACAAAGCTCAGCTTAAATACTCTGGCCAAACTGTTGCTGTAAAGGTTCAGCGCCCTGGTATTGAAGAAGCCATAGGGCTTGACTTTTACCTTATAAGATGTCTAAGAATTTTCATTAATAAATATGTTAACATAATTACCAGTGATGTTGTTGCCCTTATTGACGAATTTGCATGCCGAGTTTGTCAAGAGCTGAATTATGTTGTCAATTATCTTTTAGAAGCTAAAGAATCCCAATGCAGCTGGCTTTTCATTTAGAAAAAGCTATAGCTGGTGTAATTTGCAAAAGATTCTTTTGAGTTTGAATCTTAACTTGACAGTCCTTGCAGGAGGGACAAAATGCAAGGAGGTTTAAAAAGTTGTATGCTGATAAAGAGGATGTACTTGTTCCTGATATATTCTGGGATTATACCAGTTGCAAAGTACTGATAATGGAGTGGGTTGAAGGAGTCAAATTAAATGAGCAAGATGCCATTGAAAGGCAGGGTTTGAAGGTTTTGGATTTGGTGAATACGGGTATCCAATGTAGTCTCAGACAACTACTTGAGTATGGGTACTTCCATGCTGATCCACATCCTGGTAATCTCCTGGTAACACCCGAGGGAAAGCTTGTGTTTCTTGATTTTGGAATGATGATTGAGACCCCAGAAGAAGCAAGATTCGCTATTATTGGCCATGTTGTTCACATGGTTAATCGGGATTATGAAGCTATGGCCCGTGACTACTATGCTTTAGATTTCTTGTCACCTGATGTAGATGTTTCTCCAATCATACCAGCGCTTCTGAACTTCTTTGACGATGCACTCAATGTCACTGTGAGTGAGCTGAACTTCAAAAGAATTGTTGATGGACTCGGCTCTGTTTTATATCAATATCCATTTAATGGTGAGGTTTCGAAGTTTATGTTATCGAATTTTAAGCCCTATTTTGTATGTTTGGGTAGGGATGGTTAATTTCAGTAAATTAGCCAATTCACATTGATCTTTTGGATTATAACATAACCACCGAGTATTCATATGGTTCTGTTGCTTGTTATATAGAATTGTTACTTTCTTATAATTGACAGAATTCGATGGCCCCCATTTATTTGTCTTTCTTACTCTTAATCGTGAAAACTTTATGTTATAACTCTCATTTTTTAAAAAAAATATTTTTGTGTGTTTTTGGAAGGTGGGAAATGAGGAGGGAGTGCACTCTATTGATTGTGCTCCTCATTTGAGAATATTAAAATTGTTATAATGTATAAAACTGTGGTTAGCATGCATTCTTATGGAGTATGCTTCTTTGGCCTGTGAACTTCCTTGCAGTCCCAGCATATGATGCACTGATATTGAGGTCACTTACCATACTAGAAGGTTTAGCCCTCTATGCAGATCCCAATTTCAAGGTGTTGGCTGCTTCATATCCATATTTTGCTAAAAGGCTTCTCACTGATCCAAATCCATATCTTAGGGATGTTCTCATTGAGTTACTTTTCAAGGATGGGAGATTTAGGCATGTTCTTTTTTAACAAATTTCTATAACTTTGTACATTTTTAGTTTGTGGTGTGATGGACATAATTCACAGCTATCAATCTTAATTTTGGATTGGTGCAGGTGGAATAGGCTTGAAAATCTACTTGTTCGGGAAGAAAAGACAGAGTTTTCAGTAAAAGATGCCTTACAACCCGTTCCAAAGCTCTTATTGGATCCAGAGGGCGAAGAGCTGAGGGCTTTAGTTATTAAGGAGTCTGTACATGTCACTGAAGCTATTGTTCTGGGAACAATTGTTGATACGTACAATTCTATCCCTGACTTCATGAGAACTCTAGTTTTCAATTGCAATACAAGGGCACCTCTTGTAATGAATGGTAATGAGTTGGAAAGCATGATAGAGCTCCAAGAACAAGTTTTTCGGATATGGGGGCTTCTACGGTCATCTGAAAACTACGATCTAACCTTGTTGCAGCCTGTATTACTGGTAAGAACCGTTGTTTATGGTTTCAATGTCCTTTTATTCTTTCTACTATAAAACTGCTTTGCACAATGATTGACCGAGGGAGCATTTGTAAAAAATTACTGTAAACTTAATTAAAGCAGAAAAAGTTCAAATTGAACTCCTCGCTATAAAAAGTGAAAACTGATTGATGATTGACTTCAATTTCTTTTTTAATTTTTCTCAGATAGATCAAAGGCATCACCATCTTTACTTTAATTCAATATTCACATGTATGGTCCCAAACTCATCTAGCTTTCGTGGAAACAAAACACTAAGAAATCTTCAATATTAACTAGAATTAGCAAATTGCTAATGGCAAAGTCTAACTGAGCAGGTTCTTCAACAACCCGAGGGACGCGTTCTAGGAGGTCGTCTTGTTGGTGGGATAACACGTCTTGCAGCATGATTACTGCAGCAAGTTCTCTGTATTCCAGCAACTGGTTCTGGTTCAATTTCATAATCGTTTTCAGCAACATTTGGTGAGCTAATACTTGTATGCAGTTACGTGAGTGCAATTTCTTACCATTCTTTTGTTCCGGTAAATGTTTTAATGGAAAAAAATAACAGTATATATTATCCAAAACAAAAATAATACAACTTTTGAGGGTTAGATGGGCAATTCTAAGAAGCTCTGTCCCTATTATTTTCATTTTTTTATAAGGCAAACCTAACCAAATACAAAATTAAATTATTCATACTTGCAAATCTTTATGTAATTTTACAGATCCATTAAAATTTACATCTGTTTTTAATGACTTTTTTCCCCTTTCTTTTTGGGTGGATGTTTGGAGAGGAAGATAAGCCTTGGCAAAGTTTTGGTCTATTCATTTGTATTAAAAGCTGCTTGATCATGACCCTGTTAATATTAACTCTGTTTTGCATGGTTATTTCAGTTTGTCTTACTGTTTTCTTTTCTCAATAAATTTATTTTTGTCAAATGTGGACAGCAGTATGTTTAAATTAGAACTATGAAGTACATCTAGCTATGTAATAGGAACTTGTTTGGCAAGATAAGTTTCAAATTTGGGCTGATTGCTGTTGTAAATTAATCTGCCATGTATTTTATTGCAAGTTAGAACTTAAAATTGAATCCTTGGACCTCGGACACAATCTGCTGAAGGTGCCTTGGTTGAACAAGTACTTGCTACATCTTTCTATTAGGAATAGCTCTTTCTTGGTTCAAGCAACGGCAATTCGATCCCTGAATGTCCCAGCCTGTAATAATGCCTGATAATTGACATGCAAATTTCTGGTTTTCAGAGAGGTAGACATTTTGTCATGTATAAACAGGTTTCGTCTGGAAGGATAACTAGGACAGGAGCATGATTTTGTAATATGAGTTGACTGAAACTGGTATTTAGCAATCTAGACAAGAGAGCATTTTCTTTCCTTGTGGAGGAGATTTGGTGGAAAATAGCATAATTGAAGCGTTGTTAGTTTGCGAATCACCTCCTTGTTTTGGTGGCGGGCACCTCTTCATCTCAATTATGAGGTTTGAGATTTAAGTTCTTCTCACATGCAATAAATGGGACTAGATATCTTATTAAGGGTTGATAACATTCAGACTGCATGTTACATGTATGCTTGATCGATTGTAAAAGCAAGCTTAGCCCTACTTCGGGATTACATTTGAGATGGAGGAGCCCTAATATTAGACTATTGATCCATAATAGCAGGCATGTATATCTTGTGCTTGCTGTTGTAAAATGCAAATATATACAAAATGATTCTTGGGAACTGAAAAGTCTACCCACGACTTCAATGGGCGGGCTGGGTGGCTGGCAGGCAGAGGTCTTCGAGCTCCACTGCATTGCATGGTATTGGTATCCTTCAAATGCACAACAATTACGCTACTTTTGAATTATGTTACGTTCCTGCTGAACAACAATGGAATGGTAAGGAAATGTGTCAGATTAAAACAAACCCTCGAGTCATTCTTCTAATCCAGAAGAAACATTTTGTCGTAAACGTGCACTAGCTGAGCAAATCAGCAACAAGAATCGTTTCAAATTCTCTTGCCGAAGAGAGCACTGGTCGCCGGTCGGAATCGCATGGTACTATTTATTACAAATGGAAAAACTCTTTCTTTATTTGTAAATATAATGAAAAATAGGGATCCAAATGTTATTAACAAACGAATAATAAACAGAACGGTAAGTAATAGTGGAAAAGCACGAGAAGGTCATAGAACGCGCGAAGGACACGTTTTAAAGACGTGTTTGGCTTGGCTCAGAACTATACGTATATCATAATACAACTCTCCTTCGCTGCTGCAGGTCAATAGAGAAGCAATCGATTCGAATTGAATCGATGGCTGTCAATCCTCAACTGTTTCCCAATGGGATGCCGGTGCCATTTATGAACGAAATTTTCGTGCTTGCTAGAGATGGCATCGAGTTTCATGCCGATAAGATTCCCGGGTCTGTGTTCTTAACTCTTCTTTTTTCTTTTCCCCTGTTTCGATCTTTATTTTTTTGTATTCTTTTTTCTTTTATATATAATTTTAATTCTCGGTAAATTTTTTAGCTTCATTAATTTAGGTCAGAGTAGCCTCTGATAATCTTTCTATATAATTAACTACCTAATTTTCTTTTCCTTTTTCCTTTATGCTATTTGACATCTTCAATGTAATGAGAAGAATTTGTGTACAGTCTTTTAATTAGTAACTTTGGGTTAATTTTAATGAATTTTCCTGGCTTTTCCCATACACTTAAGTAGTTGTGCTAAATTATCCCTTAACTATTAAGGGATAATGGGTCTTGGAATAGGTTGTAATTCTGATGCATTGTTTGTTTTCAGAACTCATGGAGGTCATGTGAAAACAAAGGGAACGATTTTCTTGTCAAATATTCGCATGGTTTTTGTTGCAAGTAAACCTGTTGGAAACTTTGTTGCCTTTGATATGCCCCTGGTACGTGCTATTTAATTATACTACATGTGTTTCATCTTGCCTAAATTTAATTGTTGTGTTTAATAAAATTCTTCTGCGTGAAGAAAGAAGTTATTGAGATGGTTGGTTGGATTTGCCACTGACCAAAATTGTTTAGTGACTCTTGCATGCTTCCTAGCCAGCAGGAAATTCTTCCTTAGATTTAATTACAACTGTTTTTCATGTACGGGCTAGAACAATTCTACAATTCTGTGTACGTCAAATTATTTCTGTTTCTAAATAATCTGCCAGAGTTTCCTTTCCAATATTCAGTATGTTTTGAAAATTATAAAATGGTTCTTTCTACATGGTGCTTGTAAATGTAATTTTCAAGCAGCATTGAATACTTGAAGCTTTAAGATCTTGGCTTTTCAATAGTTTTTATTTTAGTTACTATTTAGACTCAATGCATTCTAAATTTGGTTGTGTCAATCTTAATGAAGATGCAAAGTAAGATTAGATTGATTAGGATTAGGACTATTTTGTAAGGAAATTGTTTAGTGCAATTTGTAAGGGAAGTTGTATTAGGTCACTGATGCAAAGCAACATCATCTCCTAAATGTCACCTGTAACTTGGTGGCATTTTAGATCCCTGGTTTCTTATATCAACATCTGGAATTGTTTGGCTTAAGATATTCTGTGCTCACCATATCACCACTTAGGCAGCTTGGAGATCATCTCTTGTTCTATTCAAATTATTATGGCACAACATTTGTGGAATGTGTAAGTCGGATAATATATTGCATCGTATCTTCTATGTTACTAATTTGTAAGTTGGTCTATCACACAGCTCTATGTCCACGATGAGAAATTCAACCAACCTATATTCCATTGCAACAATATTTCCGGCCTTGTGGAACCTGTAAGTATATAACAAAGGCCTTAGGTCGTAATATAATAATAAGCAATGTCCTCAGTAGGTACTGATTATATCAGCACAACTTAAATTCAGGTGGTCCCACAGAATGAGCATAGGGCTCTTTACTCCACTCACTCATTCAAGATTTTATTCAAGGAAGGGGGTTGTGGAACATTTGTTCCACTTTTTCTCAATCTGATCTCTTCAGTTAGACGATATAATCAACAACCAAATTTGAGAGCAGAACCTCGTGTGGATCCTTTACAAGCCGCACAAACTCCAGTTGATGAAATGATGAGACATGCGTAAGTGGCATGATTGGTTGTATAACTTTGTAGTGAAAATGATTCATTTAGGACTTATGAGTTAACTGTCACTTGTTTATTTTTGCAGATATGTTGATCCAAATGATCCTACCAAAATCTTTTTGCAGCAGCCCACTCAAGAGTCTCAGCTAAGGCGGCGCAACTACCAGTCCCATCCAGTTGAGCACTCTATTTAGTTTTTAGTTATACTGCATGAGATTTCATTTTACAGTGGAATTCAGATTCTGTAATTGTGTGTATAGTTTGCACTGCACAGGGTACATACATATTTAGTACATACTTCTATGGGTGGTGTGTTGCAATAAAATTTCTGTTTTTAATTGTGCTATATTATGTTTCTAATCTTATTCCTGTCTACCTTAAGCAGTGGACGTTTGCTCCATCTGTTAACTATCAAACTCCGTTTCATTATATGCTCTCTTATGTGCGCCCCTGCTCCCCCTCTCTTTTACATTCATATTACCTAAATTGATATCCGAAAGCCACCAGATTCAACAAATAATACAAATGTGCTAGTCAACTGGTGAAATTTTTCAGGATGGTAAAACACTGCTGGCAACTCAATGGCATTTTGCTCAAATTTTCGTTGTTTTGGTGTAGAGATTACCTAGTAGTCTTGCATCAAGCAAGCAGTATAATAATAATGTGGAAGACAATTAATTAAAAATGCATAGGAAGTTAATAGAATACATGATGTATGTTTCTTCTAAGCCAAAACTGGTATGCAGTCATATGAAAGGAATCATAACCTGTTGGTTTTTCATGCCAAACAAAATGTCTTCTAACCTGGCACAGACTATGGTACATGTCCGGATACACTTCTCTTGTAATGGATAACAATCTCTTCTTCAAAATCGCAATTTCTCTATGATTGATGACAACAGGAAAGTTGCTCCAATCCATCATATTTGCAAATGGGAGGTCATAATAGTTGGAGAGTATTGCTGGTATGCAACCATAATGTATTGCATCACTCACCCTTGCTGTGTTCACCTCATAGCCTTTAACACGGAGACTATTTTCTTCTCCTAAACCCTTCCTCGTAGGGGAAAGATGGGCTCTGGTTGAGTACATCCATGGAGGTATCATTTCCCCATAAAGCAATCAGCTCTTGCCAAATATGAGTTTTGAATTCGTCCGGCAAAGTAAACAAGTCTGTGCCTGCAATTTGAAATGTTATAAGTGTAGGATTCAAAGTAGAGATAAAATACAAGGCAAATGCTGATACAGTGGAAATAATTTACCTGGCATGCGGAGGAATCAAGGGAACACCAGGGGGACGAGGTCAGACTTGGGGAAGAGCCACATCTTTATGGGATACATAAGCTTTTGGAAATAGCTGGAAGAACAAGTAACCTGAATGGCATTGTTATGCATTTCAACATCTCTAGAAGCAGCATCTCGTCCCACAGAATGCCAGCATACATAGAAATGGTCAGCCCCTGCAGACGCGTTCCAGAAGGGGAACTGACGGCTGATATTACGAGTGTATTCTGCCACGAATTTTGCAATGGAAGCCTCCGAGCGGTCTCGAGGATCATTTCTCAAGTTGTTAATGGAAAAGGGCAAGAAGAAGAAATGGGCATGCTGAGGACTGGGAGTTGTTAGGGAACTTCTAAGAAGAGCCAGCTTAAACATGTGTTCACTAAAGTAATTTCCTAGTTTTGGATCGATGGGATTTGGGTGAGGAAGGAAAATCCTAGCAAATGGGTTCATGCTCATGTTGTTGTAGACATGGGGATATACATAGATCTTGAAATTGAGCATCATTTCCTGAAAATCAGCAGCAAATAGTCGCCAATTGTGGTAAGGACCCAATTGGGTTTCCAATTGTACATCTTTATGGTTGCTTGCAGCACTACTTGTATTTGTCTGTTTTGTAGTAGTTGAAGAAGAAGAAGAAGCAAAACAGTCATGTTGGTAACCATAAGTTTCAGTGTCCGGCTCTGGAGGGTGAAATGTCTTGCTTTTTGACGCAAGTGAAGGATTGGAGCCATGGCTGCGAGAAGAGAAAGCGTACCGCGACAGAACTCCACTGTCACAATTAGTACTACTACCACAAGCATTGCTGGGAGACGATAGGGACAACGAGCTTGTCGTTTTGTCTTTCTCTTCTTCTTGTTCTGTGCCAGACAATACCTGGCTGCTATGCTATGTGCTATACTTAGTAATGCGACTGCGACAAAGCCTAAAGCAGGGTGAGAAAAGAGTGAGAAAAAAAATTTCTGCACCCTCGACTTTTGGAAACGTGACAATTTGGTCCCAATGAGTTTGAAAATATCCCATCATTCACATTCTATAATAAATAAATGAATAAAATATGACAAAAGAAATACAGAATCGTACACACATCACGGTTCATAAGGAAGCGGACTGAAGACTGGTGAAAAAGAAAAGGATTGGGGGCTTTAGAATACGGAATGGCTACTTGCTTATGGACCAATCCGTATCTGATTCATCGTTGTCATCATCGTCATCGTGGATGCGAGTCGACTAAGCAAATCATTTCTCGCTCCTACTTCTCTGGTTGGTCTCATAGTCAGAATCATGTGGCTCGCAAAATTTGTTGTAACTACGATGATAGAGAAAGAGGCAGTTACCAGCAACCTAATTCTTCCGGAATTCAAATTTACCGTGATATTGAAAGGTTTCTTCCTTTTCCACCCCTTTTATAGTTCTTAATTATTCATTCATTCGCGAATACTCAAAAGAAGAAGAAGAAGATACTAGATGAGATGATTTGCATCACTTCGTTGGCTAATTGTTATAGTTAACCAAAAAAAAATTAGTTCTGGTTACTAAGAACATTATTGGATACCAAAGTTGAGAGTTGTTGCTGTTTTATTGCGCCTTTCAGAATACTTACAGAAACCGTGCAGCAGTCGCAAGGTGCTTGGAGTGGTTCAACAGACTGGACTGAAGTTGAGGTGTTGTCTGATTCCTGTTTGCCTACTACCTTTTGGTTTTAGCTTGTTTGCTATTAATAAATTATTGGACAAGAAAAAGTGGATTGCAAAACTATGAATCCTATAGGTTGCTCGTCCTAGCTAAATATTTTATGTGCCTTCATCCTTAAAGCCCAGGAAGATCTGTAAAGCAGAAAAGAAAAGCCATGGTGTGCAACCTATAACATGTGCTGATCATAATGTTTATTTCAAAATGTCATGCTGCCATATGAACTCACTTTAGGTTTTCTTATAAATTTTAGAAAGAGGTAATGCATGTTGAATATCATATAATGATTCAAAACCTGAGAATAAGAATTTCACATCTCACACAGGAATTTCATGTAATCAGAACAATATTTAAGTTTTTTCTTAAAAGAAAAATTTAAGTAAAACTCCCAACAACTTATTTTAACTAGCTCATCATTATAACATCACAGGGAGCATGGGTTCTCAAACCAAGAAGCTCAAAACCCTGGTCAGTGGTCCATTTCATTGGTGGTATATTTGTTGGAGCGGCGCCTCAGCTTACATACCGTTTATTTCTTGAGCGGCTTTCTGAAAAGTGAGTTGCTGTTTTGGATATGATGGTTGTTTATACACAATTTCATACTCATCAAATAAATTATTCAATTGGTTGTGTACTTTGATAGAATCTTCTTGTCATTATTTTCAGCATATACATTTTCTTGTAACAAAATTTCTTACATTGAGCGTAGTTTATACTATATACTGCAAAAGCTAATGCATTGGAATTTTTTTTTACTAGTAAATTGAATTATTTCAGTTGAGCCTGTTGTTTCTGATGTCCAGTTGGTATTTTTGTATTCTAATTAGCTGCTTAATCTCTTTACAAGTCACTGGTGGTTTACTCCATAGGAATCATCCATTTCTCAGAACAAGGGAAAATAATGATGTAGCTTCTTTTTTTCTTTTTTTTTGTTGGTATAGGGGTTATCATGGTGATTGCGACACCATATGCAAGTGGATTTGATTACTTCTACATTGCAGATGAAGTCCAACTCAAAGTTGATAGGTGCTTACGGTTTTTACGTGAAACAGTGAGTTTGATCTATAATCTTTAGAACTAGTAATTTTTTCTTATTGAAGGCTTGTTCCACCCCAACCCCCTGAAAATAGAAATAAATTGAAAAAAATAAAAAAGATTGGAGGAGAATAGCTCAAAGATGCTTCTTTGTACAGGTGCAAGATCTTCCTACTTTTGGCATTGGTCATTCTTTGGGATCTGTCATCCACCTCCTAATTGGTAAGTGGAGATTGCCCTCTACAGTCTGTGAGGTGCAACTAATTTCTTTTTTCTGCAATTTATTAGATTGATAACTTGTCTATGATCAGGATCAAGATATGCTGTGTCAAGAACTGGAAATATATTAATGGCTTTCAACAACAAGGTACCTGAATTCTTCGTATGCATCTATAAACTTGGTGAGGAGATCAATAGATAGAGAAAATACTTTAATATGGGTCCATCCAGAACATTTTTCGCCACACCAAGAAACCAAGAAGAATTGGTGATTGTACCAAAAAAGTGAAGCATTATAGAAGAAAATATGATTGAACTCTGTGGTGGGACCAACTTTGCCCCTTCCCTTCTTTATCTTAACCTATATCCCAATAAACGAAGGGATGGAAATGAACAAGATATTCTCACCTTATATTTTTCCTCCTCTTCTTTCTAGGCTGCAAAGATATTTATTTTCCTCTTCTCTTTTCAGATGAATACACTCTTTCAGGCTTGTGACAACCTATTTATGAGCTCGAGATTATTCTATTTTATACCCTTTTCTCTGAATAATTTGAATGATGATCAAATATCTCCTTGTAATTTTGCAGGAGGCAAGTTTAGCTATTCCTTTGTTCTCGCCTGTTCTTGTCCCAATGGCCCAAAGCCTTGGACCTCTTCTATCACAAATTGCATCATCACCAACAGTCCGCCTTGGGGTGAGAATCAAAGTTCTTGGTCCTTTTGGTCATGGATTTAGTGCTTGATGAGGCATGTTCATTACAACTTGTGCTTCTATTTTATTGGCTCATTGGTGTTACTATTATCATCATCCCTTCAATTTAAAGTTGTAACATGTTTTTTTTCTTTTTCTTTTTGTGGGATATTATTCATGCCACAGCTTCTCTAATGAGCTATGGTTAAGATATTTATAAAAATTTGTGTACCTTTTATGGTATTCAGCTTGTTTATTTGATATATAATTTGAGTAGATGTAAACTTATGGGTAAAACATTCAGCTCCATTTGTCAGCGGTATGTCCTCTTTTTGGCACTCTGTTTCAAAGACTTGGTAGTAGACTTAACCTTCTCTTCTCTCCGCTTAATAAAGGTGGTAGATCTACTTGCATTACAGTGTGCTTATCTCTAAAATTTTGATGCTGTTTCAGTTATGCCACTCCAATTATTTCTTTAGTTATTCATTTGTCCAGTCTATATTTTCCATAGCATGGCTTAATGCGTTTTAAGATGCATCAACAACTTTTTGCTATCTTTTATGTACCTTCCTTAATCTTGTTATTTCTTCCTGGTCTTCATACACCTCAGGGCTCACCTTGTCTTCCATTGTTGCCTTGTCTTGAAGTTATCAAATTTCAAGTCTTACTCCTAGCAGTGGTAGCCAGTAGCTTTGTCTCTGGATAGTTTTCACTTTACCTAACTCACAAATTGACTTTATAAGACTCTACTCATAGAAATGCATCCTCTGAGCTCTGACAAGAAGGTGTTCTGGCTCCTGTATTCATGCAGTGGTTTGGTTCTTGTGGAGATTATGTTCTTAATTATGATTGTCTTCTCAAATTTCAAGTGGTACTTTGTTAGCTGATCTGAAGAGTTCCTCTTGATGATATTTACTGTGTGATATATGTATTTCCTGCTTTTTCCCCATTGTCCCCCCACATTTTTCATTTTTGCTTTGAAATTTCAACTATCATACTTGAGCTGCTAAGTATTAACAATCAATGACAGATCACTTGTTTACTTGCAGGCAGAGATGACATTAAAGCAAATAGAAAACCTTAGTCCCCCAATTATGAAGCAAGTTCTTCCTTTGGTTGAGCAACTCCCTCCTTTGTACATGGACTTAGTTAAGGGAAGAGAAGATTTTGCTCCCAAACCTGAAGAAACTAGACGACTTGTATGTAAAATCTCCTATTACAATTTCCAAATGTGCAGTGATTGCTTGACCTCCATTACTTTGCCTGAATACACTTTCCCATTATGATTATCTAAACTTTTTCCCATGTTATCAACTTTGAACGATTCTCCATCATGTGTTGCTATGCAATGTAACTGTGTATGGTTTGCAATGATGGGGGTATGGCACTTTGGTGATCATGCATCTCTTAATGTATTAGCATCTCGATGGTGAGGCATTCATATGTTTTCAACTACCTCAGAAGTGTATTTTTCATTTTAAAATCTTATATTCTTCTCCATGCTTATGCTTCTTATCTCATCAGATAAAGTCATACTATGGCATATCGAGGAATCTTCTGATAAAGTTTAAGGACGATGGCATCGATGAAACTTCAACTCTAGCTCAGGTGCTTAGCTCAGAGTCAGCTATCAGTTCAATGCTAGATATGTCTGTTCGTATGTTGCCAGGGGATCATGGGCTTCCTCTGCAACAGGTATCTCTGTACCAAATATCCAGTTTCAACATTTTGTCCACGACTTTGAATCATATGTTTTTGGAAGATGATTCTCATGCATATTTCCAAATATCTGGATGAAGTCCTGGCTTATATTAATTTCTCGGTGGAAGAAATAAGGAGCTTAAATTCTATATCCATTTTGTAGGATCTCCCAGATGTTCCACCAGCAATGGCAGATGCAGTAAATCGTGGCAGTGAGTTAATAGCCAATCTGACTGTAGGGACACCATGGGAGACAGTTACCAAAGAAGTTGGCAACTCCTTAGGCGTAGACTCCAGGATTCTTCGCGCAGAAGTATCCAAGGACATAGACCTGCTTGTGGATGTGATCTCGTCGTGGATGGCTTCAAATAGAAGTGCAAAACTTCCGAGTCCGTGACGAGTCCAGTGGTACCAAGTGAAACCATACAGAAAAGTTATTTCGATAAGGTTACTGTTTAGGATACTAGAACAGAATTATTATGCGTTGGCTGTCTCCATGTACGTTTATTTTTGTACCATATAATTGATTTTGCACCAGTGAAACAAATATGAAGCTCCATCAGGAAATAGGCTCTCTCTCTCTCTCTGCCATGTAATATTAATTGTCACTGGAACCGTGGTATCAGTTCCATCTACTGTCAGCCGTAGGGCCCTGTTCTGACTACTCATCAAAACGACGAATGACACCGTCCTAGTTCATAAATGTCGAGCCAAATTTTTAAAGGTCCAACATCACATGAGCCAAGCCCCAGGTGGGAGAGAAATTTTTAGACTTTTTCAAAATTTTTGTACCAAAAAAATACATCCAGGCCCAAGTCTATACGACGCCTATATATACTTTATAGATCACAACTAAGGCAATGAAGAGTATCTACTGTTGGTTGATTTCAACAGCAGCATCTGGCTGTCCTGGCCAAGACGGGCATTAGAGTGTTTCTCACAACTTGGCCATACATGAATGTGAGTTTTCTAATAGATTATGAATTGAGAAATTTGTGCTGCAAAAGGATGCTTGCTTTTTCTCGGTCCCACAAAAGGAGCAAACTACGGCTTAGTTTTTCACAAAACAAACTAGATAATTTGAGAATACTAACTATTTACATCAACTGTAAATATTTAGAATGACCCAGTTTCTGAACAACGTAAACAAACGAGTCATGTATTGGAAGGTCAACCTCCTCTGTTCGTAGCATCTATTCTTCGTGATACAGATACAAGCCAAGACCAAACCGAGCGCATGATTTACAGAAAGCAATTTCCTCAGCCACAGCAACTGGATCTACAATGAGACTGTCGCTGGATGATACAGTTCCAGTTGCCTCACGGTGTGCCTGTGTCAGTGCAATTTAGAGATTAGTACTATGACAAAGCAATATTTTCTTTATCCTTAATATGTGAAACTCATAATAGTGTTAATAATCAAAGATCAACAGTCAGATGTACCATTATGATGATGCAATTGTGAGATTAGTTCAAATTATTCAACAAAAAATTAATACACAAAACTGAAATAATACAGTTCAGATTTTTCTCTTTGATGAACTACAGGGCTGAACTCTCAGACAACAATTCTCCTAGACTGCAGTATATGACACATATATTTGTTATTAGAACAAAAAGGCATTGGTGTTCATAAATTGTACCAGATTCATTCATACGTGAACCAACAGCACACTTCACAAATTATAAGCATTTTACTTCTATTGAAGAAAATCAAGCACATTTGATTTTTAAAATGATTATCTGATATGCTCGAACAGACTGTGTGATGCCAGTGTAGATAATGGGGTCAAATTTCAGTTTTACAACCATGCATATTGTTTCTATGTGCATTTGAACTTAGAACAAAAATTAACAAGAAACCTACATTTAACCCATAACAGCTTATCTGCAGAATAGTGAAGTACTTGTATGCATTTAGATGAATGAGTAAAAAGATATTTTAAAAATAAAATCTTGTTTTTGTTCTTAACTGGATTAAGGTCAAAAGCCAAATCTCAAAATTACACCAAATATAAAACAAGGTAAGCCAAGGTGAGTCTTTAGACTTCACGAGGATGCTCTCCACTGATTGAGGAAGAATTATATAAAATTCATCATCTCTATTGGATATGCTAGAGGTGATAGAGCATGAGATGCATGATCATGAACGCATAAGAACAGCAGATCCATGTTGTCTGAATTTTAAATTATAATAATGGCAATTTTAACTAAAGGGTAATGCATATATTTTGAACTGGGATTTGACACCTTAAGTTACTAGTTAGACACTCTAACTAGGGTGGATATTGTGGCCTGTCTCTATGGATAATTGAGCTGCCATGGTCATGAGGGTGTATAGTATACCAAGGAGGAAGATAGAAGATCAGATTCAAAATTGTAAAATGCTAGATGGCACTAACAAGTCAAAATACTGGCCCATAATGAATTAATTTGGAAAATTGCAATGTTCCAAGGACTGAAATAATGAAAAAACAAATCTTAAGTTTGTCTTAGACCAGGAACAACTGAGTCTTTGGGGTTTGATGCCAGAATTGAGAGTTAAAAACATAGCAAAGTCTAAATAGATGCTTAAAGGATTATTGATGAAAAATGGTCAGAGAAATATGTGAGCTCAAAAGTCTCATAGGTGCAAGAAAAGGCAGGGCAAATGATCTGAGATGTTGTGTCTGTTTTACAAATTTTGGGGATGATAAGAGAGTTTCCATGAAAGGATACTAGCTGCCAGCCTCTAGGACCAAAATCTTTTTTCCCAAAGTAACTACATTTAACATTTCCAATCACAGCTTCTACTGTGTAGACATTAAAGGTTATGCCATATCAAATTAGCACAAGCTCCAAAATATTCATCGTTAATACCTCCGAACAAATATTATACAACTTACCCAACTAAAGTGAAGGCACAAGGAATAATTTATATGAACCCAGAAAAACAAGCTTAAGAATCCAAAAATACATCATAAACAATTAGGATATAGCAGGCCGTACTAATATACGAATTAAACATTTAAAAATTGTAAAATGAAATCATAAAGAAAGAAGAAATAAACCTCTCGATCAGATCCTCTAATGGTGACGCGGTAAACGACGGTAACACTTCCATTCTCAGAGAATATAACATCACGTACTTCCCCACACCAACCTGCGACAAAAATCAAATAAAATAAAACCTCAGAAGAAAAAGAAATATTAGGTGTAGGGAAAAAGAGGGGGGAAAACCAGGAGCGTAGAAACTCAGCATCCTGTTAGCATGATACCTACAAACAAGTCGGAACAGATTAAATTAGATCAGATCGGGCGAGTTCTTCGTTAAATTGAAATAAATTAGAAAAAATTATGAATGAAAATACCAGGAAATGAAGGTGGAGGAAGAATTTGGAGGATTGATGATGTTGTCAGGAATCCTCTTGTTGAGATCCCGAAGGATCTCAACAAGTGGACGAGTTATATACGATGAATTCGCCGACGAGAAAGATTTATCCAACGGCACAACATAATTTGAATTCGGTACTCCCTTTTTATTGCTGTTATTATTAGTAGTAGTATTGTCGTTACTGCTGCAAAACACAAGGGCGACGGATCCAATTCTCCGTCTCAGTCGCAACTCATTATCATTCTTGTAACTGTTGCTGCTGCTCCAATATGCAGATGATTTTGGGGCGAACAAACAAGTAGCCGTCGCAGCAGCAACCGTGTTGCTTTGCAATGCCATATTAGTAGCACTAGATACTGTTTGACCTCCTCCGCCGCCCGCAATGGTAATAACCGACGACTAGCACAAGAAGACCGAGTAAAACTCATCAAGCATCTTGTACCAATTACATTTATTTATTTAGTATTAACAATTTTCTTTTAGCAAACTACGTCGTTTGACCTAATTATATTTGAGACACAGAAGATGACAGGGACGTAGATGCTACATCAAAGGAAGGGGGTTGGTGGGGGGATTGGATTGCGGGGGAGGGCAAATGGGGCCTCAATCCAACTGCAACTGCCAAACACCATTCGATTACATGCAATAAGCATGACTATGAATGGGATTATCAGTTAACATAACAAACAAAGTCACAAGCCACATCAGATAAATATATCATATCCTTGATTTAGAATGGAATACGTAAACTTCAGACAAAGTGACCTGCAAAATGAAGCAACCTCCAATGCAGCAATTATCAGAAGAAAAAAATAAAAAATCTCCGACTATCAGTACACGAACGGATGCAGCCTCATAAACATCAGACAACATGATTGTTAGGGGAAGTTAAAACCAAAAACGAAAACGAAGAGCACAGGAATTGGGGAGGCAACTAGGAAAACACTTGAATTAATTGACTAATGAAATACATGACAATAGCAGGTTAATAGATTATGATAGCAAATACATGTAAATGGCTAAATCTCAGCAATGTTATGCCTGCAGTGATATAGCTTTAGTTTTTGTATAATCTGCACCCTTGACTTTCTTACGAGAACTCTCTTTAGATTTGTGTGATTTCCGTTTCTTCGAGGCAGCTCTCTCTTCCAACTTTATTTGCTCCCCAACATATTCTGTTAAATGCGCATTGTTAGCATCATTGACATCAGACTGTATAACAGATTTCTCTTTCAGTTCTCTTGCTTCAGTATCTGGTTCGATAACTGACATTCCACTTAGAGTGTAGTCCAACAAAAATGTACTCCGTACAAGTCTATCTATCCTGCTGAAATGCCTATGAGTGTATGGGATGAGACCTTCCAGAAGTTCGGTGATGCCTTTTATCTGCAGTTTGTTTCACATGAAAGAGCTGATCAGGATTTACAGATCTATAAACTATATAAACCTCGAGGAAAAGGATTATTTTTCAATAAAAATCATATCTGCTAAATTCTCTCTTTTCATCATTCCGAAATATGAATTTGCTAGTGATAATGATGAAACAATGATGAGTTTGAGGTGCCCCGTTGATGGGGGGTTGGGGTATTGGGTTTTTGTGGCTAAACAAGAAAGAATTTGCTAGTCATAAGTCAATTCCCCCATTTTTTCTCAAAGAAAAATTCATTCGAAAATTTAAAATTTTCTCAACAAACAAAACAATGCAAGTCTTTCCCTGATTTTTCCAGTAAGCACAGTCCAAACGGAACTGATCATAATCAATACTTGGAAAAGGAGTCAGTGCTATGTATTTATTTACCTGCAGAACTTTAATAATAATGCTAATAACAAGAAGAACAAGAAAACATAAAACACAATCACCTCAATAATCTCTGTTGGAGGAAGGATGTTGAATAGCCGGAACAGCACAAACTGTGCAACATGACACAGCTTTGGCTTGGTATTCCATTCTCGAATGTACTCAAGAAGTAGACAAAACTGTTCCTTGCCAAGTGCTTGAAGGGCTTTCTCTACCTGATGTACTGCTTCTTTCTTCCTGCAAAGCACTTGGCTAAGAAAAAGAGAATCAAACAGAACAGAACAAAGAAAATGAGAAATTAGTGCTCACCGACACACACTGGAGAATAACTCAAAAAGTTTATGAGGTCTACGAAGTTCAAATGCTATTTGGATAGCTTTAGAGTAGTCAGTATCCAACACAGCATTTTCTAATTCTTGACCTCTCAAAACCGCTTCTTCCTGTTTGACATCAAAAGAGATTTGACTGTTATTATTTGCCTAAAGCAAAACTATCATAAGATTAGCCCAAAGTACAGGTATTATAGGCACAATCCTGCAAGAAACTTGACTAGAAATTGACAACAGCAACTACAATCCTCGTTAATCAGATTTTAATCGGATATCAATAGTACAATGCTGTGATGGTAAATGCCAAGGTAATGAAGTATTAAACACATCAAGTGTGAACAAATATGGTCAAGAGGAATAACAACTACCAAAATTTATAAATATTTGGCATGGACCCACAATTTGGGGTCAAGAAAACTACATCTCCTTACTGAAAGCTTCCTTTATGGAAATAACAAGGCACTCATAGTGGATGAAATGGCTCACCTCTTTACGGAAAGCTTCCTCCTTATCAGAAGCAGTTGAATCATGCCACAGATTGATAAGAGCATCACTGCCACCAGTTGCAAACATTTCTGTCTTCTTCCCAACAGCCAAGGCCCAAATCTGCAAACTAAGTTCCCTTGTAAGCAAAAGAAAGAACAACAAAATTCTTATGGAGAAAGATAATAGTAAACAATGAAACACAAAATAAGAAAAGGCTTCAGCACAATGAATTGCATTATGCTATGAATAATAATAAAGATTTCCCCAATCTTGAACAAGATTGAAAACCTTATACATGTTTGGGAAATCAGTAGTTCAATAATACCAATTTCATGGAGTGCATTTCTGATGGCATTCAAAGCTAAGACTTTTAGTTTTTATACTCCGACAATGAATCTAAAAATTTTTTTGAATTGAAAAAAAGGAACATGTGGTTCCGTGATGGAGAAACTTACATAAAGATGTACCTGAGTTAGATGAAAAAAGAGAATCAATCTAAAACTAAGTGTATTTTCAAGCGTTCATGTATAAGCTTGCATTTGTGCAAATCTGAAAATATCACCATCCAAATGTCTAAGCACTTCTGGACTGGGTCCACACAGCAGCAGGTTTGGGCGAATTCAGGATGAAAATCTCCTATTTTTTATTTAATCAGTAAATGGGTAGGATCATCTATTCCTAACCTAACCTGTTGCAATTCCAAGAATTCTAGTGACATGATCCTCAATAATCAATAGAAATGGATGGAATTCACTGAAGTTTTTAAATTGCATCTATGCAATCTAATATAACAAGATAGATCTACAGAATGGGATAAAAATCAAAGATGGTAAATATGGGATAAAATCAAAGACGGTAAATTCAACAATAAGAAGAAAAAGTATAGCACCTTGTCCTCGTGCTTATCATATGTGGCAATACATTCACCAGTTCTGACTGTCCACAGCTTTACCAAACCATCAGCACCTATAAAATAATTATTTAATTCATTGAATATGTCATCACAATCACAAAGACAGACAAAGCAATAATGGTAAGCTTCATTACCGCAAGAAACAATTTGGGCCCCACGAGTCAAAAAAGATGCTCTTAGTACACTCGATATGTGCCCTTCAAATGTTTTTAGACATGAACCATCAGATATAGACCACATCTTTATCGTTTTGTCACCAGAAGCTGTTATGACAACTTGATCAACTGGTGAAAACTCCACAGACCAAATCCCTCTTTTATGCCCTCGAAGTGTAACAACAGATACTAAATCTGGAAGCCTCCAAACACAAGCAGTGCGATCCTGATCAACACGGGAGCCAAGAGTAAGTAAATAAACTTACTGGACCAACTTCCATTATTTAGAATTTTTATTAATTCATTCATTTATTTTGATGCAACAAATAACCTACAAAAAGCCAGTGCCCTAAAATAGCTGAAAATTGTTCAACAATTAATTACATTAACTATAGCTGAAGGAACTCTATCTTCACATTGTCTGTTCTCTTTTGTTTGATTTGGGTATTTAGGTAAGCTTATGATTCAGTTTCCTTGCATTATTGTCTTATTTTGTAAACAAAGTCTATTCTGTTTCCAGACTTGGAAGCAATGAATAATTGCAATTAATTAAAAAAAAATTACCATAGAATGAAAGTAAAAAATGAAGTGCCTTGAGAGCTACTGACCTGAGAACCACTACAAACCAAACTATCATTTGGTGCAACAGCTAGAGAATTTATATCTTTAACATGGGCCGCTACAACTGCTTTAGCTTTCAAGTTAATATGCTGTGCTGCATCATCTGAGAGACCGCCCATGCTCCAGACCTTGATGGTATGATCACTAAACCAGAGATCAACATGGCTAACTTAGAGACAAGTTAAAATTCAGAGTATATAACAGAAAAAGAAAGGGAAAAATTTAATGCTGTCCCACAACATTATAAGAAATTCACACTGAGAGAGTAACAGCAAAAATGAAAACGAAAATAAGGGCTAGAGATCTAAAGGAAACATAGGCAAAGTGGAGGCTAGGCAAATACACAAAGCAACACAAGTATGCCCATATGGATTCAAAAAAAAATGGGCAATGGCTTCAGCAAATTGAAGAGAAAATTTCTTGCTCTTATGGACAGTATTAGTTGGTTAAACATCATCAAATCCAGGACTTAGCCAACAGTCTTACACCTCCATTTGAGGAACTGCCAACCATTCATAAAATGCAGGATAAAGTTCATATGGATCCATTCCATGTCAACACACTAAATAGCATCAACTAGCCACTCAGCTTCATCTCAAAAGACAGTGGAACTTGTGACTCAGTCACTTCTACTCTTCCACATTTATAAACTCCTCCAGGAGCAGCATCCCGCTAAAATCCAAATGATGAACAAATATAGAACATGTACTTCACTCATTAATAGCAAGGTTTACTCAGACAGTTTGACCATTATCTTAGCTACCAAGAAGACAACCATGCCACAAAGCAAACTTCGGTTTTCGTCACCTCTTTCTGTTGGATTACTTGCACCAAAAAATGTAGGAGAAGCATTGGCCATATGTATGAAGATGTATTTGTTAAGACAAAAAATGACACATAATTTAAATGCTGCAAGGAATCATCAGTAAACAAATGTTAAAGCACAACAACTGACCTACTGCCACTAACAAAGAAATTCCGCCCCTTTTTGGAAAAAGCAACTGCTCCAACGGCTCCCATATGACCTGTGCCAACTCCAATGCAACATCTGCTTTCCGATTCCCACAACCTTACCTGTAGAAAGAATGGAATCAGATACTCAATAGAAGACTACATGGAGAGAGGGAAAAAACCAAAGGTATTCGTACAAACTATACAAAAGAATAAACTGCAAGCAAATTAGCATATGAAAGCCATCTTCTTCATGGCTGGAGGCAACCCCAACCCCCTTATGAGTGGATGAAGGAAAGGAACTTACACTGTTGTCCTTACTTCCTGTTACAATTAGGACTTTTCCAGAATTTGATATACAGGTGTCAAGGCATAAAATAATTTCACTATGGCCTGCCAATACATAGGAACATGACATGGATGCAAGGTCATACACTTGAACCTGCATGCATACAAATTCAAAAGAATTAGGAGCCAAAACTTTGAAAGTCGCATCAAATTGCTTCATCTACACAACTCAAACTTTCTGCAGGTATCAGAACCACTAATATCCTAGGAAATATTATACCCACATCTGAGATACATACTAACATAACATTAGCAGGCAGGATCACATATACATATTTAAGGATTTTCCTCATAACTATACATAATACTTTAGCTAAGTATTTACAACTTCAGGTAATATAATCCACCATAATGAAACTTAATACTTAAACAGAAAGAGGTTTCAACATAATAACAACATTTTGGACAATTGAGAGATAAGTGAAGATGAATAAATATATCCCAGCATAAACCTAGAAAAACCTTCATAATGAGGTTGAAGCAAAACCTTACAAAAATCTAGAGAAAACAAGTAAAAGGAACTGTTATTTAAAGTTAAAAAAATTTATAAGTAATAGAGTAGTTATTCAGTATCCCAATACCAACATAGATCTGGATCCTCCACTTGCAAGACATCAAAACATAAGACGATTTTAAGTTTTAAATTTAAAAAATAGCACAAAAAAAGGATTTACCTGTTCAAGATTTGTAGCAACAGCAAGATATTGTTCTTCCTCACCCAAAAATTTCATATCCACTATCTCCTCATTATACCCAATAAACCTTTTGCTAAGCATCAAATCTGATTTCTTTTTGGGGAGTTCAACTGGGGTATAAAACAGAAACTGCTGATCAGCAGTCACACAAAGAAGTCCTTGATCCAAAGGCAGCAAAATAGCAGCAGTGAAGCCCCTTTCCGAGTTATCCATCTCAGAATTGATAGTAACATCTGAGGACTTTTGTTCGTATAGGCATACTGCACTGTCAGAATTAATGACACAAAAATTAAGTAAACACATCAAAACTTTTTGTGTAAAATGACACCAGAATATTTTTTGTTTTCCCTTTTCAGGGCAAGGGGGATATTAAAAGAACTTCCAGACAAATATAATAATTGTTTAAATTATGTATTCCAAAATACTTAAATAAACTACCATCCTTTACCCGTCAGAGTTCCACAGACGCACAATCCCTCGTTCACCAACAGTGATGAAATAAATTTGTGGAGACCCACTCTTTTTCTTTTTGGTCCCCTGGTCGTACGAGCCCAGGAAAAAATCAAATTCAGTCCCAGAAGGAATTACACACACAGCTTCAATCATCTCATAGGTTGGTACAGTCAACTTGCAGCTGTAGTCATGAAGGTCCCACAAGTTTACAACCTGAGATCAATAATAAATTAATTTCTCATCAAAAATATAATTTTCAATATAAAAAAGCTATAGGATAGTCCATTGTCAATAAATTAGACAAAACTGTCAAATGCATGAGACAAAATAAAATTATAGAATCAGATGCACATCTTCTAAGTGAAGAAGATAAATTCCAAAATCTTTAATAACTTTGCTCCCTTTGTTTATCCATGTGATGACCAAGTCCATCTCTTATTTTATCTACTTTAAAGTACTTCCTAATTTCTTCTCAAGCAAAAGAGGAAATCCATCAGTTTCAATGCTTGGAGAGGTAAGCCCGCAAAATTAAAATTCAGTTAGGATCTATAAGATTCCAATATCAAAGCAATTATACGTAATTATGTCCAGCTTCTCATGTAAGATCTACATCCAAACTATCATGGACAACCATAAGCTTTGATAAAACGAATCAATTTGAGTAGGCAGAAGATCCCATGTCAAATCTCTCACCAAGGTTTGAATGCTAAGTTGTAATAAATTATGATTCCAGTACACATTTTCTTTGAGAAAACTGAAGTAAAGATTAAAGCAAAGCATTGTTCCAGATGCACGTCATAGATGCAGTTAATTAATCACATCTATAAAAAAAGTCATGATTGCAAGAGAGATCAATAAGAGATTGAGCCCTGCCTTATCTCTTCCAGCACTGAGCAAGGTCCATCCATCTCCAGATATAGCCAAAGAAGTAACTGTCGAAAAATGCCTTTCCAAAGTTGCAACACATTTCTTGGCTAAAAGATCCCAAACTCGCACGGTTGTGTCATCACTTCCAGAGACAAGCTGCAAGCAAAAGTCAGTGATGAGCTCAACATACTTTAAAAATAACATTGATGTAAAATGAACAAAAACACAAGGAAGAAAAATTATACTTCAGAGAAAAAAATCAACTAACATATGATAACCACTAGTCCTAACAATAGTTTCGTCCGAACGGATAATATAAATTCAGAGAACTTTTCTAATAATTCAAGTTGTCAATTTTTCTACACTATATACAATGTTCAAACAACAAACTTCAATTATATATAGAAACTACTCCAAAATTATATATCCACTAACAACATATAAACAAGCATCAATTTCCAACAGAATTAAAAAAAATAAAAAAAAACATAATATATTTTTATAGCCGCATTCTACTTGATAATGTGGTGAAATAGATTCATTCAGGTTCCATACCATGGCCAGCTACAACATATAGAAACCTACAAATCTAAATGAAAGAAAAAGTGAAAGAACAAATAGTAGGCTATCCTTAACAAGCACCTTAAATACGAATCCTAAATGATAGGTTTCTCTATTTTTATTTATTATTTTTTTGTGAAAAAATAAAAGAGAATTAGAAATAACTATCAGAGAAAAGTATGCAGGTTTCTTAAAGATTAAATATATGGAAACAAGGAGAATATGTTGTACACCATACAAATCACTGAAGCAGAATACAAGATAGAGATAATACATCAAAAGAAGAAAAATTTCTACAAATAAGTGCACTTAAGGTTCAAAGTGCAACTGAGTATTATATGTTGCAAGAGCACAGACATAAGGCACAGAATAAGGTCAATGATTCAACCCATATTGCAAGAAGTGACAAGCCTTCAATTCCAAATTTGTTCCATTAATGACACATGCTATCAGATACATGGGAATCAAAAGACCGATTTCCCTCAATAAATTGTTTTTTTCCCCTATAACAGTGATACAGCACCCGGGCACAAGATCTACCTTCTTTATGCTACAACTAATCACTTCTTTCTTCCAATGAGATCTAGAATGAGTACCCAACGACCCCTACACAAAGCTGAACCAGCCTATACATTATCCCAAAATGCCCTCTCAATTTAGATGAATGAAGAAAAAAGGGTATCTTGGACCTCTTTAGAAGCCAAATCCCAAAGTGTAGCAGAAGTATGAACCATATCCCACAATCTGACTCATATCTCTAGTTATCTTTTGCATCAATTTAAAACTTCTAGCTATATATTTCCAAATTTTCATAACATAACATATATCTAGTTCAGACACTAGCTTAAGACAGCATTAAGGAGTTCAACAAGTAAAACAAGCTTACTCATGGTAAAGCAAAGAAGAATAGCATATATGAACTAGCTTGATTGCATATAACTTCTTGATAAATGGAACAGTAAAAAAGTGTGAAAGTAAAATGTTTTTAATGCAGAACTTACAAGAGATTTTGTTGTGCCAGGATGGAACATGATACTACTGACAACTCCTTTATGACCTTTGAAGTAATGAGTACAGAAGCCACCATCGACATCCCAGACGAGAACTTTCCTATCAGCTCCTGCAGTTGCAAGCAATCCCCCGGATGGATGACATGCCATACCAATGATAGGACCATCATGGCCCTGTGGGATGCCAAAAAATAATAGCAGTTAGTACTCAAGGAGGAAGGGATAAAGAAAAACTAGAATGATTTTGTAGAAAAAAGTCTGTTAATTAGTCAAACAATTTCAAATATCCACATTCGAGAAAAAAATCTCATTCTCCTCCTTTTCTCAGCAGACACAGATAAATGAATTCAATCCACTCACAATTATCTTTCAGGAAAACACACAGATAATATTTATGTAATACCAATGTTAAACAAAATTTGATTTATCGATTGTACCCAAATCAACTATTTCTAGCATAGGTAAACCTTGTTATGCAAAAGAAGAATAGCAAAACAAAATAGTGCAATTTTGCAGCAGCCAAACAAATTCAATTTCTGACTCAGCGGAAACAAAAAAGAAAAGAAAGTTTCAAATTCATGCAACAATAAATATTACAAATTTACCTTCCAGGAGCGCAGACATTTTAAGGTGAATACATCCCAGACTTTGATTTGACGACTATGACCAGAAGAGAAAAGCAGCTTATCGTCGGGGCTAAGAGCCAACGCCGTAATAGTATCCGAATCGCCTTCGATTGTTGATTTAATGGATCCATTAGATGAGTAAACGATGTTGATCGACTCGCCGCACGCGCAAAAGATTAACGAGCCGTCTGATGATACTACCAAAGGCCCGCCGCCATAGAACTGCTGTAACGCCGGTTCGCACCTATAGTTCTTCTTCAGGGGTAGGGATGCCATTGATAAATAATTATATAAAAGGCAAAAGTGTCAAACGACGAGCGGCGACAGTCAAGAAAGAGTGTCCGGCGGATATTTCTGGGCTCGAAAGATTAGGGAAGAATATTCAAGTCCGTTTAAATAAATAAGCGGGCTCGGCTTCGAGGTTTAAGCGGTTGCTGGCCAGTATGCTAACGTAAGGATAATAGGTAGGGTTTTGCTATTATAGTGTGCGGCCAATTTCAGTTTACACCCATCCCGTTTTGATAAACCTCAAATAGCCCTTAAAGATTTGTAAATGTACATCGCACCCCCAAGCCGTTGGTTTTTTTTTACGATAAAAATGAACGGTTGACAATAATTGACCGGTGAAAGTATATTTTTGTCCCTGTTTTAAGACAAAAATACTATAAAATTATATAGAACTAAAATATTTTGTGTTTTATAATTTCGTACTTTCACGTTCTAGTTGCATCCGCAACAAGACAAAAGGGGTATTATCGTCACTTTAAAGATTTTATAAATAAAATTTGTCGTCGTCGTTTTGCAGGTGTAATTTTACAATTGTCCACGTTCTCGATTTCAAGATCCTGGAAATTGGAAGATGCTTATTGGAGATGAGCAAAGCAAAATAGGATGAACTGAACTAAAAAATTCGGGAAGCCACAATGAGAGAAGAAAGAAAATGCAAATGATAAATAAATAAATAACAAATTATAATCATATAAAATGTATATTATATATATGTAGACAAACATATGCTTTTATTACAGTGTCCTGAACATGGAATTGAACTGCATTTCTATAAATTCATTCAATCCAATCCATGAATTGTACCCAGGCCATAACAAAAGTTTTAGCCAATTTGGTAGAAGTGCATAATATTCACAAACAGTCTTAGCCGCTCAAACAATATATTGTTATACAGACAACAAGACAGGAGAATAAATGCTCCGCTTATAACTTTTTTTTTAACTTCTGTGCACAGAGTTTCTTTCTCTTGTCTATCTATGAAGGATAAATTCAAATATTAGTGTAAGATTTCTCTCCCAAAAATTGGCCAAATACAAGTTAAAACCATGGAGAGTGGTAATAAAACCGGGTCATCGATCTTTCTCGTTTGAAACTTTATATAAAAATGGCTGAGATTTACAGATACATGAAATATAAGTACCATGGTACAATTGTGTAGTGTATGCTGGTGAAAGAATGCGATCATCTAATCATGTTGGTACTGCCATCACCTCTCACTTAAACAATAATAATCGTGTGAAAGTCTGTCAATCTACAGCTTAATTCCAGCAAAATCTAGTTCCTACCTTAACAAGTTGTCTCTGAACTATAAGTTCCACTTCTCTACGGAGAGCTTCCAAATCCATTGCATAATCTCTTTGACATTTCTCTTGCATTAAATCCTGCAGCTGCTGCCTCAACCTCTCCAAGGAAGTATCCAAACCATAAAAGTCCTTTAAAACCAGTGCATCTATAGTTCTGAGTTGCAGTAAATTCTTAATCACTGCAGGGGCCTGCAATAACACAATGTCAAAAGCACGTAAGCAACATAACATATTTGAACAAAAATAAACTGCCATCAAACAAATTGGTAGTCCATCTCATTTTCGTATTTGATGAGCCTAACATTTACATAGGCCACATGAAATTATCTTAATGTTCATCACTGGCATATAGGTGTGACAACTTTTAAAACAGGCCCTGCAGTTAATATATATATATTCTCAGATAGAACAGAGGCAGCACCAACAATATACAGACAAGTGTAAAACACATCCAAAAAAGAGGATCAAGAAACACCTTCTCTTGTAGATCAAGGTCAGATGATGCTGTTAGATCAACCACAAACCTCAACAAGAAGCAAATGCTGACAAATGCCAGCTCATCTTTATGTCTATTTTCCAATTCACATTCTGCCAGATCACCAACCAGAAACACTGCTTTCCTACAAAGTCTGATATCAATGCTAGACTGGCTCAGTATGTCCAGGAAACAACAAACATCAGTTGCAATTGTCTGGGATAAGTAAATAACATTAAAAGCTTTATTCATTCTCTACTCTCTAGTTACCTGAAGCTTCTAATCTCCAGCTTCTGCATAGAATAATTCCTCGCCAGCTAAATTTTTTTGGATCAATGCCGAAACAGCATATAATGCTTTGACAACTTCTTCTATGAAACTAGGTTTAACCATCTTCATGAGCTTTGTCAAAGCCCCAAGTTTCAAAAACTGTGACGCAAAATATATTGTTAATCAGTTTTTATTAAGCATAAATAACTTAAATACACAAAACTAAATCCTCCACAAAACACATAAATGACCATATTGGCATTGCAAGAAGAAGCTTGAACATAAAACATCAACTTCATTAATAAAATGTTAAATTTCGATAACAAAATTCCATTTCTATAAACTCAGGGCAGAAAAATGGGCAACCTGCTTCTGAACATATGGGTTATTTTGACTAGCTTTCCCAAGAATCAATGCAGAAATTTTCCTTGTATCCATGTCAGGGTGATTAAGTTCTCATATAACCATGGCTAGGCCCCCAAGTTTGCTCAGATCTGAGAAATACAAGATTATATATTTGAGGCCCTTATAGTTCACGAAAAAAGTAAAACTAAAATAAGCATACTCCAATATTTGGAAAATTCAAAAATTGTTAAAAAGAGAACTTCAGTGCCTTGCATAATATCAAAAGTAGTTGTTAAGATATGGATATGATCTTCGAACATTACTACCCAAAACTGACCTTTTTTTTGGTGCTGTGATAAGAAACTAAGACATAACAAATATGATACGTACATTCATGCATCTATTTTAGTTCCACCACTATAATATATTCACCAATTTTTATTGAGAGATCAAAACAAGCAATAAGAGGGAGAAGAGAGGAAATGTTCTGACTATGCGCTGGACCATGGAGCTATAGCATACAAGGTGAGAATATGACAGCTATTTCTGCTTCCTATTGTAGGCCCACGCCATCTCCAAACAGACTATTTAAGAATAAGTTTCATTACTATGACTTAAGTGGTAAATTAAATCTTTAAAGTTCAGATCCTAGAAATCATTGGAGAGCATATCTTGCACTACCATGAAATGAGAAAACCAAGCATACCATATGCATTATCTATTGGCTCAACAAGTATCAAAAGTTCCTATAGTGCATGGTGATGATCTTCTACGGATAAAGAGGAATTATTTAAGTCATCTAGGGCAATTCGTGTCAACTGTGCATCTGATGGCATTTTTAACTTCTCCCTCAATTCCTCCGTTAGTACCAAAACAATCATCAAAGTTGCTACTAAGAATAGAAGCAAGAGAAATAAACCAAGCAAAGATAACAAAAAGAAGAAATGCCAAGTGTGTGCTCACAAATACATTGGACTGAATCATCTATATGTATCCCACAGGGATTGGTAACACTTAAATCAATAGTTTAAAGTCATAAGTCCCATTGCCCTTTCTCACCCGCTATTCTTCTAATTAGTAAGGGCAGCTGCCTAAGATATTTAAGAGATTTCATTCACTAGCACGTACTCTAAACAACTTAAGGCCTAAGCCAACTAATTTACACAAGCTCTGAGAAGAGGAACGTAAGTATGTTCAGAAAAGTCTGAAGCAGCCAAAAAAAAACACACGACAAAGCAAACCAAAGAATCAATAGAAATTACAACACTCTTCACAACTGGAACAGTTACAAGAATACTAAAAGAGTAATACTAGACAAAATGTTTTGATTCATATTCCAAATGAGAAACCCGAGCATCATATAATTCTTAAACAGAAACACTTATAAGACTACTAACAGAGTAACACTAGACAAATTATTTTAATTAATATTTCCAAATCAGAAACCCAAGCATCATACAATTTTTCAAGTAATTTGGTCTGAAAGAAGAGATTTGACCTTCATTTCCTTTTGACGCTTCTTCAACTCACTAGTAGATAAACGCTGCAAATCTTGTGCCGTTTCCTTCAACTTGGCGGGATCAGAATGACCTAATTCATTTACAATAAGGTATGAGAAAATTCGTTAACAAAGCTATTTATAATAAACTTCCTCTTAGAAAATGAAACACCAAACAAGTCTATAGAAAAGAGAAATAATTCTTTATAAGGCTAGAACATTGACAGCAAGTAGGCAAGGTACCCATAGCCCACCATAACATTCCATCAAGTGAAGCGAAACCGCCGTCGAGGTCATCGTGGTGGTTGACGACGGCAGCCGCGGAGGAATCGTCGTTTGGTTCAGGCTAGCGAAGCAGATCTTCCTCTTCTTTCGCATTAGACCAAATTAGACCGCCAGGAGCTGAGTAGTTTAAACCGCTCTGCAATCGCTACCGCTGTCATCGTTAAAAATATCAGCCTTAGAGATTGAACTGCCGTTAGATCTAGTTTGTCAAACCATTTTTCATTTAATTATAAATAATAGGAAAATAAATTAATAATATATTTGTATAATTAGAAATATGATTTTTCTTAGGGTTTTTATCAATTGAACCCTTCATTATTTGATTAATTATTTTTTTAACAGTTCAAAGACTAAATATTTTAGAAATGCCTCTCTTAAAGCCTTTATAATTGCAATTCTTTGTTATTTTTGTTCTCAACTAATAAGTTTGATTTAAATTCTTAGATAAATTCCTTGAGCCCTAAAGCCGCGCTGGTATCTGTGAGTTGCGACAGTGGATTAAGGGACAAGTGGAATCGCCTAAACCCTAAACGCATCGCTGTAGCGGAACCGCCGAGCTTAACGTGTTGACTGAACTGGACTGAGTTGGTTTTATTCGAGTACAGAAAGAAGAAATGGTGAGGCTGACTGCGGACTTGATTTGGAAAAGCCCTCATTTCTTCAACGCCATTAAGGAGAGGGAACTGGATCTTCGAGGTTCGCGATTTTCTTTCTTTTTATGCTCTTGCTACTGATTTGCTTCATTTCTTAGTCGTTTATCGAAATAATTTTGATTTTGCTGTAGGTAATAAGATTGCTGTTATTGAGAACTTGGGCGCCACAGAGGTCAGTTATATTTTTTTTTCCATTTTATTGTTATAAATTAATTCATTGTTAGATATCATTTGACATTTTTCGTTTACTTATTTGTTAATTCATTTTTTGAGATGGTTTGTTGACAGGACCAATTTGATACCATAGACTTGTCCGATAATGAGATTGTCAAGCTTGAGAACATGCCTCATCTTAACCGCTTGGGTACTTTGATTATAAATAACAATCGAATTACTCGTATTAATCCCAGTATCGGAGGTAAAATTGTTTATTCTTTATTTTATTAATTCTTATACAAGAAATGTAGTGTATTTATTTATGTTGCTTTGTTTTTGCAGAGTACTTGCCAAAATTACACACACTGATACTGACAAATAACAGGCTTGTGAACTTGGTGGAAATTGATCCTCTGGCATCGCTTTCAAAGTTGCAGTTCCTTAGTTTGTTGGATAATAACATCACCAAAAAGCCTAACTATAGGTTGTATGTGATTCACAAACTGAAATCTCTGCGGGTTTTGGATTTCAAGAAGGTGAAAAACAAGGTGAGCCAGTTGATTAGTCCCACTACATTGTGTTTATTGTTATGTTAATTATTTATTTACATTGATCGCTAAAATCCCTTGCTTGTGTATGCAAGACCACTGACTGGGTTTTTATTGAAGCTTCCTGCTGTAATCTTGTATGAGAATGTAGTTTTCCAAAGAAACTTAGAAATATGTGAAAATGTATTAAATTCATACCTCTTAAAACAAAAACTTGTTTAGCTGTTCCGACTGGAAAACTATTCTTTAATAGAAAGGAAAAAGTTATCCACTAACATTAGTAGTTCTTTTGTATATCTTACTACTATTCATATTTTCTTATCATAATAACTATGAAAATAGAACAGATAGAAAGAAAAAGGCAAGGAAATATATGAAGGGAAAGTTGAAGCACTCTTGGTGGATGTATTTTTTGATGCTAGTTAAACCCTAAAGATGGCAATTTTGGTATGCAGTGTTGATTAATGATCTTGTATGAACACAAATGCTTACTCATCCAATGGTAAATTTAAATGTTGATTAAGGATATTGTTTGAATATATCAAAAAAGAAAATTGATACTCACTGGAGGAGTCACTTCATTTGAAAAAGCTAAAGAGTTAAGCATAGCTTAGATCCCTTCTAGCATTCTGCTTGGCTGGATACTTGCTGAGATATGACTTGTAAACAGAACACTATGTATTTGATCTTGGTTAGGCATGATTTTTGTGTATTTATGATTTGTTTTCTCTACTGGGAATATAACAGCTTGGTTGGTTTTTGTATAGATTTTTGATATTTTGCAGAAACTGCTTGTTTTAATGCCCATGTGGATCTGTGGTCTACCTTGTACTTTTATCCTTATTAACATTATTTTCAGTTTCTTGTTAAAACAGAACACATGTATATGGGATTTGAAGTTTATTACCATTTTTAGTTTGCATATATGCTTGGTTAATTGCATGCACGGTATTTTGCTAAAGTTATAATTAGCACTTCACAAAGAAGATAACAAGGTTTTGAACAAGTCAGATAATCTAAATGATGCAAATATATTTTTGATGTTCTTAATTTTTGATTGATAGGAAAGAATGGAAGCAGCAAGTCTATTTGCCACAAAAGAAATCGAAGAGGAGACTAAAAAGGAATCTATGAAGACGTTCACAGCAGTTGAGGTTCCAAATGTTTCAGAAGTGGCAGAGGAACAACAAACACCAAAAGTGGTTGCCCCCACTCCTGAGCAGATTATTGCTATCAAGGTATTTTGTTTAATGAGGCATTGTAGTTAGTCATATGAGTAGTTATAATATTTTTTTGCCCAGATCTGAGTGTGCCTAGAAGATTCATTGATTCAGGGACTTCCCAAAAGATTGAAAATTGTATGATTTAATCAACTGGGCATAAGGATGTTGACCTGAAATAAGCATCTTCGGAAATGTTAAAGGATGATAATTGGACTCCTAGTTCTAGGCTTAATTGTCATTCCTTATTAGCTTTTTCTACCTGGTCTGCTTGATATATCAAGGTTGTAAAACTAGGAAAATAGATACAGACTATGCATAAGATTATAACATCAATGAATCTTAAAGGATTATTATTATTTTTTTAATTTCCAAAAAAATGAATCAATGATGGAAAGAAATAGATACATTTGTGCTTTGGACTAGCTGTCCATGAAGAATGCGAAAAAACAAATAGGGTGAAATCATATGTGCATGGCAAGCATTAGTTTGATTAAGAAAACGCCCATTCAACAGAAAAAGCAGTTTGATATTTTAGTTTGATTAATTTTGAGTATTAAAGAGTTAGGCGTAATGGTTATTACCCATTAAGAAATTATTTTAGACCTTAAAAATTTCACCTTGATTGTAACTTAAGGGAATCAAAGCATAGAAAGTTCACTCATACATGATCTATTTATGTTGGCTTATCTTATAGTCTAGTTCTCACATCATGTTGCTTCTCTCATAATGTTTTTGAAGGACACCCACATCTTTTTGCAATACATTAAGCTTGAGGTTATATGGAGTTATAGTTTGTTTCAATTGTTTTTGTTATTGTTATGCAGGCTGCCATTGTGAATTCCCAGACACTTGAAGAGGTTGCAAGACTAGAAAAGGTGCTCTTTGTTAGTTGAAAGAATTTTATTTTTGTTGTCTTCCCCTGTTTGAGCTTAAAATTAACAGTTCACTTTCAATGGTGAATGCATGGCAGGCATTGAAGTCAGGTCAGCTTCCTGCAGATTTGAAAATTCCAGATTATGATTCTACCAGCAAGGATGTTGAAGAGAAAGAGGAGAAAACAGTTCCTGATGGTCCAAACGAGGCTGATGTTGAACCACACAATGTGGAAACCCAGAAGAGTGATGAACCTGCTGCGATGGAACAGGTATCATTCAAACAGAATTATTATTTGTTTTCTTATATTCACAATTTTTTCCTTCATCTTTGTGCTTGTCATGTGGAATGTAATGTCCATGCATCATGGTAAATCCATGACTGCATCACAAGTTTTAGATTGTTAATTGTTGATTAACGTATTACTTCTGTCGAATTGACTGTTGGAACTGATTATGCATAATGGAATTTCTCTGCATCAAGTTAGATAATCTAAAATTCACCTTCTTTTCTAGATTCTCACCCTGTTAGTGGCACCTTGTACTTAAGAACTGAAGGTCCTTGCATGGTCCTTGTTTTATATTTACAATTTCATCTAATATTCAGCACATTCAAGTAATGGACTCTTGTAACTTCGAATCTTTTAACCTCAATGTTAACTCTGATAATTATTCAAAAAAAGGCAACATCGTGCTTCTTAATTGACATACTTTTGATTTACATCTAGCTGCATCTAGTTTTGGATTATTCATTATTCATCATTGCTTAGGAAGCACAGATTTTGTGTTATGCTAAGAACTTAATTTGTGTTACTTGCGTGCCGTGCCAACTTGCCAATGCAGTTGCAGGTGCATTCACTTTGATATTCGTCTTGTTTGTAAATTGGTATTTGACCAATTATTGTTGTATGCACACAAATGACATATGGCAATGGAGACCCATTATGGTTGTAAATTGGCAAGTTTGTTGGTCTATTTTCATTTGCAAGAGGTTCTGGTATTTAATTCCTCGAGTTTCTTTTTTCCCAGGACTAGAAGGTGCCATTTGTGTTCAGAGTCCATCGGAAAGATTCTCACTTGTGCCTGTATGCGAGACGTGAAACACTCTTATTTAGCCTCTCCCTTTTTTTTTAGCAACTTTTCGTAATCTTCCTTGTAAAGACAGGAGACTTAGAAGGAAGGGATTTTTTTTTGTGGTCAACGTAGGCAGACGAAGGAAGGGATTTTTTTTTATGGTAAACGTGGGCAGGGGCGTGGATAACAATCTTCTGCCGGCCAGGGAATTTTAATTTACGCCACCGCAGTGCCTCTTGGGCACGATTTTCGTTGGCATCTTTGCATCGCACAGACAACCGAACTTGTTCAGTGCTAACTCGTGCACGCGTACCCTGGGGTGGTTTCCGAAGACGGGCATACTTTTTGTCGGTCTATAGCATCTAGTAGGTCTTCCACCCACTGGGAGCGCCAGCAATTCAGCATATAAAATGCCGAAAACAACCCATGGGCATTAAAGCAATTAACAGCACGGTCGACCATTGCATGACATTTTATCTTGACAACGAAGAAATTAACATAAGAGATGCTATAATTAGAGAAATAAACAGAGCTAATCAAAGTGAGAACGTCTTGGAAGGTACTGAATTTATCACATTAACTGAAATAATAATGTTGAGTGTAATTTTTTTTATTAAACAAATAATTAGATAAATTTATTTAAAAATTTTTAAATTAAAATTGATAGCTTTTGAATAAGTAGAAGAAAAAATAGATTCAAAAAAAAAGAATAAAAAAATTATTACTCCTGTTGACAGAAAAATCCTCAAGCATTTTGAGAAGACTAAAACTAGAAAAGAAAAGACCGGTACAAAATCATCTCTGAATAAGAAAATAGATGTTGAAATGGTTTCAGAAGAACCCAAAAGATAATAGCAATTTTAATACAAAATGAAGGGATAAATCTGACCTAATATCAACACAAGAGGGCAGCTTTGAGGAGAATTAGAACGATGGACAACATGTTTTGTAGCAGAGTTCAAAATCCTAACCCGTTGCGCACATTCAGATTAACTATGTTCTAGTCTACATACCAATTAACTGCTACCAACTGCATATTCTAATTGTCAAAGTTTAAAATTGCAATAAGTCTTACTTAATACAGTCCCAATTATTATTAATACCCAACTAGTGAGATGGAAGAAATAAATAAATATTTTCTTTTACTTTATTAAACAAAAAGATATTAAACAAAAAGAATAATGCAATATTGATGATTAGATATTTTACATGCATATATATGTACATGTTTGAGATGTTGCTAGTTTCTCACCATCCTGTTAAGCAATGGCAGAAACTAGCAACAAGAAAGATCAACACGCTGTGAAGCATTCAACAGAGACGTTAGAGGAGAAACTAAGAAAAATGGACCAAAGTTCAACGGAGACATCCCAGCGGAAAGACACGGTCTTCTTCAAAGTGCCTGCATACATCAAAAATCGTAAGCCCGCAGCCTACGGTCCTCAGGTGGTCTCCTTGGGACCTTACCATCACGGCGAAGATCATCTGAAGCCTATGGAATAACACAAGCAACGTGCACTCCATTGTCATCTCACAAGATCAGGAAAAACTCTTCAGGTATTGCGCGAGTCTTTGTATGACCAGGTGGAAGATTTGAGAGATTCGTATGATCAGCTAGACGACCAATGGAATAAAGATAAATCAAGAAAATTCCTGGAGTTGATGATTCTTGATGGTTGTTTCATGTTGGAAATCTTTCTCGCTGCTGACAATGGTTCTGCTTACTATAATCGCCGCGATCCAATATTCAGTCGCACAGGGCTGCTTATTAACTCGCCTTATATTAAGCGCGATATGTTGATGATTGAAAATCAATTACCCATGTGTGTTCTTGACAAACTGTATGACGACGATAAGGTAAGAAAGCTGTATGTAAAATCATTTATATATTGTTAATTCTTAATTTCTTGCTTAGAATCAATCACTTTTTATTGGGATTGCAGAATTCGGAAATACTCTACCTGCATATTCGCAAATTCTTCTTCGGACAAACTGAATCACCATCAATACCTAGAATGTACCTGCACGTATTGGATTTGTACAGGCGCAGCCTGGTTTTCCGCCGCAGCGAAGATCCCACAGAGTTTATGCTTGTGACATCCTTTTTAGATGACGCCGTAGACATTATCAGTTTTGCAAGCTGGCGAAATGAACCCGAAAATAAATTCGAGGGGCTAATCAGTTCTGCAACACGGCTACATAAAGCCGGAATTAAATTCGAGGGGCTAAATGCTGGACTTGGATTCGGGACTGAGAGAGTTACATTCGACAACGGAGTACTTAAACTGCCGGTGTTCAATCTAGACGAAGGTAGTGAATCGATGTTTCTCAATCTGACAGCGTTTGAACGAGTCTATATGAGAACAGAGGCAACAGGCATGGATGTTACATCTTACATATTATTCATGGACAATCTCATTAACAATGAAAAGGATGTAGCACTTCTGCGTTCAAAAGGGATTATTCGGAATGTCACAGTCAGTGATCAAGCTGTGGCTGAGTTATTCAAATCACTCTCCAAGGATTTAATACTACCCGCTGATAAAAGAATATATGAGGTGCGTCAAGGCATCAATGAGTACTGCAGGAAACGATGGAATGTATGGCGTGCCAACCTGATCCACACTTATTTTAGCAATCCGTGGGTTACGCTCTCTGTTATTGCCGCATTCCTCCTCTTTACCTTCACTATACTACAAACTATCTATACCATTTTACCTTACCACCGTAACTAAAAATAGACAACATGTCCGCTGGATTTGCCTTGCCCATTAAGGTTAGTCTTATTTTTGCAGTCTTGATTTCTTACTTCGACATACTGTCGGCTGTCTACAAACTGTTACAGTGTTAATGATGAATAAATTCCCTACAGAGGTTCGTTCTTACTACTTATCTTTTAATATTGATTTCTGAGAGACATTGATCTTGTACCAACTCTCGATGCTAGCACTTACATCTTGTCCGCCCAAAGAATGGATTATGAAAGTTTTTAGATGAGTGAATAGATAATCAAAGCTGGAAGATCTTGACTTGTTTGAAATCTCAGAGACTATCCAGTGAATGGATAATACTCGGATATAAAAACAGAAAAATTGAACAATTGAGATGCCAGTTTGTCTAAAAGATTATATCAATAAGAATATAAAAATACATAAGAATTTGGTTGATGATAACATTGGAAAGCTGCAATGATTACGGACGAATATAACCTTTAAAACACAATCACATCATGTGAAATTCCTATTCCTTAATCATTCTAACATATGCGGATAGATAACCTCCAAAATCATGTGGAGAGAGAGAGAGAGAGAGAGAGAGAGAGAGTTGCGTATTTGTCCAAGGTTACCTCCAACTGTACAAATACCTGCCTCTGTATTATCACTTGCAGCAACTTACGAACTTTAACCATGAGATTAAGCTGGGTTTAGATCACATCTCTCCATAGAAAACGACTCTGCAGCAAACTGTAATCCAACGTCCGTGCGCGGTCTTTTCATTTACCGATCCCAATTAACCAAAGCTGCCAGAAATTAAGGCAAAACCATTATCAGGTTGCCATATTGTAAGTGATGGCTTGTAACACAAATAATATCTAACAGGAAACAAGAAATCTACAATCTTATTTTGCGGCTGCCTCCAATAGAATCCCTGAAAAATCAAAGGATATAAATCATCAATGCATGCAAACCCATCCACTCAAATACAACAGTTGTGCGCCTATATCCTTACACATCATCCTGCAGGAAAAGCAAGAAGCTCCCTACTCAGAAGAGGGAAAACCACTAAAGAAAAAGACGGACATTTTACTGCAATCTAGTTCAATATCTTAAGGATATTCCAGCCAATTAAAACGTTGCTTCAACATGAGATGAAAAGATATCGAACCACAAAGTAAATTCTAGCCAAAAGAGCAGCTCCAGCATGACACGCGCAACTGAACGTGCAAAGTGCTTGGTTTAATGGCATTCCTGCGATAAGGAAGCAGATAAGTTCGGAGTGTGTTGGTGCTCTACTACAATCACCGCAACATTTAATTTTGATCGAGTTACCAATGAAGTCCAAGGAAAGGCCAAATCCTACAAGACAAGAAGACAATTTCATCCAGTTAAGGATTATGTCCCTTTGATCCTGCACATATGAGGTGAACCAGAAGAATGACATGAGATAAACTTACAATGAGAAAATGAAAAGAGTAATGCCACCCATACAATCTATGCAAGTCGTTTATACAAAATGACATGATAGAAAATGTGGTAATAATATCTATCATTTTATCTTCACTTTTCTTATCATATCATGACAGGTCAGCTTGTATAGAGAGTTTGTAAGTCAATATTACTTCAAATAAGAACAATATGTGCCATGAGAAAGATTTTCACCTTAAAATGGACCGTGATATGCCCATAGCGCAAACCGACCAAGCAGGTTGCAATGGCTATCACTGAACTACAATCACAAAAGTACACAGGAATTATAGAACTTAAAAGGCAAGAAGAAAAAAACAGTTGATTAACTCTCAATTCCTTTCTTCCAAGTTAATCACAAGAATATTTGATAACTTTGTAAAGAAAAAGTAAATGACAATTCAACAAACCAGATCACATTTCCCCTTTTTCATCTGCTCTATTTTGCTTTGAAGCACGGCAGAATAATGGAAAAGAAGATCCACTGATTCAGGGACTTCCTGAAAGATTGAAAATCGTATCATTTGATCATTTGGGCATAAGGATATTGACCTGAAATAAAGATTTTCGGAATTGTTACAGGATGATAAATGGACTCCTAGTTCTAGGCTTAATTGCCATTACTTATTAACTTTTTCTACCTGGTATGCTTGATATATCAAGGCCCTAAAACTAAGAAAATAGATGCAGACCATGCATAAGATTATAACATCAATGAATCTTAAAGGATTGTTATTATTTTTTTAATTTCCAAAAAAATGAATCAGTGATGAAAAGAAATAGATACATTTGTGCTTTGGACCAGCTGTTCATGAAGAAAGTGACCATAGGGTGAAATCATACGTGCATGGAAAGAACTAGTTTGATTAAGAAAGCATCCATTCAACAGAAAAAGCAATCTGTGACTTTAGGTTGATTAATATTTAGTATTATAGAGCTAGGTGCCAAGGGTTATTACCAGTTAAGAAATTATTTTGCACCTCGACAATTGCACCTTATTGTAACTTATGGGAATCAAAGCATAGAAAGTTCACTCATAAATGATTTAATTATGTTGGCTTTTCTCATAATCTAGTTGTCACGTCATGTTGCTTCTCTCATAATGTTTTTAAAGGACACCCTCATCTGTTTGCAATTCAAAATGCTTGCGGTCATCGTGAGTTATAGTTTGTTTCGTTTGTTTTGTTATTGTTATACAGGCTGCTATTGTGCATTCCCAGACACTTGAAGAGGTTGCAAGACTTGAAAAGGTGCTCTTTGTTAGTTGAAAGAATTTTTATTTTTGTTGTCTTCCCCTGGTTGAGCTTAAAATTAACAGTTCACTTTCAATGGGGTATGCATGGCAGGCATTGAAGTCAGGTAAGCCCCCTGCAGATTTCAAAATTCCAGATTATGATTATACCGGCAAGGATGTTGAAGAAAAAGATGAGAGAAGAGTTCCTGACAGTCAAATTGAGGCTGATGTTGAGCCACACAATGTGGAAACCCAGAAGAGTGATGAACCTGTTGCAATGGAGCAGGTACCATTTCTTCACTTTTTGGCATTCAAACAGAATTATTATTTGTATTCTTCTACTCACACATCCTTTTTCCCTCTCCTCTATGCTTGTCATGTGGACTGTAATGTCCATGCATCATGGTAAATCCGTGACTGCGTAACAAGTTTTAGATTGTCACTTGCTGATTAACATAGTAGTGCTGTTGAAGTAGCTGTTGGAACTGATTATGCATAATAGAATTTCTCTGCATCAGGTTAGATAATCTAAAACTAGCACAGGATTTGTGTTATGCTAAGAACTTAATTTGTATTATCTGTGTGCCAACTTGCAGATGCAGTTACACAGGTGTATTCACTTCGATATTTGTCTTGCTTGTAAATTGGTATTTGACTGATTGTGGTTGAATGCACGCAAATGACATATGGCAATTGAGATCGGTTATGGTTGTAAATTGGCAAGTTCGTTGGTCCATTTTCGTTTGCAAGAGGTTCTGGTATTTAATTCCATGTGTTTCTTTTTTCCCAGGATTAGAAGGTGCCATTTGTGTTCAGAGTCCATCCGAAAGCTTCTGTCTTGTGCCTGTATACGAGACGTTAAACACTCTTCTTTAGCCTTTCTTTTTTTTTGTTCCACCTTTTACTAATCTTCCTGGTCAAATAGACAGTGATTTAGAAGGAAGGGTTTTATGGTAAACGTGGGCAGGGGCGTGGATAACAATCTTCTGCCGGCCAGGGAATTTTAATTTACGCCTCCTCAGTGCCCCTTGGGCATGATTTCCGTTGGCATCATTGCATTGCACAGACAACAGAACTTGTTAAGTGCTAACTCTTGCACACGTACCTTGGAGCTTCCCCTCGACTGGAGGACATGAAGTTTCTTGAGTATTTAGGGCTCTAGGCCATTTCTTAAAGCGCTGCTTCTGTCATCAGAAATTTTTTGCTTCAAGTAAGGCCTACTTGTTTTTTTTACCGTCTATAGCATCTAGCGGGTTCCGTCACCCATAATGCCTCCTTATCATGAGCAATAATGGAGTCAAACAAAGACTTATTTTCGACAAGAAAAACCAATGAATAAGGTGCTAAAATAGGAGAAATAAAACAACTATCAAAGAGCAAAGTATTTGAAAAGTTTGCAGAATTTTAACACAGAGGGATTGAAGAATTCAAGGCTGTGTTTTCTTTCTTATAAGCTCAAATATTACACAAGCAAGTCACATATATATACATCATGTTTATACAACTGAAGACGCGAAAGAATTAAAGCTTGAGACTGACAGTGTAATGGGTAAGCCTTTACATCAAGTGATACAGTCAAGGTTTAATCACCAAGAAGAACACGCAAGGAGCTGAAGAAAACATCCTTAGAAACTGCAGTTTTGGCGAGAACAATTGGATCAAAAAACTTGAGCTTTCACCATTGGGCATGAAGCAAAGAAACCCACCAGAATTGAACACTTAGCTTGCCTGCATCTTAATTAGCCAATCAAGGAAGAGGAATAATAATGCAAACAGAGCAAAATAAAGAAATCATCAACTCTCACAAAATGGTTGATTATCAACATCTATAATCAGACAAGGCTGAAACTTAAATGTAGTTGAATCACTGGGAGCATCAGCCAATTCAGCATAAAAAATGTTGAAAACAACGAACAGGCATTTAAGCAATCAACAGCACAGTTGATTGTTGTATTACGTTTTATGCTGACAATGGAAAATTGCTGACAGATGGAAAATTAACAAATAAGATGATAAAATTAGAGAAATAGAGCAACTGGTTCAGAACTAATTGAGGCATGGAAGAAAACTCAAAATCTTAAAAATAATCAAAGCAAGCAGCTCCCTCACATTTTCGTTTATAATATAATATGATTAGTAGATATTACACACACTAGGGGGGAAAGTGAACATCAACATCAATATAAAGTAAAATAAAAAACTGAACAAACACACCCCCATCAAGTCCAGGAAATCTATTCATTCATAATACCAAACAGAAGTAAAGCATCATTTCCACATTTTGAAGATCAACAAGTAACTGATATAACTTATATAAATTGCATCAAATTTACAATATACACAAACTTCACCCAACTGATAACACTTTTGTCTCAGATCTCAACCATCTTAATCCATTGATAATTACAAGGAAGGACAAAACAATACTAAGGTTAAATGCATATCAACAGTATGCAGTACACATATCCAAATTTTAAAAAAGTATATATTTTATAATTTTTGGTGATGTCATAACCATTGGAACCAATCTCTTGTCAGATTGCCTTCAAGATCTCCAATTATATTGGACAACCATATCTCCAAATTTCTTTGGTTCCCTTTCAAATTGTTTCTAATGGCGACCAATGACCATCTCACAGTTAGTTTGGTCTGACTCCCTACTTCATCACCATAGTACATTTTCCCATTTTCTGTTTGCATTGCCATAAGCTTCTGTCCAATTTCTGATACAAGTTGTTGAAGTCAAAAAGCTTCAAAAAACTCTGTTTGCCTTTGTGTTCAAAACTCTGGACTATGATTTGATTCACAGGGATCACTAGCCTCCTACATAAAGGAGGAAAAGGGAAAAAATTATTTTGAGCAACACACAATGTAGATTCTGTAATTTGCAAGCAAAATAAAACAAATGAATATGAGCATTTGGAACATAGTAAAATGTTAATTCTTAGAATAATTGCATACAGTGAAAACCCTCAACCAATATTGTTGAAATGAGCTTCTTTTTTAGACACTGGCATCTCCTTAGAAGAATTTCGTCGAAGGAAGTACTTCTTAAAGCTAATTCTCTTGTCGAAATTCATGGAATGAGATAAAGTTTAAAAAGGATCCCTTCCCCATGAATTTCATCGAGCAAATTGCGTATAAAAGAATCTCATTTTCATCGAGGGAACAATGATTTTACTCAACTCCCTCGAAGAAAATCATCATTCCCTCGACTGAGATTCGTCGAGGGAACGATTCCTCAATCATCCACACACTTTCTACATTCTCCAAATTCAGTCAAGAATCACAACCAGAGCAAATAAAATTGGCATAAAATTATCCCTAAACTGGTTTCTAACCCTACTCAAAGATTCACTAACCTAAATCGACAAAATAGAATCTAAGTTAAATTTTTCGTATCCTCAAAACATAGGACATACTTGTTGTGGAGCCACCGCCAGTTCTCGTCGCGCACTCGCCGTAGACAATTTGTCGTCCTTCAAAATCGGTGGGTTTTGTTTGCTGGATTTTATGAGTTTCCGAGAGTTGGTGCCTGCCGCGCGTTTTGCGAAGAAAGAAAGAGAGAAAATTCCATTTCAAATTTTGCGTTTTTAAGAGGCAAACAACAGACAGGGGTATTTTTGTCCGACAAGCAAATATTTGACCCCGAATACAATATTTTTACAAGTAAGACCATAAACGTAAATAGACCCACATTTTGGGCTATCTTGACAAACAAAAAAACCTACAGATGTTTTGTGTTTGAGACGTTTCTAGTTTCTCACCATCCTCCTGCTAAGCAATGGCAGAAACTAGCAACAACGATGATCAACAAGCTGTGAAGCATTCAGAAGAGCTGAAAGACTGGACTGCAGAAGTCGAGGTGAAACTGAAAAATATGGAGACATCCGAGTGGCATAAAACGGCCATCTTCAAAGTACCCGCGTACATCAAAAATCACAACCCCACAGCCTACACAGTCCTCAGATGCTCTCCTTGGGACCTTACCATCACGACGAAGATCAACTGAAGCCTATGGAAGAACACAAGCTACGTGCACTCCTTTATTATCTCAGAAGATCAGGAAAACCTCTTCAGGTATCGTACGAGTCTTTGTATAAAGAGGTGGAAGATTTGTACAGTCTCATTGACAATGAAAGGGATGTTGCAGTCCTACGTTCAAAAGGGATTATTCAGAATATCACAGGCAGTGACAAAGCTGTAGCTGACTTATTCAACTCACTCTCCAAGGATTTAATACTAACCCCTGACGACAGAATATATGGGGTGCGTGATAAAATCAATGAGTACTGCACGAAGAGATGGAATGAATGGCTTGCCAATCTGATCCACGCTTATTTTAGGAATCCATGGGTTACGCTTTCTGTTATTGCTGCATTCCTCCTCTTTCCCCTCGCTATACTACAAACTGCCTATACCGTATTACCTTACTACCGTCAATAAAACCCTACACGTGTCCACTGGATATGCCCATTAAGGTTAGTCTTATTTTTGCAGTCTTGAATTCTTTCTTGGACTTACTGTGGGCTATCTACACAGTATCAGATTAAATCCCTTACATAAGTTCGTTCTTACAGCTTATCTTTTGATATTGTTTTCTGAGACATTGACCTTGTACCAACTAACACCAACTCCTGATGCTAGCACTTACATCTTGTCCGCCCAGACAATCAAAGCTGGAAGATCTTGACTTGTTTGAAATCTCAGAGAGCATCCAGTGAATGGATAATACTCGGAGATTAAAAGAGAAAAATTGAATTTTTATTTTTATTTTTTAATAATTTGTAGGGAAAATTGATCGGTTCAAAAAGCTGAGATGCCAATTTGGCTAAAAGATTGTATCAATAAGCATTATATAAATATATTAAAATTTGATTGATGATAACATTGGAAAGCTCCCATGTGATTATGGACGAATATAGCATTGACAACATTCTAACATCGTGTGAAATTCCTATTCCTAAATCAATCTAACATACGCGGATAGATAACATCCAAAATAATGTGGAGAGACAGTGATGTATGTTTGTCCAAAGGCTACCTCAACTGTACAAATAACTGCCTATGTATTATCAGTTGCTGCAACTTGCGAGCTTTAAAACCGTACGATTAAGCTGGGTTTCTATCGCATCTTACCATAGAAAATGACTCTGCAGCAGATTGTAATCCAACATAGTGTGTGCCGCCCTTTCATTTACCGATTCCAATTAACCGAAGCTGCCAGAGATTAAGGTAAAACCATTGTCAGATTGCAATATTATAAGTGATGGCTTATAACAGATAATATCTAACAGGAACCAAGAAATCTACAATGTTATTTTGCGGCTGCCTCCAATAGAATCCCTGCAAAATCACTGGCAGGATATTGCAGGCCACAAGGATGTAAATCATCAATGCATGCAAACCCATCCACTCAAGCACAAAAGTTGTGCGCCTATATCCTCGCACATCAACCTGCAGGAAAAACAAGAAGCTCCCCACTTTGAATAGGGAAAACTACTGAAGACAGAAGTCTGGACATTTTACTGCAATTTAGCCCAATATCTTGAGTATATTCCAGCCAATTAGAACGTTTCCTCAACATGAGATGGAAAGTTATCTAACCATAAAGTAAATTCCAGCCAAAAGAATGCCAGCAGCTCCAGCAGTGACACATGTGTAACTGAATGTGTAAAGAGCTTTGTTTAAATGCATTCCTGCAATGAGGAAGCAGAGTGTGTTCATGCTTTCCTACACAATCACAGCAACTTTTAATTTTGATCAAAGAAAAACATAGAAAAACGTCTTGCCAAAGAAGTCCAAGGCAATGCCCAAGCCTACAAGACAAGAAGACAATTTCATCCAGTTAAGGATTCTGTCCCTTTGATCCTGCACATATGAGGTGAACAAGAAGAATGACATGAGGTGAACTTACAATGGGAAAATGAAAAGATTAAAGCTACACAAACAATCTATACAAAATGACATGATAGAAAATGTGCTGATAATATTTAATATTTTATTTTCACATTTCTTATCATATCATGACAGGTCAACTTGTATAGAGAGTTTGTAAGTCAATATTTACTTCAAAGAAGAAAAATATGTGCCATGAAAATTTATCACCTTAAAATGGACAATGATATGCCCATAGTGTAAACCGACCAAGCAGGTTACAATAGCCATCACTGAACTACAACCACAAAAGTACACAGGAACTTAAATGCCAGAAGAAGAATACAGTTGATTAACTCTCAATTTATTTCACCTCCCCTTCTTCTAAGTTAATCACAACAATGTTTGATAACTTTGTAAAGAAAAAGTAAATGACCATTCAACAAACCCTGTCACATTTTCCCTTTTTCATCTGCTCTATTTTCTTTTAAAGGATGGCATAATAATGGAAAATAAAAATAAAAGATAGAGGGAACCCTGTTGGAAATTAGAAAGAAACTCTAAATAAACCTCAGAAGTCCTTCGGGATCAAAAGGGGATTGACACCATGCGGGAGCATCAAGAGGCAATGAGCCATAATCAGGGGAATTGATGCTGCATTGCTACGAAAAAGAAGAGAAGGGGAAAAAAATCATAAACGAACACAAATCATGATAGGAAAGGCAAGAAACACCAAAAAGGAACTGAAAGCAACTCTTTCAAGAGAGATACCATTGTTCGTGAATAAACTGGTTTTCTATACAAATGTTGAATACCCAGTAGTTTTCGATCAATCATTCCAACAGCATTACAAGCCGGTCCAGTGTTACCCCGAACTCCACATGTTACCTTTGGAAGGAAAGATAAATTACAGATCCACATAGTGCATCAGTATTCTAACAAAACTCCTGTAGTATTTTGAAAAAAAAGAAACTTAGTAGAAGTATTTCAAAACGGAAGGGGAAAAATGAAGCTCACGTTAAATATTCTTGGTGAAGAGGAAGAGGTTTCAACTGGATACTGATACTGCCAATCTCCTACATAGGAGCCATATAACAATGACAAATACATGGTAGTAAGCGCTGAAGCAACAATCCTGTGAATCACAGAAAGCAAGTGGCCAAAAACATCAATAATGCGAATTCAGTTGTTACGTGGACAAAATACATGAGAACAAAGCAAGCTTCAAAACACTAGCAGAATAAAATAATTTCAATGCTCTGTGAACTCGCCTTATTGACTGAAGAACTCTAGTAATCATGTATGTATGTTTGTCTCTATGTACGTGTGCGTAAGCATGCAATAGGGCATAAATAAAAACATACACACATACATGCAAACATATGTGTAGTAGTTATTATGAAGATCTAAAGTACAATATCATGGTTCTTATCCAAGACAGGGTATGAACTACAATCAAAAGTCTACTGAACACTTATATGTAGATACAGAGGTGAAACATGCTTTGCTGTATTAAACATAAGAAATTTCACAACTAAAACCCAGAAATTATTCCACATTTCTATGTTCACAACGAGAAATGTATTTTTTTCAATATATCTAAATGTGTTGCGTACCATAATGATAGATCTTAATCACACTTACCAATGATATCGATATTTCCTCAACAGAGATAATTCTGAGCTAACATGATCATCACCCTTCAGCCAAATCTCACATAATGCTGCTACAAAATATGCTATTGCAATTCTCTAAGAAAGGGAGGGAAAAAAAAAGAAAGAAACAAGTTATTACGCTGCAGAAAATGCTTGAAACTTGAAAATATGTACATTGGCCACAACACCATTTACACTGATCGATCTGACAATAAATTTGAGCCTAAAAATGTAAATTTCATTCAGAACACATCCAACCATGGTTTAGCAGTCATATATGCTGTCAAGTTTCAACTAAAGTGGCTTAATTAAACTATCAAGATAGAGAAGATCTACAGGAAAAGCATACCTGCAATACTCCCATCCATCTTATTTGCGCAATATCCACTCCATACACTAGATTGTTGAGGCCATGGAAAAAGCCTCCTGGACAGTTGAGCGTATAATAGATGTTATCACATAAGAAAAACCAAAAAAGCATGCTCTGTCAATTTGACAAAACACATTTCAAGTGAACCAAAAATGTTCAAGCTTATATTTACATAATGGGTGGAAAGAATATTTGATAAAATATGGCTCAGCGTTAAGTTTTATTCATTGAAAATTGCCTAAAAGTTAAATCACCTTGAAGAAAAATCCCTAAAACAAAAAGCTTCAAAGCCCGTACTATTGCTTTTCTGGTTGCAACAACTCTGCATGTCAAGTTCTGAATGGGACAAAAAATCTTGTTAGCTTTTAGTGATGACCAAGGGCGATGCATATTAACAAAAGACATTATTAAATTCTCAAATAATAAAAACCAAAACATAATTTAAAATACGTATTACATTTTCTCAAGCACATAGGAAAACTCATAAAGAAAATGGAACCGCAGTCATTTTTCCTATAACAGCAATATATTCCAAAAGAAAGAGATACCTTGTATGTTAAGCCCAAAGAAACACCAACTATAAAGAGGAAAAATGGCATGACAAAATCTGCAAGGGTTAAACCATTCCAAGGAGAATGATTAATAGCAGGCAGAATTCCACCAACGTCATCAACAAGTATCATTAGCTGCATGAAGAATGTAAAGAAATGCCAAAAAGAGAACATTTTAGTACAAAAGAAGATTACTTTTGCAGTGGTTTAAAATACATGGAAAGTTAAACATTTGATCTAGACCCTAGTTACCACAATCTTTCAGGAGGTGTAGGTAAACATTACAAGCCTACAAAAGTGAAGAAAACCAATTCCATCTTACCGCAATTTACAGCCTTCATATAACTTTATAACTCACAGCTAGAGGCCCCTAGGAATCCTATAAGTTTATCAACAACAGTTAAAAGCTTTAATTTGATATTTCTCTGCAACTTCTCCTTTTAAGAAAAACAAAAAAAAAGTTGTTTAAGTTCTCTCTGTTTAGCAGGGGTAAACTAAATGTCAATTCTTTTCCTTTCTTTGCCAGCTAGTATTTCAGGAAAACCGGATCATAATTTCGACTAAGAGATCAGCTATACTAAACATCAGCTTAATGCAATAGTATGATGACTGACATAAGCAACAAGATCAAACTTCACTCATTTAATTTCTAATAGTTCAAAAAATAAAGAAAGTGTTGGTAATATTCTTAATAGACTGTTAGCATTAAATAATTAATACAGTATGAACAACAATCTAGCGTCAATAATAGATTTCAATAGTTCATCCTCCCACAAAATATCAATCTTTGATCTCATTTGGGTTGGGTGGAAATGGTGCAGACATTGCATGGGCACTCATTCCACACTGCTCACGATTTCATTTTATAGATTTTGTGATTAGTATTATAAGCGAGATCGCAAAACATATCCCAGTGACAGAAAAGGCAAACAAAACAGATTCCAGAAAAGGAAAAATTTTCCTTCCCCTCCAACGTGAGACCAATCTAGGCAAAGATTCCTAAGTATATTATAATACTACAGATAGATTCAAAATAGGAAAATTCAATCAGAAAAATAATCACAGAAAGAAACAAAACATTACCGCAACGGTGAGTCCACGGAAGACGTCAAGAGAAACAAGGCGTTGATGTTGTCTTCGTTTCTGAGGATGTGGTTGTGACTGCTTGGAGTTTGAGATTGAACTGGAAGAAAGAAGAAAAGGATCTCGTTCAATTTTGTTGATGGCATTGGCGTTACCAGGAAGAGACGGTGATTTAGAGATCTGAATAAGCATCTGAAAATCATCTCTATTTTCATCAACGTTCTCGTCGTTGATCATAGGTTCGTATGCGCACTTGGAGGACGACATTGCTAGAACAACAATACGAAAAAGAAGAAGTATAAAACGATATTCTTCTTTCTGTCCCTCTTCACCACCTCCTCCTCAAAAGACTTGCAGGAGAAAGATAGAGACTTGTTTGTTTGGGTTGGTTTGGTTTCTCCCTTCCACTTGCTCTTCCATCTGCTTCATTCTTTGCATATTTATAGGAAAAAAAAAGAAAAGAAAGAATACACGCAGCATGAAAATGAATAATCAGCCCATTTTTTTAAAATTATTTTTAAATAGAAAAATAATAATAATAATCTTCCTTATTTGTGGAATACAGAAAGAATCCATCAGCTAAAGCCCACCCTGCATGGCTTCACTATTTGTCTTTTATACGTGGCGTTTCTTGATTGGTACATCTTTCGCCTCCTTTTCCAGTTATTTATTCAGCAACTGTTAAAATACGAAAATATCTTGTTCTTTTTTTTTGCCTTACAAAATGGATAGGATTCTGTTTCTTAATTAATTTTCTTTTCTCATTAAATCAAAAAAATAAAAACAAAAAGGCATCGAGGGAGGGAGTATGAAGTAAAAAGTAGGAAATGAGTTACCGACACCGCGCCACGTCACCAACAAGTACCACTTTTATATTTGTGGTGGTAATGGTGCGTTCCGTGCATGCATGTTTGCTTTCTTGCCTGATAACGTAAAAAGGGGAAGAAGATGAGATAGAAAAATCAGTAAAATTCCCCATTCCACTCAACTCCACTAGGCTCAACTCGACGACCAAGAACAGGATTCGTTTGGTAAGAAAATAAAATAAACGAATACTATTGTTACATGTGTTGTTAGTTAGATCAGTTTGAGTTGTACTACCTTTTATGTGTAGAGAAACTGATGACTCAACTCGACTCGACTCAAAGGGTCACTTAGAATTTGACTCTTAGTTGCCCTTTTTATTATTTAACGAATAAATGTCGATTTCGACCAGCCCCGCCCCGTCCCCTGCATGATTAATAAATAGTTAAGCCTTTACTTTTTTGTAAACCAATCATATCATTTTATCGTTCGTTCATTCGTACGAATAAATAGACCATTCGGAAAGCGGGTTCCGCCTTGCAATTCGTGGCGGGGACTAACGGACAAGAGGGAAAGAGCAATTCGTGGCATATGCTGCAGCATCCCAACATTTGTCCTATTCCCCCCCCCGCCTTTGTTTCCGGCCCAGTGCAATTCATTCAACCTAACCTTACGTCAGATTATGTAAGCCTCAAAAAGCAGTATAAAATAAACACAAACAAAGAAGAACGTAGAATACCAAACACATTTCAAGTACCTAACGTACAACCTTCCATTGAAGTCGCTACAGGGGTCTGAGAATGATTTTTCCTGCCTTGCCTCTGATTTGGTAAAAATTGTTACATGTCAATTTTCCAATCGATGTAGAAGATAATAGAAAAGGAAACGTAAGATTCACAACTGCTGCTAGTCATCCATGGCAGGAGGGCTGTCTTCGCTTCTAGCAACATCCTTCACCAGGTTTCCACACACATCACACCATAATCGCAGGAGTAGCAGCATCAGTGGGAGGCAAAGGAGTCATTGTGCCCGAGCAATTATTTCTATTATACATTTATCTCATAAAAGAAATTGGCGTTATAATTGCAATACAACAGAGTTACCCAACTTCACTAACCTGGTTATAATTCCCACCTAAACCACCACCTTTTTATAACATTTAATGCCTCTGCGGCGCTAGAATTGATCTTAAACTCAAGAAAGTTTGAAGTTAAGCTGAAGTCACTTGGTTTCAGACCATATTGGCTGGGCAAAGAATATCAAGGCAATGATCACAATACAGCAAAACAATGCCGCATATTTCAACTCTCAATCAATAATTTCTAGAAGCAAATCAAAATATGAATGCCTATACCAAAGCACAAATTGTCACAGAAGTCTTTCCAACACATCCATTTATCCCATTTCATATGACTCAAAGAATAACAACATCAGTTCTTAAGAGCTTCCCCAGCTTTGGAAAGGTCTTGGAGTGCCTTCAAGATCTGCTCCTCATTCAACCCTTCCAAACGAATGCCCTTCTCAACACCCAGATCTGCATAGAAATTAAAGGTTGAATTGATGAGGTGACGACATAAAGTTCAAGTGAAAATGCACGTGATTAAAGTGGCAAGGAAAAAAATGGGTTTTGATTAAATTTCAAAAACCAATTTGCGGCAATTTTTTTTTCTATGATGCCTGCAGAAGTCCTTGGGTATGGCAAAATATATTAAGCAGATCAGGAGTGTCACTGCTCAGAAAGCATTCAGGCCCATAATTAAGACAACAAGAGAAACAATACTTGCACTTGCCAAAGGTATGCATGAGACTGGTGTGTGTCTACTTAATTTCAAGGGCACAACAACTAAAGTATTAAACAAACACTAACTTTTACTTGAGTGCTAATCTTTATCACTCACTCTCCCGCTGCTACTTACATCTGCCGATTCTATCCCACAGCAGCTGTTGCTAAGCCATAACACCTCAATCTAAAACATATAATTTTGTATTTTACATATTGACGGTCTTAAAATAGGGTTCAACTATAAAGGGTTACTTCTAAGCATTGCCGAGGTATCTCTAACACATCAAGGCAGGATGTATGTTATAAAAAAGCAATTCATCCCCCAAAAGAAGAAAAAAAGAAATAAATAAATAACATGAAATGGACCCAGGAGCACCAAATTACTTTCACATTTAGGAAATACTCATTAAGGTAATTTTCTTTTGGTTGCCATGGTCTAGGACCACACCAAAAGACCTTACCAATTGAACAACTAGCACCTGCAACATGGAGGATAATTTGATATTTAACCTGACAGTTGGGAAGAAGATTGTAGATTGTTATGCTTAAACTCTATAACTATTTATTTCCATTTTCCATCGTAATATAAATTCTCAATGACTTGAAAAATGCAACATGCAGGAAGAGTATATTTACCGTATCTAGCCCATAACTGGGGCTCAATCCCACCGCATTCTCGGATCAAGATTGGTAGTTTTGGATTTAATGTCTTCAATTCCTTGTAGTTCTTCTCGACAAATGACCTGTATAAGTTTTAATAGGAAAACAACGCCACCAACAAATGAGAAAGCCGAGTAGGTTTAGGTTCTAGCCTTTTGATTAAAAATTATTAAATAATTAGTCAACGTAGCTAGAATACCAAAAACACAAAGAGTGAGTTTAGCCGTGAGCATATCCTCAAATCATTGTCATTTTGTTGTATGCTATCAGCTATCGAGTATATCGAAGTATGCCCCAAAAGTGCAGCAATATACAGTTACAAGAGATGGAATTGCCACACTGACACTTGCTTATTTATTATCCCTTTCCTACCTCAAGATCCCATCGAATGATACAGAAAAATGAAAGTAAAATTAGCAAAATCCGAACATTCCCCAAATGCAAAAATACTATTAACTTGATGAAAATAGTTTTGAAATCATACTAATTCATTGCCTAAAATCAAAGATCCATCAAAATCCGAAAAACAAATAAATGGAAGAAAAAAATAGAAAAATTACATTATACGCATACCTAGCAGGCGAGCTAGAAGGTGATGTCTGGCAGAGTAAAATCCTCAGCTCCTTGATATTCCGAGATAATTGTCCTCTCCACGCCATCTCTCTCTCTCTCTCTCTGAGCTATTATTCTGTTATATTTCGAACAGTTCAACCAGAGAGTCAGAAATTGAAATATTAGCAGAATCCGAAAGAAAGAAAAATAAAATAAAATACAGGTGGGCCGAACTCAAGACCCAAAACGAATATTTGAGCCTCGCCCAAGGCTCAAAACCCAATAGCCTGAAACTAGCAGTCCTATGAGTACACGGAACTGCGCTGCCGTGGAGCAATTGAAGCCGGTTAACTCCCCAACCCCTGCGGACTAACCCAAACAAACCATGGTTAAATGTTTGGTTAACCGAACCCTACTCCCGGTTAGCATTTTAGGCTATAAATAAGATTTCGTGAAACGTTTGACTTTCATTTTTGTTCCCTTCTCTCAGTTATCGTGTAATCGGACGGTACCAGTGAAGCGAATTACAGGCTCCTCTTTCTCAGCGGTAACCGCATCCGATACGCAACTCTAAGATTTCTATTGTTTATGTCTGTTGATTCATGGATTCGTGACCTGATATGATATAGCAACTGTTGATTGGATAATCGCTTCTGATTTTTTCTTGAATTTCCTTCAAATTGTTTATTTTATTTTTTCTGAGGATGATTGAGTAAAATAACAAATCAATAATGACTTGATTGGTGATCGTCAACTGACCAATGTGAATTCGACGCCTTGCGATGCGTTTTCCGTGTAGTCGTCAAATCATTTTGATAAACCCACAAGTTTTCTTCTGGTTTTGAAGCAGAGAAAAAGCTTGCCTTTGCTGTGTTATTTATTTATATATTTATTTAGATGTTTATTTTATTGGAATTTTTAAATATAAATTTCTTCTTGAAAATTGGAATTGGGCATCTAGGTATTTATTATATTCTGTATAGAGCTAGGGACTTATTTGATACGCCTTTTAAACTTAAGAGCTGAGTTTCATATTTCCTTTTAACTAAGGACTTGTTTACTACTTCGTATAAACTCGGTTACGTGTTTGATATTTTTGTGTACGTTTTTCACTCTTCCTATGTTGTTATTGTAGTAGGGGCATATTTGATACTGTGTACAAACTCAGGACCTTTTAATTTGATTATTTTTAGTTACAAGTTTTTAATTTGATTCTTTTTAGTTGCATTTTTTTAATTTGATTATTTTTAGTTGCAAGTTTTTAATTTGATTCCTTTTAGTTGTAAGTTTTTAATTTGATTATTTTTAGTTGCAAGTTATTAGTGTGCTAACAGCGATTAACGGCATGAAAAGTTATGTCGTTGGGAACATAAATAAGGAAATTTCATTATATTGATTTGATTTGGAAGTACGAAATATAACTTGAAACTTTTAGTCCCTTATATTTTTCATGTAATTTCTTGTCCTTGACAATAGTTTTATCCAAATTCAGGCATAAACACATATGGTAAATATGGCTAGTTCATTTTCTGCTTTTTTTGCTATGCTAAAGAAGGGAAAAAGATTAAGTATGGCCGTTTGAATTCATGTTGCTGCTGATGTGAATTTGAAATATGCTTCTTCATCCGCCTTTCTGGATGTTTTGCATTATTTATTTTATTGGCTCTGTTTTGAGTAAAGTGCTGTTGAAGGCTGTGTGTTTTCTGACATGGCTGTCCTCCATTCCGGTTTGGAGTTTGTCACTCAATTTGAATTATTCCTTTTGAGTGATTTTATTCCTGCAATGTGGCTGTGCTTGGCAAGTTTTAGCAAGTTTGCAAGTATATATTGACCATGTGTTTGTTTAATCAGTCATCTCACTGTGGTTTTATGTGGTCTTTTGCAGTTGATTCTAGCACTGTTTTTGGGAGTTGTTGTAGTCCTTACAATGGCAGATGGTCACGAGACTGATAAAAATGTTGAGATATGGAAGATCAAGAAATTAATCAAAGCACTTGAAGCTGCAAGAGGCAATGGTACCAGCATGATTTCTCTTATCATGCCTCCACGTGATCAGGTATCACGAGTCACAAAAATGCTTGGTGATGAGTTTGGTACTGCTTCAAACATCAAGAGCAGGGTCAATCGTCAATCTGTCTTGGGTGCAATCACGTCTGCTCAGCAAAGGTTGAAGCTTTACAACAAGGTTCCTCCCAATGGGCTTGTGCTTTACACTGGAACCATCATCACTGAAGATGGGAAGGAAAAGAAAGTCACAATTGACTTCGAACCTTTCAGGCCTATTAATGCATCACTTTACCTCTGTGACAACAAGTTTCATACTGAAGCTTTGAATGAACTTTTGGCATCAGATGACAAGTTTGGCTTCATTGTCATGGATGGTAATGGGACCCTTTTTGGGACACTAAGTGGTAATGCCCGTGAGGTGCTTCATAAGTTTAGTGTTGACCTTCCAAAGAAACATGGAAGAGGAGGACAGTCAGCCCTACGGTTTGCTCGACTTCGTATGGAGAAGCGCCACAACTATGTGAGGAAAACAGCTGAACTTGCCACACAGTTTTTTATCAATCCCGCCACCAGCCAGCCTAATGTTTCCGGACTAATACTTGCTGGATCAGCTGATTTCAAAACTGAGCTTAGTCAGTCAGATATGTTTGATCCCCGTCTTCAGGCTAAAATTTTGAAAGTAGTAGATGTTTCTTATGGAGGGGAGAGTGGGTTTAACCAGGCAATCGAGCTGTCTGCTGAAAGTCTGTCCAATGTGAAGTTTATACAAGAGAAACGCTTAATAGGCAAATATTTTGAAGAAATAAGCCAGGATACCGGCAAGTATGTTTTCGGTGTTGATGACACGCTCAAAGGTTTGGATATGGGTGCTGTTGAGACCCTAATTGTTTGGGAAAATCTGGACATCACGAGGTATGCCTTGAAAAACATCGTTACTGGTGAGATTGTCATTAAACACTTGAACAAGGAGGAAGAGGCCAATCAGAGCAACTTTCGTGATTCTACCACCTCTGCTGAATTGGAGGTTCAGGAAAAGACGTCGCTACTAGAGTGGTTTGCTAATGAATATAGGAGGTTTGGTTGCACACTCGAATTTGTAACCAACAAATCACAAGAGGGATCCCAGTTCTGCAGAGGCTTTGGTGGGATTGGGGGAATCCTGCGCTACCAGGTTGATATGAGAACTTTTGACGACCTTTCCGATGATGGAGAAACTTACGATGTTTCTGAATAGCAATCAGTCAAACATACTCCATCATTGGTGCAGGATGATGGAGTGAAAAGCCTTCACCAGAGCGCGATGCATCGCACCGGCTTCAAAGTACCTATGCCCCAAAAAATTTTCAAATCCTTGCCAAGGTTTGGATTTCTGGACTCCTCTTTTATGTTTTCCATTGCTAACATCTCTTATAGCTCCTTTTTTTTTCATTTCTAATAGTTTTCAGTTTTTGGATTTTGTTTTGAATCTAGTTCTCAGAGGCACAGTTACATCATGTGTCTGTTGAGGCAGCTTAATACCATTCTGTTGTATGGGATATGTACCAAAGCAGCTGGATATGATCTGGAAGGGAGGAATTGCACAAGGCTACTACCTTTAGTCGAGGGGGCTAGACGGAATTTCTGCTTGATTATTGCTCGGACACTTGGTTGCTACAGAGATCGCTTGCATTTTATATATGCTCGCTATGGTATGATAAACCCCTTGGGTTTGCTGTCTTTGGTTTGATAGAAATTACCGTCCGTCTCCAAACTTATTGTATTTTATTTGCTCAAGACTGTTATTTGGTTTTATGCTGTAGTCTTATTTGCTTAAGACTCTGATATTTGGTTTTATGCTGAAGCCTCTGATATGTTGGTAATCAGAGCATAAAGGACCTCCCATCTTTGGGTAGGCCATGGGTTATAAATAATTGCAGTTGTGATATTGTTATTATGTATTGTTATCATACAACTTTTGAGTTTTATGCATGACTTATATTGTGGTACACTTTACCGGTCACTAGAAAATGTGAATTTCATTGTGAGGGCATGGTCGGTGATGAAAGTTACATTGCTATTGTTTGTGGAAACTTTAAAGAGTATGCTGTTCAAACCTGTGCCTGTAAGCATCATTGGAAATGTCGATTTGATTTCAGTATGTTCAATAGGTTCATTGTGTGTTGCATCCTTAAGATGTTGTTCAGACTCAGACTGAGGTTTGCATCTCCTTCTGATTATCTGTGCCCTCCCTTACTGCTAGGATAGGAAAGAAATCCTGTATGTTGCATGTTCATATGATTCTGTTGTTGGGTTTTCAAAATAAAGTGCTTTGTATTGTTACTATTTACTGAAACAGTGTTTTGAATCGTTGCTATTTGGTCTGAACTCTTTTGCACAGATCATTTCTAAGAAGGTTCGAATTAGTTTTTGAAAAAATTATCTCTACATCTATTTTTGCACAGTTGATATCATCAAGTTGATGCGATAAAAGACACAGAGACAGACGGGTACCAACTTGAATTTGATTCTTGAAATGTAAAAAGGTGTCTCTCGCTTGCCTGCCTTGGTCTGGGAGCTTTTACTTTGGCACTGGTTTTACGAATTTGTTGACAGTCTAAACATGTTATCATTATCAAACTGAATGCAATATAAAGAAATGGTGAAACCTTCAATTTCAAAAGCTGCATTTGATGAGTTGCCGGTTGCTCCCTCAAGTGAAGTGAGGATAGACTACTCACAAAAATTAAAATTGACATGGGACTCTTTTTAAAACAAAATACGATATCGTTTTTGATATGTAAAGTGTGTGTGGGGATTACGTAGCATTCATTGAATTTATCTGTTCATTGTACCACCTTCGGCGTATATTATCTCTTCATTACACAATGATGGAACAATATGTCCACCCAGATGGATAGAATACTATCATCCAAAAGGCAAACAATCACACGTGTAAAATATTATGCATCTAGTTGATACAATGTTACACGAATTCAACTCAAATAAATAATAGTGCTTCAAATGCATAGCCAAATAAATTCCCTAACATAAAGCAAGTGCGAGTTGCAAAGTTGTTATTTCAACCACATGCTCATATGTCTCTGTCTCTTTTGCATTCAGGTGGAAGAGTTGGGCTTCTGGTACGATCAGTGCAGTAATTGTAAATCGTGAATCTTTGGCGTACCCATTTGAGCCTTCGGTACTGGTATGCATCGAGATCTTGGAATTCTTTCTGATCCCACCAACGTTTTCCCTGAGTGGCGCAGAATTTGGCTTGGACAGAAGCTTCACAGCCGTCGATGTGAAAGCTTCTGTAGGAGGCAATAAATGGAGCTTTAGACCAGTCGGTTTTCTCGAGTCCGCCCCTGGTAGCCCAGTCGTCTGCATTCCAGAGACTGGAGTAGATTTTCATTGGCTGGTTGAATGGAAAACGAACGCCCAAATCTTTGCAATTTTTGAACACTCTAATTGGTATGTCGTCCACAAGGAAGCTGTTTTGAAAATAAAATCACACACGTCATTGTCGCTTTTGGTATCAGTGAACAAGTGTTTGCCAGTTGGAAAAAGTTTGCAGGAAAATATTCTTCAACTTGTTTGACAACGTACTCTATTAACTGGAAAGTAAGTGCGCAGCCACTGTTGATGAACTTAAACACTATGGCTTCAATTGATTGCTTGATTTACTCCAAAACTTAAAGCATTTGTGCACCATGTTTCGAAAAATAATTTGAAAAGCATCCCACAAAAGTTTTAGCATCTGCTAATCTAAAAAAGATATATATATATATATATATATTTTAAATTCAGAGCTAAAATATGAGCAAATATTTAATGGGTTGATTAGTTCATGAAAATAAGTAGAAAAGAAATTTACTTACACAATCTGATACATATTCCAGAGAACGGAGTAGGAGTGGTAAGTTCTTGTTGGGTCGAACCAGAGATAAATTCTTTGTTCTCTGTCTCCCTTTCCTCCAGTGAACACATTTGTCTGCAAAATGTAAGGCTGTCCCGTTCTGTTCCCCAAGAACTCGAAATCTATTTCATCGTGTTCTGAGTTTTGAGAAGATAGCTGCAATTTATTTAATAAACAGATTTATTTATGTATGCAACAAATGCATTACTGGCAAGGCATTTACTTGACAGCCATTCCCTAAAAAGGGAGAAAAAAGAGAGAGAAAAGAAAAAAAGAAAACTAACATAAAAAGCAGTAACTGTTCCCGCAGAATCTCCAGGAACCAATTTGATTTGCATACTGAAGTGGCCGAACAAGTAAGATCCTTTGGATTGAAAGCCAGTGCCTTGCAAAGTTCAAAATCCAAATGAATGAGTTAACTTGACTCAAATTTCTGTTAAGCATTCATTAAATGGAGGAAAGAACAGAAAGAGTTGTTCTATTAAAAACCTGTGTATTTGTCTAGATGAAGCTGAATCTCAGAGCCGCCACTGAAATATTTGATGTGATCAAAAGCCCAAGTGGGCACATAGTTTCTGCCAAACGGGACATTAACAGGCTTTCTAAGGGGTGCTCCCATTGTTCCTGACACCACAAACAAAGCACCCAGAAGCAGAAAACAGAGTTTTGAAGCCATTTCTCTGCACAACACAAAATAAGTTTAGTTGCAACGCAATAACCATAGAAAAAAAGAAGAAGAAAACTTTTACAAAAATGTATAATCTTGCAGGCAAGTTGCAGAGCATTACACACAGAGAAGAAAGAAGAGAGGAGTGCGGAGTGGGAAACGAATAACAGAGGCAGGCTTTAAGTAGGGATTGATTTTTACCAGGAAAAATTATTAAGAACGGCAATTATGAATTTTGTGATTAATAAAAACTGGTTAATACAAAATACGGCTAGCTGTCTGCCTAAATCTGTGGCGGTGGTGGTGTTGGATGATAGATGGATTCAATTATGAAATTGTTTACACTTAATTTCCTGTTGGCACGTTGGACTGACTGACCGACCGACTAACTGTGTTGAAAACTTTCGATTAACAAGAGTAATCGAGTGAATCGAGGACAGAAAAAGAACGTGTTTTGAAAACATGTTTTGATTCGTCTCGTGTGGGCGTACCCAGGCCCAGATGCCCACCAAGCAGAAGCATCAGTGGAAAAGAGCCCGCAAGTGTCCAGACCCATTACCACTTTTGTCATCTGGTCCCTTTTTTCTATCTTATTTCCCTTTCCTTTGCTCAGTTGCCACGTATTTCTGCATGCCCTTTACTCTTTTGTCTGTTCGTATTTTGCTCCATTGGTTTCCTCTGGTTCATGAATCGGGATGATATGGGAATGCTCTTTACCTGCCAGAGTCTCAGGATTACTTCTCTTGCCTTGGTTGTCTGTTTCCAGCACTGTCGGTAAGTTTTTCTTTTTTTTATTATTTTTAAAATATTACGTAATTATAAATATTTTTTAAGAAAACTATGATACAAAAATTGGTAGTTGTATTATCATTATAAATTAGTATTAGAATTTTTAAAAAATATAAAATTAATTTATAAATCTTATTAAAATATTATTTAAATTATTTATTATTAATTATATTATATATTAATATTTTATTAAAATTTTTTAAAAAAAAACCTGAAAAGACAGGCCCTTGGTTGGTCGGTTGAGGATTCGGACACGCATTAAACATGCAGAGTTCCGAGATTGTTACGGGGCAAACGCGGAGAATGGAGCCTGGCACTGTTGGTAATTTCACGGAGAAATTTAAACAAAACAGTAATTAAAGTGGGTTGGATCACACGGTCTGAACCAAATGGCCGCGGTTCGGCAACACTGTCAAACCCAAGCACATGCAAACCCCTACAAGCACTCCGTCATCAACGGCTAAAATTTTTCAAAAAGAAAGCACTGCTTCGAACTGTTGTTCTCCGCCCCCCAGAACAATTACAACTATTATATTAATATAAATAATATAATAAAATTATTTAATTAATAAAAAATATATATTTATCAATAACACTGCATGTGATAAGCCAAGGATGAAGGAAAAGCCTTTTTCAATTTCTTTCAGAAAGTGACTGTTAGTTCGGAGCATAAGACATCACACGTGGTTTGTCAAAATTAGATGCCACCTGAACACGATGATACGATGTCGGAGGAGCAATGAAGGTTATTATGTTATCGTTTATTTATAATATGCTTTTGTCTTGTGATTGCTAGAGTTATCATTTACTCGGATATCTTGGGGTTAAGTCTGGAATGATTATGGTTTGATTCAAATTAAATTAATTAATTTTTATTCAATTTGAACTAAATCGATGATACATGACTAATTAAATTTAATTAATTTATTTGTTTAAACTCGAGTTCACAAAAAAAGTAATAATTTAATTAATCTAATTTGATTCAATTTAAATAAAAAAATTAAAAAATTATAATAAATTATTTAAAAAAATTAAATTAAAATAATATATTTATGAATAAATACAAATTAAATCAACGTGAATCTTCTCATTCGTATAAAAATAATTAAAATACGAATTTAATATTATATTAATATTTAATTTAAAAATTTAAATTTATAAGTAAGATTTTAAAAAATAATATTATGTTTTAACAGTAATGGTGATGCCAACCATGAACGCCAATGTTATATTATCTTTAATTTCCTCCCCAAATCAAAGATTCGGAGATGTGTAAATCAAACCATGCCAAAAAGTATTGGAGTTGAGTTGGGACCAGCCAAAAAAACACGTGAGCATTAATGACATGATTTGACATTGCAAATGCAATTGTGTCTGCCAAATTAATCACTTGTCATTGATGTGCCAAATCTACATGGGCTGGACCTCACCACCCACCTACACATCTTCCCGTCTTTCTAAGCCTACTTAGATTACAATGCATGCATCCCAAACTGTCTTTGATGTCTTCATCCTTGATCGGATTGGGTCACTATAATTTGAGCAAAGTGTCTGATAGGTCACTGCTGTTAGAAGAGTCCAAATGGGTGGTCCTGTAATTCTTTTGAATTGATTACAGACGAGCCCACATGATCAGATGCAATACACCAATACAAAACAGTAAAGCCTGTCTTGGTTTTTTACTAACGAACTGAGGTAAGAATCGGTGTACGTGTAAGCATGTAATAACGCTAACACTCTTACTAGGCTGGACCTCATCGCATTCAAATTGCATGCCAAAATCTGCAAGCGATCGTAAGTTGGTGGGTGGGGCTTAATTTCCAACAATGTATCAGCTCCGTGATTTTGTATACCAACCATGTACATGCAAACGCAATTCGTCATTGGACTTGTAGTACCTTACAGTTAGCTAAACCCACTGGGTGGTATTACAACTGACTGGGCCACAAAACAAGATCAATGAGATGAGAGTGGTGCTATAGATGTTCGCGTGCTAGGCATAATGGGCTACCTTGGGCTATGCCGTAGAACATCCTAAGTAAGGCTTTTGTGCCTATTAGTAAGAAAGCAGTGACGGCCAAACCAGTGCTATATACATTTTAAGAAGACTAATTTGAGTCCAAATTATTAATTAATTTATAAATCCGAAGAAATTTCTCTGTGGTTCAGTTATTTCTGTCATCCCTATAACTCTAATTCCATGGTAGCAGGAAGTGGAAGAAACATTGTATGTTACCAATTTTCATATTCATAGTCGTTGTCAAAAGAAAAATTAGTTTGACTTGATGGTTGTCCAAAAGTCCGGCGTTACATGGAAGGTGAAGCCAAGTCGCGTCGTTTGCGGTCAACCCATTCTCGCTTGTTCTTCTCCTCCTCTTCCACTTGCCTGTCAGTCAATTGGCTTCTCTTTCAACATTCCCCCCCGTTAAACCAGTAGATTAAGTGAGAAGAATGAACATAATTTCAGTTTGAGCAATGACACATGAATAGATTCATCATATTTTGAGTATCCAATTATAATTAAATATATAATAAATTGAGAATTTTTAAAATATGTTGAATCCGAATGAATATCATTCCCATATTCACTTGACAGTAAAGAAAGAAGCACAAGAATTTATAATACAATGAGTGGTCCTCGAGTGAATACATAATTCTTCTCCGTCAATGCATACAAATTAATGATCTCTCCCGTTTTTTCTCTGCAACTTGTCCCTGTAAGATATGGCGTAGATTCTGCAGAAAACAAGACAAACTCTTCTGTTTTTCAAGTCCCTTTACCTGGAAGAAATAATCACGTAGACAGACACAACATTATATAATGTTTCAAACTGAATGCATAGAATTTCGGCATTACTTAATTTCCTATATATATATATATAAACTAATTAGTTTGTTGCGTGCAAGATCTGATAGAAAATCAAACGCTAAGGAATGAAGCTACTGGTTAGGCCATTACATCAATTCTTGACAATTACGTTGTCTTAAATTATACGTGAACTCAGCATCATCTTCTTCTTCTTCATGACCGAACATTACGAGCTCTTGTTCTAGTACTTGCAAGTTCACACACACACACGTTCCTATAAATTCATCAAGTCGTGATACAAGGAGCGAGAGTCTTTGAATATTTTAATATTTAAAATATGACCTATTTGTATTATGTCAACCATTTTACCAATCACACCTTAATACTGGGAGGAATTTCTCCACCAAATGTTTGAACTACTTGACAATTAGAATTATATAATGTAATTTTTTTTTAAAGTCAAATGACACGATTAATTTTTGGGTTAATTTTTTAATTTTAAAATTAAAAAGAATAATAATTTGTCGAATAAAAATAATTTTTAAATTCTATAATATTAATATATTTTAATATTTTTATATAAAATGATTATACATTAATTTTTCAAATCATATTAATTTTTTTATTAAAAAAATATGTTCGTTAAATCATTTTAATATCTTAACGTATGTAATTTAGTAAATAATATGTCAAAAGTAAATATAGAAACGATTATATATTCTTTTTCAATCAATTGGGTATACAAGATAAGTTGCGGGGGTAAAATTATTTTATTTATTTATTTTATATCAATATTGTATTTGATGCGTGTAAAATGGGTCGGAATGTATTTGCATGAATTTACACTTTAAAATTAATTGGGTGTATCGAATTATTACGGGACTACTTTTTGAAATATTCAAAATATATAAATTACAAGTGTATTTACATAGAATTTTAAAAAATAAATGTATTAAAAAGGAGTCGGTAAAAGGGTGAAACTTTGAGTAGTAAAACATGTAAATTCAATTCTTACCCAACTCACGAAACTTCAAGGCAAGTTGGTCATGCTTTTCCAATTACATGATTGTCATTATTATTCTTTTATGTACATGAAAGTCTGATTAAATTTACTTGAATAAAGCCAAACGCAAAGCTGATTGGGTGGTGTAGTTTATTTTTAGAACTTTCCCCAAGTCAATGGACGCAAAGAGAAGATATTAACCTTTTTTTTCCATTGATTTGGAAATAATAACAGTAATGGGAAAAGAAAACTCAATATTTCTTTGGTCTTAAGGTCAATTTGACCGGCATATGCATCAGTTTCCAGTAAGCTTCCGATTGATCGATGGCGTTTATACTCATTCAATTGTTTATATGTATATAAATCACCAACATGAATATGATATGTTCATCAAAATACAAACACAAAGGGGAGATTTGACTGCCACCCAACTCTTTAACTCATCGTCTCCTATTTTATATCTTTCGTTCGCTGCATGCAAAATAAGCTCAAGTTTCATTCAAATTCAAAGCCTTCTTCTTCATTGTGTTTGGGTTTGATCAATTAGAAATGAGAAGTGACGACGGCAGAGGAGCTTATTCAGACAACAGTTCAGACACGGAGAGTATTGCAAGCGACAGAGCCACCTTCAGCGGACCTCTTGGTGCAACTATTCACGGCAACAAACGAGCTTCCAAGAAGAGCGCCAGGTTTAATCTTCCGCCGAACACAATCGGTGGTAGTAGTAACAATGACAATGAAGCTTATGTCGAGATCACTCTCGATATCCGTGACGATTCCGTGGCAGTGCACAGCGTACAAAGTGCAGGTGGAGGAGGCGGCGCGGTCCGTGAAAATCCAGAGTTGTCTTTACTTGCCAAGAAGACTACGGACAATAAGTCTTTCTCTTTTCGCTCCTTCTTGTTTCGAAACACTTCTTCGCATATCAGACAGGTTTCTGAAGAACTAAAACGTTTTACTTCACTGACAAGAAGGTCGTCTGCTTCTCGGCGTTTTGATCGGACGAAATCAGCCGCTGTTCGTGCTTTGAAAGGACTCAAGTTCATCACGACGAAGACGGGAACTGGTGGAAATGGATGGCCGGCGGTCGAGAAACGATTCAAGGAACTCACTACCACCTCCGATGGCCTCCTTCACAGTTCCATGTTCGGCGAATGCATAGGTACTACACGTACTAAACAGACACTTCTGATTCTTGATTTGTCAATTAGATGTGTATAGATTAATTAATTAATCAATAGAGGGAATAACTTTTAATTGTTTGTATCGTGTATGATAGGGATGAACAAGGAGTCAAAAGAATTCGCAGGCGAGCTCTTTCGAGCTCTTGCTCGAAAGCATAAAATAAGTGGCGATTCCATTAACAAGTCAGAACTCGAAGAGTTTTGGGACCAAATTTCCGACGAGAGCTTCGATTCCAGGCTCCAAATTTTCTTTTGACATGTACACTTGATTTCTTTTCTTTGTATATTATCAATTGATCAACTCTCTACTACATGATTTTCTCCTCATTTTGATCGATTTTGTTATCTGAATGCAATTTAATTAATCATATAGAATAATTAATGGTGCAGGGTCGACAGAGACGCTGATGGGAGAATCCAAGAAGAAGAAGTCAAAGAGGTAATTAATTAATTCAGAAAATGGTCCATTTAGGTGATAATTTGTTTAATTAACTGTATACAATTTCGCTAATTTACGTTTTTTATAAAATAATTGATGGTGTAGATTATCACTCTTAGTGCTTCCGCAAACAAGCTCTCCAACATTCAGAAACAGTCACAGGAATATGCAGCTTTGATTATGGAAGAACTGGATCCTGACAATGTCGGATACATCATGGTAATTAAACCAGCTGCGTGTTGTTATTATTGCCAAGAAATTAAATAGTTACTCAAAATGCTAACTGTCACTACTTGTTAACAGATTCATAACTTGGAAATGTTGCTGTTACAAGCTTCAAACCAATCTATAAGGATTGGAGATAGTCGAATTCTGAGTCAAATGTTGAGCCAGAAGCTGAAGCCTACACAGGAGAACAACCCATTGAAGAGATGGTATCAGAAGATTAAATACTTTCTGTTGGATAATTGGCAAAGGGTTTGGATTATGATGCTGTGGCTTGGAATTGTTGCGGGTTTATTTGCCTACAAGTTTGTGCAGTATCGAAATAAAGCTGCGTACGATGTGATGGGTTACTGTGTTTGCATTGCTAAAGGAGGAGCAGAAACGCTGAAATTCAACATGGCCTTGATACTGCTTCCAGTCTGCCGCAACACCATTACTTGGCTTCGAAACAAAACCAAACTAGGACTTGCTGTGCCTTTCGATGACAACTTAAATTTCCACAAGGTATTGATTTATTGCCTGCTAGATTTATTTGTATTTTCAAAAAATTTAAAAAAAATGACAAAAACATGTATTGGTTTTTGCTTCGCATCATGTTCAGGTGATTGCGGTTGGAATTGGCATTGGCGTTATATTACACGGGGGTTCTCATTTAACTTGTGATTTTCCTCGACTTCTTCACGCGACTGAAGAAGAATACGAGCCGATGGAGCCTTACTTCGGGGAGGAGCAACCCCAAAACTACTGGTGGTTTTTAAAGGGAGTTGAAGGAGTGACAGGAATAATAATGGTGGTGTTGATGGCCATAGCATTCACTTTAGCCACGCCTTGGTTCAGACGCAACAAGCTAAATCTACCAAAACCACTTAAAAGACTAACCGGTTTCAATTCTTTTTGGTACTCTCATCATCTTTTTGTTATCGTCTACACCCTTCTTGTCGTTCATGGAATTTACCTCTACCTCGCCAAGAAATGGTATCAGAAAACCGTAAGATCTCACCTTCATTAATTATATTCCCCCCCTTGCCCCCTTCTTTTTTTTTCTTATTTTTGCGTTATTCATTGACGGGTTTCTGATGAATGTGGCAGACATGGATGTATCTAGCAGTACCGGTTGTTCTTTACGGTTGTGAGAGATTGATTAGAACTTTCAGATCAAGCATCAAGCCTGTGAAGATTCTCAAGGTTTTACAATTTTCCATTACTCTCATATCACTTATTTTTGTTGATTAATGAATCAATTTCCCAAGTGAGATTAATATTGATATATATTTGAAGGTTGCTGTTTATCCTGGAAATGTATTGGCATTACACATGTCGAAACCTCAAGGCTTCAAATACAAGAGTGGACAGTACATGTTTGTCAATTGTGCTGCCGTCTCTCCTTTCGAATGGTAGGTCTCTATCAATTACTTGTAAATTAAGTTAAATCCAAAGGAGTTGCCAGACAGCAATTAACGCAATAATTATTGGTGTGACTGTAGGCACCCGTTTTCTATCACTTCGGCTCCAGGAGATGACTATCTTAGCGTTCACATCCGAACATTGGGCGACTGGACTCGCCAGCTGAAGATCGTTTTCTCTGAGGTAATTTAACTCAATTTTTTCGATCAAACACGAATAGACCCCACAAATTCAGGAAACTCCCCTGATATTGTCTTTGGGATTTTAGATGCATCCAAAGTTTCTCAATTTATGCTTTTGCTGATTAGGTTTGTCAGCCTCCGGCTGCCGGTAAGAGCGGACTCCTAAGAGCAGAAGGAGGAAGCAACACTGGGTACTTACGTTAAACAGTTGTACAAAACAATAGCGTTATTCTAATCCTAATTATAATAAATTAAAGTTTGGAGATGATTAACCATAAATTTGATTCCTGCAGCTTTCCGAAAATCTTGATAGACGGTCCATATGGAGCACCAGCACAAGACTACAAAAAATACGACGTAGTATTACTGGTGGGGCTGGGAATCGGGGCGACTCCGATGATCAGTATAGTCAAAGACATCATCAACAACATGAAATCCCAAGACAATATTATTTCAGAATTGGAGAACGGGCACGCAACAACTCCGAAGAACAGAAACAACAAGACTTGGCCGTTCAAGACGAGAAAAGCCTACTTTTACTGGCTTACGCGGGAACAAGGTTCATTCGAATGGTTCAAAGGAATAATGAACGAAGTAGCAGAAATGGATGAAAAGAGAATAATCGAACTGCATAATTACTGCACTAGTGTTTACGAAGAAGGAGATGCCAGGTCAGCCCTAATCGCCATGCTTCAGTCATTAGAACATGCAAAGAACGGTGTGGATGTTGTGTCGGGCACACGCGTCAAATCTCACTTTGCAAAACCAAATTGGAGACAAGTTTACAAGAAGATTGCAGTCCAATATCCCGATTCCAGAATTGGTCAGTTCTACTTCTTTACCTGCCGCCCAGTACCCACCTTTTCTTTTGGGTTGAACTTGGAATTTAATTTCAAATCATTCATCATTTATTGCAGGAGTTTTCTACTGTGGGGCACCGGCACTAACAAAGGAGCTGAGACAACTGGCATCCGATTTCTCCCACAAGACTTCCACAAAGTTTGATTTTCACAAGGAAAATTTTTAAACAGATTTATATGACGACATAATAATAATAATAATAGGAAGCTAAGAGAGATCACAACCCAACTGCAAATGGACAAAGAGTTTGCTTTCTGGAATTCATCCTTTGATTTGTATTAATGCCCAATCTTACAGCTGTTCACCACGTATATTGTAATTCTTGGTATGCAACTCTTAATCTTCAATTGAATTGACTCCATCATAATATCTTTTCTCTTCGAGGAAATTTAATGTGCCCGCCAGCAGGAGATAAATTATGGATATATTCAACATGTTGTTCCCTGGGGTTGCTATTGCCCATTGCTAGTTATAACTGAAAAGTTACCCAAAATCCATGTCAATTGGTAGAAATTCCTTATCACTTTTTAATTTTTCATAATTAACAATTTGGGGTTAACGCAATTAACAAGTTCGATTGGTTTCATGGGAAAATTAGGTAATGTTGAGACATGTTACACGGGATGACAAAAGTTGCCAAACTTTATGATAGATGTAGTTCTCATGTTCCAGTGCACCCACCAACCGTGATTGATGTAATATTTGAAACCTACCCACTACGCAACCAACCAACCAACGAATCACATCTAGAAAGATGACTGAAGAAGATGTTGATGTTGCTTGAATTTGACATTTCATAGATATTGATTTTTATTTTTCATATTATTGAAGGCCAATAGTGGATCCGCACATCGGCAATCTCTCTCAGTACACACAGGTAGGCAGATGCCTGACTTTATCTAAATATATGTTCAAGTTCTCAATTAATATGCCTTCAATCTCAACGTATTCAAGACATTATTATTTAATGATGAAAGTCTTGCAACCGACCAATTGGACAAAAAATAAAACACCCACATCCGAACTTTTCCTAACAAGGCATGACCCATGCATGCCATGGAATGGAATTCAACATTTATACATATGATTTATGATTAATTCAAATTTAATACAGTATGATATGTTTCTTGGGCAACCGTTGTATAATATTAACCCAAAATTAATTTATAACAATTCTCTTACATCAAGTCAACTTTCAAGTCAATTAATAATTCATTTTTATTATAATCAAATTAAATAATATTATTTAAAAGAGTTCGAACAATTATATAATAAATCAATATGACTATTTTTATTCAGTTTTTCTGTTAATTTGTTTTAAATTTTATGTTAAATTAAACAATCACATGATTAGGCATCAATCTCTCTTCCCGGGAATTTTGTGGAGACCAAAATCCACTTTTGTGGGCAAACCTTAAAAGTAAATTATAGCACATAGGCATGGAGATTGAGTCCATCCAAAGATCAAGGAGCCCCTGCAAAACACTTTGTGATTACATACTTGACCTTCAGAAAGTTTGCCAAGCACCAATCAATCATTAGAAAAACAAAAATGGTAAGGATTGCCTAACTACCCCAGGGAAAGTATCATCCATCCAACAAGATCAAGATCCACATTATGTTACTAATGACTTGTTCTTGATTGCCAAATCATCACCTATGAATGCAAGGTTATAACACTGATTGAAAAAGAATGCTAAGGTTAAAATTTGTTATTGACTTTTCTCAAGACCTCTCTTCCTCTTTCTCCGTGGGAATGCAATGAGTCTACAACATTAGCAGTAGTATCAGGAACATTTTCACTTGAAGGGGATTCGGCTACAGTAATGTCAGTGGAGTACTTTTGATCCTCCCAAGTAGGGAAGGAGGTAAGACCAAATGGCCAAACCTGGGATTTCTCAGAACCAGATGCTGATGCTACAGCAGCACCAGCAATGCTGCCAATGGATGTGTTCTGTAAGATCATTGGCAGGCAGCCAATAACAGTGGAAAGAAGAAAATCCACAATAAACCCAACTTTGGTGGCGGACAAGGCGTAGCTTATGACATATGAGCGAATAGGTGAAAAGCTTGCAAGGAGGACAAACTTCCAACCATCTTTTTCAACTCCTCTGGAGAGGATGTGGAAGTATTTGTTTCTCCAGGCCCACATTATTGCCGAATTTGAACTCGTGAAAATTAACCTGAACTTGAACACATCTGCAGTCTCAAAATGATTCTTACAAGTAACTAGCAAAGCTAGGGAGATGTAAAGGGAAGCACCAAATGAAGAAGTAAAAGAAAATCAATCACACCAAGATGAAATAGCCCAATTCAAAACAGACAATTATATTTCTGAAAACTTCCCGGATCTCATGCACTCAAAGGGAAGCCCTATGCGAGCCACTTACAGAATGGATATCTTAGCCCTTGTCTTGCCATTTTTGAGATGGTGGCCGCATTTGCCAAGCAAGCGGTTCATTATGCACAGAGACTGCAAAACCTTAAGTAACTGTGGGACCAAAAAATTACAATAGTAGCGAAGGAAAGTGGCTTCAAAACCAATAGGATCCCACTTTGTCATGGAATACCAAAAAGAAGAACAAAGAAAAAATGAATTATTGTTCATGCTCCTTCTAGGAAAGAAAACAAAGAGAATCTAGGAGGAAGTGTGCACAACCTTGACCACTACCTAATTGAGTTGAAGCGGGAAAGGAATATAACCAATCAAGTCTGATTTTTCCAGCAACTGCTAAAGTTATTTTAAGTATGGGAAGGTAAGTAGTAGGTCTACTATGGCTCCAAGTTAATCTCTCAAATTTTTAATAGATGAGATTCATACACCAGAAGACTCTCTCCTTATAGAACATGAGAAACAATTTCAGAACAGCACTCATGAAAGTTCTCTCAAGAGCACATTCACATTTGATCTAACTTTCATTAGAAAAAAAAATAACACAAACGTTTCATCAAGAATTGTGTAAAAACAGAGTAGGCAGTAGTGCTGATTGGCCTAATATAATTGCTTGCCGTGCTAGTTCTATTTATGAACTTCATGGATGGCATGGGGTGACACTATCCCATAGTAAATCTTTATCATTGCTGTTGTAGACAGGTTATGGGAATATGTGCATTTGATTATGAGTTCTTGTCCAATACTATACATCATTCTTGATGTTGCTTGAGTCTTCTTTGACCACTTTAATTCTTGCACTGTATGCCTTCATTATACTTTTATTATTGCACTACATGCCTTCGTTATACTTTTATTATTGCACGACATGCCTCCATGATATTGTCTGTAAAAGAGACCCAACATTGTAAGTACATTTTGGAGTGAACTACAGTTAAATAGAACAAAATTCAGTATCAATTCCAGTTACTACCCAAAACAGATCAGTAAAGTGGAGTGGTCAATCATTATCAGGAAAGCACCCAAACTGTTTTAAGGGTTCTCAATCTTGGAATCAGACTATACAGTCAACTTGGCAGAACTTTGTAATAATACTAGCTAGGATAGGATGATTAATTGACTGCCACTAAAGGCGGTGCATGAATGGATAACTCCTTAGCTCTTAGTTTATGTTACAAGAATGACCAAGTCTGCAACCGTGGAACAAGAGCTATTAGCTAGGGAAGCCATTATCAAGGAAATACAATAGAAAGCAAAGGACATACAACTGAAAATTAAAAGGACTTGTGAATTCAAGCTGACATAATAGGAAATTTTAATAAGAGAGATGATATAATTAAGGTTGCAGTTTATAAGCAAAAAGTTGCTCCTATAATTAAAAATTTAAGCTATCCAACTGGTATTGTCAATGCTTCAAGATTCTGCAGCAACTTGTAAGATAGACTTGTCAATCGGTTTGCATTATCAATCAAGAGAAGATAATTCCATTGCCACAAGCTGTAGGGGTTTGAAACAAGGCACATTAGATTTTTATCCATTGGCAGGGGTTGTCTTCTGTTGATGCAATTTCAGAAGAATGGGAGTTAATCAACAGGGAAATTTAAGGGAGACACAGTAAATTTAATCAAATTTTTAGAACTTCTATTAACTCTTGATATATATTCTGTGTGGATATTGCTTCTTTTTTGCGTCGTTTAAGAGCACAGAATGATGGCAAGTCCATCAACTCAGTTTGGGTTTCGCCCTTTTTTTCTCGGGTGGAGGATTGCATCTTACCACTCTATTTAGAGCTATATTGAGAAGAATGAAGGTTTGGATTTTTTTACCTAGATGCTTTTATTAAACATTTTATCACGTTGGTAAACTCAAGAGGGAAATCCGCGGTTCTCAACCTCGGCAGCTCAGTTCTTTCCCACTTGCATAATGCTCATATTGTCAGAACTAATATTTAGAGGTTAGGGAGCATGGCAAGCTGATTATTTAGCCAATTGGACCCATATCAAGATTCTATGACATGGCGGGATTTTCAACATGGGGTGAGATTCAGAGCACTCTTTTCCATGACAACTGTAACCTTCCTAAATGTCAATCTGGTTAATTTGTTATGGCCTTTTAGCTTTGTTGTTCTTCCATTTTCTCGTTTGCTGTTGGTTTTCAGTTTCACTAATATTTACAGAGAGCAGAGCTTCGTCATTTTACTGCGGGAAAAGGAATTCTACATTGATTTATTCGAATCAAATACACAAAATTACATAATCAACATGCATCATGAAACCATTCATCTATGACACAGAAAGAGACAACGTATAATTGGCAAAGACATTGATTCTCCTTTTTTTATTAACATTTAATAACTACGATAGGTTAAGAATGAAACAGTGATTTATTTGTTGGAAGATGAGAAGTCTACAAAAGAATTCATGGGTATGATTAATCCATCAAAAAACCATTGGTTTAGTGAGTGTCGTGACAGTAAACAAAAGGTAACCAACAATGAGATAAAAGTGAGAGAGAAGAAGCTGCCGATCGAGAAGGAGAGGGAAGCTCCAAGAAGCTTAGCTAAAAGAAAGCAGAGACAGCATGGAAGAAACCGAAGAGAAGAGAGGCGTCTGCCTCGAAGAAGACAGCGCAAGGCAGTGAGCGTGTGAACTGCGACAAAAACCGACATCACCCAGACACCCAACCGACCCGACCCTTCTCCCAAAACTTTGCTACCTGCGTCTTTGTCCCATCCGTACTGTTTGCCAAATTCCCTTACAGCCACTGCAACTCCTATTTTCCACCATTTTCCTACACCCATTTTCTCTTCCCTGTTCTGTTCCCTTTCTTCTCTGGCTACCATATCATCCCGGTATTAATTACCAAGCCCATTCTCGTAATGGGCCTCCAATACCTTGGTGCCGCTGCCGCAACCCAAATCATGAGAGCCCCTTCTGAGAAAACCTTGTCATTAGGCTTTTGACGTTTAAGTAAATATGAAATATGAATCACATGGAGATCTGATTCTGATTCCCATCCCCCGTCTTCTATAATTCTTTCTTGTAACAATCATCATTGCCAAATCGGTACCAAATTAAGCTGAACAAGTCTTCTCCAAATCTTTAACCGACACAGCATGTCGTACTTCGTCGTCCTCTGACTGTACAAAACACGTGCGGATCTCAGTCAAAGTCAAAGAATTTTTGTCAAAATCAATCAAATCAAATTTACGTGATTAGCAAATTCAAACATTGCCTCCACGTTTGTGCCAAGTGCCAAAGAAAATTTGACCCAAACCCAACCAATTGATTATACGTTCCACCTAATTTTACCCTTTTTTTTAATTTTAATTATCCGTGTAATTCATTAATTGATATTCTGTCAGCCTAATCTAAACCTAATTAAACCCGATTCAAAGGCGATTCCAATTACCATTTACAGCGAAGCTATCGTTTGATTTCAATATGGTCAAGTTATTACTGTATTGGAGCATGTTGGCAGTCGACGTTTGAGAATCCCAACACCAAGCTGTCGATTTGAGTTAGTTCTTCCAAAGATGGAGTGGTTGATACGAAGGTGATGGGGATCACATCACTGCTTTGGTAAGAGTAATTAACCATTTAATTAGGATTAAGGGTAACTACATTTGAAATTCCAATCTTTATTTGAAACAAGTAAATTTCTAATTAGACTAAAATGATAACATCTAAATAATTATTATTATTATATAAGTAACGGGATCTCTTTTTTATTATTATTATTTTTAATATTTATAAATATTAATACGTAATATAATTAATAATAAATTATTAAAATTATATATTAAAAACTTTAATTTTTATAAGTTTTTAATTAATTAATAAAATTTTATTAAAATATAATTATAATTTTTTATTAATAATTATAAAAAAATAATTAAAAAAAAATTACAACAGCATCTTAATCCATTCTCCTAATTTCCAGAAGTCTATAACCCACAACACAAGCATCAAAGGCGGGATTAAATTCAAATTTGCTTTTTCGTGGCCTGATTTGGCGTCGGGGGGAAATTAATATTCAGTCAAACATAAGAGTGTCAAACATTGAAAATACACAGTTAAAAAACAAATTCGGATGTACTGTTTCTGCCTGTTTGCCAGGAAAGCAAAACCTTTACCTGGTCAGGTCTTCCGCTTTCTCACCAAACCCAGATACTCCCCCCCCGCGACACCCCCCTCCTTTTTCTTTATTAAATCAATGCAACGTAACATGCTATAAAATACCATCCAAAGTTTATTCTCTGTACTGCGGTTCTATTTGAATAATAATAATATTGAAGGAAGAATATGAAGCTATTGAATCTGCGGATGATTCCCTGGTGTTTGCATTTTCTTGCAAACCCTATTTCCTGTATGCAACTTCAGCATCCGGATTCAAGGCTCAGAACAATCAAGCTTATAAAATCTGATGGGTTGGTCAAGATCTATGACAGGCCGATTCATGTTTCGGAGTTGATGACGGAGTTTCCGAAGCATTTGGTTTGCCGTTCTGACTCTTTGTACATAGGTCAGAAAATCCCACCACTTTCTGAGAACGAACAGCTTCAGCTCGGCCACAAATATTTTCTTCTTCCTAAGCATTGTTTTCAGACAGTTCTGTCCTTCGTTTCCATTGCTTCCTTGGCCACATCTTCCAGAGATTCAAGAAATGCGTTTTTAAAGAAAGCAGCAGCTTGCCAACCTTTTGACATACAGAAAAGTTCATCTGGGTGTCCGAGAATACGAGTTTCCGACGAGTTTGTTTCACAATTGATGGAACAAGAGAACATCAAACAAGACGACGATGCTGATCAGGAAGAAAATGCTTCAACTTTAAGTAAATCTTCTAAATCCAAATCCGGGAATGGTAAAGTATGCAATACGCCTCAGTTACGGAAGGATTACACGCAGCTTGTTGGATTACGTCAATGGAAACCGAAGCTGGAGACCATAAAAGAGAAAGAGAAGAGAAGGCTTTCGTCTTTTGGGTTGAAGAGAAGGAAGAAATTATCTCAACAGAAGGTTCAGAAATTCACATCAGATCATCGTTTACTCCATGTAACCAAACCTCCATCAAAAACGTCGAAGATTAAGATTAGATCAAGAAAATGAATTTGATGGTGTCTTTTTCTTTTTGGTAGTTTTTAATTTAGTGATAATTACTTCCGGGTTGGTACTGAAGCTCAGCACAACCTGGTTCCCTTTGTAAAATTGATCACTATACAAATCAATTCAGACACACAACTTTCAGTCTGTTCTAGAATATTTCAAGCTCCTAGACATACAGTAATTCATCTCCAAATTAATTGCAAGTTTTGATGTAAATTAATGGCCGATTTCAGCAAAGTTCTGGTATTGAGTGAAATGCCCGAAACCAGAACGAGTTAATCATCTTCAACCAAAGGAATAAAGTAATTACGAGCAATATTCGATTTGAATACATGCAGGCTGTTTTCGTTGGCTAGAGGGAATAATTGGACCAAAACGAAAGCGTCTAGAAGCATGACACGAGTTATACATGTCACTTAAGTATTGAGACGTGATTCTAAATTCTGTGTTCGGCTGGCAGCCAGGCCATTGTTGGACTTGGTCTTCGTCTTCGGGGTAGAGCTGGCGAATTTTCTACCAACGCATTGGATTTGATTTGATCTGATTTGGAGATTAACAAAACGACAAAGTATCAGTCAAATATTGTCAGCCACGCCCATTCAGTCATATTTCCAATTTGTCAGATAAAAATAACAGTAAGATAACAGAATATACCACCTGTACTTGTTGTTGTTGTTGTATGCGTGCGTCTGCACCATACTTAACATGAGCACCGTCTTACCTCACTCAGCCGACCACCTGTTTGCAATAAAGTTTGTGATTGAACCGTTTTATTAAATTTATTTTATCAATGTAATAAAATTATTATATTAATTATTTTATTTTATTATATTAATTATATTTACGTAATTAATATACCGATTTAGGCAGGTGATTAGAGAGTGTTAAAAGGAAGTCTCAAATTTTATATATGTATAACGGTGTACCAATTTTTCACTTTAACCATGAGAGTATGGCTTAATTATTCGTTAGGAGGCAGTTTTGTGATTTGACCAAAATATACCCATGAGTGACATAGGGTGGTTAACGGTCAAAGTTAGTCAAACACCCTGAGTGATAAAAATGGGAGGACTTAAAGTGGATTAACATGAAAATTTTGGTTATTTTAATATTTAAACAAATAATAAGGATCTAACGGATATAAACCCTTACAATTTATGCCAAACGCGAACACAGCTGTGGCATTGGCGTGAACGAGAGTATCGATTTGCTTTGGAATCTTTGACGGTTTCTGTTCGAAGGAATTTTTCTTTTGAAGTTTTATTCCATTTTGGAATGCCGGCCCTTCTCCCTTCGATTCAATCATCGTACCGCCGTGATGAAATAGAGTTAGCGAAAACATTTAATCGGAGAATTTGAGTTTCATCGGCGCAGCACAAAAATTCCCACCAAATGGAGGCGATTTCCGCAACGCAGATTCAGACTGAGAATCTAAGTTTCGGGAAAACATTTAACAGAAGCAGCAATTGTAAATCTACCCGTTTCAGGAGCTGCGTTAGGGTGACTTCGACCCGCCAAGTGGTCGACGAAATTTCTCTATCGGATACATTTTTATGGAATAACCTTATCCAGACCCATCTCACCAATAAAGACACTGACAATGCTCTCTCTATTTATCATCAAATGCTGCTCCGCGGAGTTCGCCCCGATAAGCACACTCTTCCTCGCATTTTAACGGCTTCTCGTCTTTCTGGTAATTTGACTTTTGGCAAGCAAGTTCATGGCCAGGCTTTAAAACTTGGGTTTTCTGCTGATCATTATGTTATTTCTGCTTTAATCGATTTTTATGGTCGTCTTGATGGCATTGATTCCGCGAAGTTGATTTTTATTAAGTCCGATGAAAGTAAGAGTAATTCAGTGTGCTGGACTATGCTTGCTAGGTTGTACTTAATGCAAAATAAGCCAAGTCTAGCTATTGATTTGTTTCATCAGATGATAGATTTAGGAGTTCATGTAGATCGAGTAGCTTTGGCAACTGTTATTGGTGCATGTGGTCTGCTAAAGTCACTGCAAGAAGGAAGAAAAGTCCATAGCATTGCAAGGAAATGTGGATTAGAGTTTGACGTTCTGGTTAGCAATTCACTCTTGAAAATGTATATAGATTGTGGCAGTGTGGAAGATGCTCGTGGTATTTTTGGTCGGATGCCACTAAAAGATGTTATTTCATGGACAGAAATGATTGGTGTGTGCGTGAAAAATGGATCTTTTAACGATGGCTTGAAATTATTACGTCAGATGGTTAGAGATGGAATAAAACCTGATGCACTTTCCTTTTCGAGCGTTCTCCCAGCTTGTGCGAGAATAGCAGCCCATAAGCTTGGGAAAGAGATTCATGGTTACTTGCTTAGAAATGGAATCGACTTTAATATTATGGTCCAAAATGCTATAATGGACATGTATGCCAAGTCAGGATTTGTCCATTATGCTTCAAATGTATTTGCAGAGATGAAGGAGAGAGATGTTATTTCATGGACTGTGATGATATTTGGCTATAGTTTGCATGGACAAGGAGAGCTAGGACTAAATTTGTTTCATAAAATGGAGAAAGACGCGAGTATTGAGGTAGATCAGTTCACTTATGCAGCTGTACTCCATGCTTGTAGCACTGCACGTATGGTTGAAGAAGGTTGGTTATATTTTAACCGCATTAGAGCACCTAAGGTCACGCATTGTGCTCTTATGGTTGCTATTCTTGCTCGTGCTGGTCTCTTTGAGGAGGCAAGGATCTTTATGCAGGAGCGTTGCATTGGAAGACATCCAGAGGTACTGAGAGCATTGGTGGATGGCTGCAGGATTCACAAGCAAGTAAAGATAGGTAAACGAGTCATTGAGCAGCTTTGTGAATTGGAGCCCCTCAATGCTGAGAACTATGTTATGTTATCTAACTGGTATGCTGACTCTGCTAAATGGGAAATGGTTAATCAAATAAGAGAAACAATCAGAGACATGGGTTTGCAGCCTAAAAAAGCTTATAGTTGGATTGAATTTCGAAATAAAGTTCATGTCTTTGGGACAGGTGATCTATCGCACCCAAGATCAGTGGGAATATATTGGCAGTTACAGGCATTGATGAAGAAAATGGAAGATGAAGGACTTAGGCCCGTTCCAGATTTTAGCCTCCATGATGTCGATGAAGAAAGGGAATGCATTCAAATTGGTCACAGTGAAATGTTGGCACTTTCTCTTGGGCTCCTCAGTACACAAGCAGGGACAACCATTTACGTTACCAAAAACCTTCGTATGTGTCACAGTTGCCATTATTATGCTAAGGCTATATCTAAGAGAATGGAACGGGAAATTATTATAAAGGATCCCAATTGTTTCCATCATTTTAAGGATGGGTTCTGTACATGTGGGGATTTTTGGTAATTCAGAGTTCGTTATATTCATTGTCTATTCATTTAAGCATCTAATTTGCAATATCCCAATAATTTCGTGTTCCCGGTTGAATTCATTGTTTGAAAGGTGTCTCAAGTTGTGTGCAAATGAGTTGAAATTATGCAATATTCTTGAGTGAATTTTGAAATGTGATAGCAGCGGACCCTGTTCTGCTGCCCGAACATTCTGTCTAGTCATTCTGCAATGATCGGGCGATCAATTGAGAAATGCATGACAACTGCTTCAAACGGAGATCTCATGCAATATTGCTAGAAGAGTTTCATTCGTACATTGTTATGAAAGTAGTCTTCAATAGACCTAAAACAAAAAAGTTGAGACGATTGGTAGCATCCGGTTACTATTCGTGATGGCATCATTCAAGCATCCCTTCTGGCAGACTTCCTAAGTGGAGGAGCTGCGGCTGGGACCCCCTCACTCTCATCTTCCTTTTCTTTATTGCCTCCTTGACTCTTTGAAGTTTTTGCCGCAGCTGCTTCCCTGTTCCCTTCAGCGGCAGTGGCCTGCATATTACAAGCAAATGCTAAAACATGTGTCTTGGCACTTGAGGTAGTTAAACAGTATGGCCCCAGTCGTAGGCATATGCATACCGAGGATTTTTTGCCGCAAAAGAGGGTTTTAACGAGAACTGTCAACATAACCACCAGCTGGAAATGAGAATGCCAACTGTTATTTTAGGTCGCTGCTCTCCTGTTTCAATGAGTTCCTGCGGCATATAAATCTCCTCTGAGCTGCATCAAACTAAACATCAAATACAGCTACAAAATTTTTCAGCACTTTCTGGGACGTTTATTCACTCACAATGATCTTAGTTTTGTCAGAAACCCAGAACGGCTAGTCTGCTATCTTGTATAGCTAGTAAAAAACTGCGTTCTGCAATAATTATTCACAAGAGATGGTTAACGTATTAAAATAACCTGAACTTGTATTAGTTTAATGCAGAGCAATGATATCACCTGGAGTGTAGGGAGGAAATCAGAAGAAGCCTAAGCTGCTTTCATAGCTTTTTGTTTGGCTCTTTCCACTTCAAACTTTGGCTTGCATGGCTTTTCTCTGTACAAGTCTGCAACTTTTTCATCTCTAGCTATCAGAATATTATGAAACAAAATACCATCATGCATTGTCCAAATCTCAATACCAGTAGCAAAAATAAGCTCAAAATCAGGTTCCCCAACCTCAGAGTAATGCGTGTTTGGAATCTGTTGACGTTTCCAAACACCCTTATAATTTGAATTTTCAATTAATGGAGCATGCCGTTTTCCTTTTTAAGCAGGATTTCTCTTCGCTGGTCTCTTCCACGTGCCACAACCCGGCGCCACAGTACACTTGGGATTAACAACTTTTGGTGCCTCCCATTCACCATCCTCCTCATCATTCCAATATTCCGGCTTTGAAGCCGATCACCAATCTCCTCAGCCTCATCACCCAGCCAACCTTCAGGTTTTACAGCTTGCTAGTCTTCTACTTCCGCAGGTGCATGTGCATCCCATTCGTCAGGTTTTACAGCTTGGGGGTCCGGAATCTTTGCCCGTTCATCCCAATCTTACCATCCGGGCCGGGAATCGCCTTTGATGGAATAAGTGGTGGCTGAAAATCTTTATCCGAAAGGAAATACACCTCCTTCTCTTCCTTCCCATCTATAAGAATCCGGAGTTTGTTATTGGTTTGCAATATTGCAGTGTACACACGAGTGAGATCGTTGAGAAGGAAAAGAGAGAGAGAGAGAGAGGATCCCGGAGATAATGTTCAACATATTCTCCGGTCTTAGGATTCTTGTGGTTGAAAATGACGTGACCTTTGTTAGTTGGGCCACATTTATCAGGACCCAACATAATGGAATACGGGGAATCAATATCAAAATTCTGGGATATCCATTCTGAAGGTTGGGGCGGAAGGAATTTCAAGTAAGCACCACCGCATTCTGGAGCCTCACTTCACACTGACAATATCATATTTTCTTGCCTTTTTACTGGCTCAATAGAAGCCCATAATCGTCATGTCCTTGGCTCTTTGCGTGCTTCCAAATTCCTTACCAGGAAGCAGAAAATAAAAGAAAATCATACACAAACACATAGCATTTAATACCGCTAATGGAAAAAGTTATGTTTGGGATTATACCATTAAATAGAAGCCAGCGGTAATTAACAAACAGACCAAAAGATTTTCATTAAACAATACATTACAAAAATAAATAAAAAATAAAAAGAAAGTGAGTGATTGAGATTGATTTAATTTAACTGAAACAGAAACAAAACTTTATAGTCATCTTTCTCGGATACGAAACCCCGCGGCCCTGAAAAGAATTATCGAATGGCTCATAAAAATACCTTAAAAACCCCAATATGTGTGCACTTATGTGTGTATATATATATATATATATATATACATACACACATACATACTTGGGTACAGTAGCTTTGGGCACAAAAAATCTCAAAATGCGAGAACAAACTTCTCGAACTCAGCCAGCCCGGCAAGGAAAACTCAAAATCTATACACCAAACTGCACAGCATCTAAGCTCTATGAATCCAATTTGCTTTAGCTATTAATAATACAGAGTCATGGCCATAAATATAATATCATATCCAGGAACTCTTGTTTGTGTAACGAAGTCAACAACGTCACTTTCATTTCTTGAATGCTCTCCAGGCAACAGTTTGTACACAATTTGTTCTCCCACAGCGAAACTCGGCGCTGAATAACTTGTCATCATCTTGCAAGCTCGTGCCTAATCACTCCTCGTTCTTCATCCAACTCAAATCCAGCTCTGCCCAATTCGCCACCAGAAAAGAAGGGTTGCAGATCATATATTTCAAGTTCTTGTGCCTGTACAGCAAGTAATCAAACACCAACGACAACATACACATAGTCAAGAACTTGCACAGCTAATTTAATTATGAAACGAGTGTTTTGTACCTTGTTTTGCAAATTGACTACTCTCGCGTTATTATGAGTAAGCCCTGAAGTGGAAGTAGAACCGGAAACAACTTCTTCAAAATGCAATGCGTTCTCTACAAGTTCACGCAGAAGATCAAGGAGCAGTGCATTGTATTCCTTCTTGAAAGTCATATACTTTCTAAAGCTCTGCAACAAGGTTAAATTTTTCTCAATCTTTTTCCCCTAAAACAACTATAAAGAACATTAAATATCAATCTGGCAAACTTTCTACGATAAGCATAAAAATTATAACTTTCTCGCATACTTGCATTTTACCCACTACAAAACCATGGTTAAAATAATAGGAAAACTATCAGAAATCTATTAAATTGTGCCAGAAGACAAATTGTAATGAAACAAGACGTTTCTAGGAGAAGTAATAGTTTGCGTAGAAGCAGGGATGGGAAAGAGATTTCTTCATATACCTTTTGTAAAGCTTTCTGCACCCCAAATTTTTGTGTTGAAATGAACGACTCAAGTAATACGCAAATTGCCATGTTAACATCTTCTTGTGTTACATGCTGTCTGAGGTGCATTCTGGCATGCGCTTCAGATATCCGTATCATTGATTCTATGTGCCTCACAGCTATTGGGACTCCTTGACCATGCTAATGAAACAGTAATAGAAACATCATTCCACAAGTTTGGAAAGTTAACAAGTACTTGGACCAAAAGGAAAAAGAAGCCTCACCAAAGATTCCCTACGAAGCTCAGCATAAACGTGTGTGAGTTTTTCCATATCTGAGTCATTCAACCTTGGGAATACATTCAACTTGGCATAAGTAATGTATTTCTTAAGCAAGTCTTGAGGAAGTATCTGAGATAACAATGGAAAAACTTCTCATGATTATTCAAATATATAAGAAGTTCAACAAGTCCGCAAGAAACTGGATGATTGACTAGGTTGGATCTCGAGTATGAACCTATGGATCTATTTGCCTTTCCGAAGCTTGAATATCTTCTTGGGATACATTCAAAGACTTTGGTTGTGACTTGAAATGACTATCAACTACAAACTTCACAAGCATCTCATCTGTGACGGGTCAACCACATCCTGAAATGATAGAAATTGATAGCCAATCACCTTCCCAGTTAATACTAAGTAATCGGAAATTTGAGTTAGAGAAGAGTTTAGTCTCCAGGATAGTAACCTTGACAACACAGAGAATGTCAAAACGAGAGACAATGGGATCTGTCAATTCAACATTTTGTGAAAATGTTTTAGAGGAATCATATCTGGAAAGAGGCAAAGATTACATTAATTAACTAAAACAAGGAGTAAATAGCCAAAAATTTTCATCTGTGTAATTGTATCTGGAAATAGCCGTATAGATTACATTGATTAACTGAGGTTTTTAAGGACAAATTTTCTCAAAACTTAAGTATAAATGTTTTTAGTCTATCTGGTCTAATTGGGTCAGGCAGTAGGTAAGCAATTACATAGAAAGCTCTCACACTCAGGCCTACATGATAAATTGAAGTGATTAGTCCTACTTTCCATTAATTTTATACAATTTCCCACCTCATACAAGTAAATTCATCTACTTGCATACCTTCAACCGGATTTGCAGCAGCTATTACAGGGCATTGAGCCTGGAGAGAAGTAACAATCCCAGCCTTTGATATGCTAATACTTTGCTGCTCCATTGCTTCGTGGATACTTACCCTGAGAATGTTGATGCTCAGAAATTCTTTTCAGGAAGGAACGGAAAGAATGAATTGGAGGTGCATCCAGAAGACCGAAGTCATAAGACTTGCATACCCTTACCTATCCTGATCATTCCTTTTATCAAACTCATCAATGAGACAAATTCCTCGATCAGCAAGAACAAGAGCGCCTCCTTCGAGGGTCCACTCCCTTGTCACTGGGTCCTTGTGTACGGCTGCTGTAAGCCCCACAGCAGAAGCTCCTTTGCCAGTAGTATAAACAGCTCTCTGCCCAGTCTTTCCAACATACCTTCAAAAACAAAACCTTAGCACTGTTATATGCGTGACCACCATTACAAAGACAACTATGTCACTTTATGCTAAATAAAGAAAGCTCTTACTTCAGAAATTGTGATTTTGCTGTGCCTGGATCACCTCAGACAAGTACATTTATGTCCCCTCACAGCCAGTGTTTTCCTTCAACATTTTTCTCTTGACCTCCAAACATTGCAAGAGCTATTGCAGTCTTTATGCCTTCATGGCCATAGATGGATGGTGCAATAGATTTCATAATCTGCAATTTAGTTCAGAAAAAAATTAAAAATGAGACTTTGATGATGACATAACAAGGAGATTGCTAGAAAACAACAAAACTTCAGTAACAAACCCTTTCTCCTATCCGTGGGTCTTTAGCCAATTTCTCAATCTCTTCTTTGTCTTCCTGGGTAAGTTTGTAAGCAGAAAAGAGGCTGTGCTTCTTTGTGACATGGTTTGCTTCAACCACAGTGGCAAAGACGGGAAATCCATTCTTTGTGTTCAAAGACAAGTCAAAATTGTTTGTGTATATGCCCATGACCTCCTAAAATACATCAAATATAGCATGCAACATAAATTTTAATAACTAAAGCAAGATATATGAGAGACAAGTGCACGAAAAGAATTATACAATTTCTTCTCCAGGGCGTGCACTATCAATCAGGTCGTTCAACAGTACTACCTCCTTGTATTTTGGAAGTTGGCCTGCTGGCACAATTCCTGGGCACTCCTGGAGTGTTAATTTCTGGTAATTCCTGTATTTGTCTGCAAAAAGGTAAGAATGACAATACTAATTAAGCCTAATGCAACTTTTTGGCTTAATTTCTATATATTTTCATTTCCTAATACAAAATACATCATGAAAAGAAAAAATTTACAGTTAAGAAAAGCGAGACAAAGGGAAAGATATTGGAAGCTTCATCTGCTCAATGTTTATAGTAAATAGCCCTTTAGATTGGCATCCAGGGCAAGAGCCAACTTTGACTTCTGAATATGAATACTAAAAAAATGGCCCCAATATAGATCCACACTTATTGCAATCATATTTAAATTGCTGTGGCTGGGGAAAGACACCAGTGCGTCTAGTTACGACTCCCCCAATGCGAATCATGGTGTTCAAATGGATTTGTCTGCAAAATTACCAAAGAAATTGCTAGATCAAAAAACCCTTTTTTTCATTCCTTTTTTGTAAGTAAGACATCAAAATTACCTAATGTTCCGAATCTGACCATAAACTGGTAAGTTGGTGATCCGAACATATATATCTTTTAATGAATATTTTAGTAATTTGGATGTAAACAGAACACAACATTTCTGGCAACTTCTTCCATGACTTCTAGAACAGATTGAGGTGCATCGGCTAGCCATATAGCGATATTGGGATGGATATAGATAAACTGTTTGTAATCAATCTCCAAGCTACACTTGTTAGCTGCAAACAAAGCATCAAAATGCAAATTTCAACAACTAATATCTCACACTCTTTCAACCTCTAACTAGTTTCCAAGATGAAAGGAAAACCAAGCTGCTGTTGATCTCTTTTACCTGAAACCATCTCATTTATCAGCCTTACATACTCGAAATCACTCTGTTCGCACTTAGGATTTACATACGTAAGCAAAAACTCTCTGAACATTTTAGCAATAAAACGACGCACTTCATCTCTAGTAACCCACTCTCTCAATGTTCCCTGAACGCGATACATCTCAAACTCCGCTTCATCAACATCTTCATCATCAAATGGATAATCATCAGTAGCATCAGTCATAGGTACATCACCTCTTGATTGTCCCGGCGAGCTTTGCATAACATCGGCATCTTCCTGGCTTCTTCTTGGCCTAAAATCAGCCCCTCCACCTCTTTGAAGGCCTGTAACTGTCATCATCAGTGTCTGAAACCAAATTTAACAAAACCCCACAATTTATAACATTATAAATCTTTATATATATACACGAAAAATAATGATTTAAATGTAAATACCCTGGTCATGAAGAAGCTGGGGAAGCTTCTTGCGGATAGGGTTAATAGAGACGTGACCATCACGCGCATCAAGTTCCAAGTCAGCAGCTCTTCAGAGTCAGCCATGATTTGATCCAAGTTCCTTTCGACTTCAGTCATCCAATCCAAGCGATTCGTATTGATCATGCTCGGCCATCCTCCGATAATCACTGCAACATTTTTTTTTGTTTTTATAAAATATTAGCCAGATTTATCAATATTAATTGTAAAAGAGAGAAGAAATTAGAGGACATTAATGAATAGCACTGACTCCATAAAATTATCATTGTATAGATCTTCTCCTTCATCCTCTTCCTCTGGTTCATCAGTCTCGTCTCTAATGATATCGGGATCCACCGCCGCCTCATTGTCGGTCGAGTAATTCTCTGATGTACGGCTCTCGTTAGGCGGCAGCTGATCCGAATTGAATCCCACCGAAGTCGGCGAATCGGGAGTGTCAGCCATTCTTTATTCGTTCTTTTGCTGTGTACGGATGAGTTATTATTATTTTTTTTATGTTAGGGATTTTCGTACTCTCTTCCCCTAACCGCTGACAGAAACTCCTTTTTGGCGCCAACGTTGCCCCTTACTGGGCTGGGCTTCATTTACATCGAAAAGCTCTAATCCGGCCCAACAAAAAATAAATGATTTTTAAATAAAATTTCTAAAAAATTATCGGTGTGTTTGTTTTATGTAATTAAACAAAAATAAAAAAAATTACTATTATTTTATTTAATTTTATATATAAAAAAAAGAGTGGATAAATAATTTTATAAAGAAGAGAATTATGATTCTTCACACTTAGGTAAAGAATAATGATTTCTCCCTTTAAAATTAATAAATTTTTAATTTTTAATTTTAATTAATTTTATATCATTATTTTTTAATAATTAATTATTTTAAAATTATTATCATAATATTATATTATTTTATTTATAAATTAAATTATCATAAATTTTAATATAAAACTTTAAAAAATTATAATTATAATTATTTTTATCATAATTTTAATTATAAATATTTTTTATATGCTTCATATGTATATTAATTTATAATTTTATTTTATAAATTTATATTTATCATAATTTATATAATTAATCATAATTATTTAATAATTTAATTTTTATTATATAAAAAATAATAATTATTATAATTATATTTTATAAAATAAAGTTAAAATTAATTTAATTTTTAATTATGAAATGAATAAAATATTTTAATAAAAAATAAATATTTTTAATTTAAATATAAATAATTAATTAATATAACAAATGTATGTAATAAGAATATTAAAAAATATATATTTATAATAAAATACAATTACAAATAAAATTAAAAATAAAAAATAATTAAAAATTTTAATCTATTAATAAATATCAATAAATTTTAAAACAAACACAACCTAATAGATTTGCCATATCCATTATTCTTTCTTTGAAATTAGATATATATGAATGCAGGAATCCTGAGAAAATCTGGCATATAATAAGACAGCCAGATTCATGTTGTTAATTCATGGTCATGTATGTATGTTATGAATTAGACGCCTCTGGCAAGCATTTCTTGGAACCTCTTGAATGATTGCAGCTTCTGAAGACGCATCTGTCTGTGAAATCTCTTTATGAACAGGTCTGCAACATGATCAATCTCTTCCTCCAAGCTGAAGTCTTCTCCTTCTTCCTTTGAATTTCTCACCAGATCAATGATCGATCCACCCTGGTCATCAAACTCTAAATCCTCTTCATCGAACAAGCAGTGCCTTAGATCTGGATACTTGTCATCTTCACCTTCATCTTCATCGTTCTCGCGCAACTGCATCTGCATGCAAGTCGGTTCGGTCGCCATGGCAGCGTTATTGAAAACAACCATGGCTTTGCTTTGAGCATCACCGCCATCTTCATTTCCTCTGCGATCGCGATGACCAAGGAGACCATGAATTTTGTTGGAAACTGAACCGAGTAAAACTTTCTTGTTTCTCATTAAAGAAAACATAACGAGGCGAGCTTTGACTGCACTGGTTTTGTTCTTAATGGCCATGGATTTCGCTTTTGCTATTGAACTCAACAAGCAGATAACTTTTTTCACGAAAGCAGAAGCTTTGTTCTTCATCTTCGGCTCGTACAAAATCCACCCAAAAACAAAAGCAACGTACAGGAGAAAGTTTGAAATGATATCAAAGACCAAAGAATAGAGTGTTTGAAATTGTTGTAATATTAAAAGCAGTAACTGCGTAGCATGAAAGGAATAAGGCAGTGTTTGGTGGGTTTATATAGAAATTGAAAAGCAATTAATTTATTGCTTTTGCTTTCTGGGCAGTGGGGGTGAAAGTGGGTGATGAGCTAAGCTGAGCAGACGGAAGCTTCACAGTACAGCAAGCTTCATCTACTCACCACGTGGTAGAAAATAATTGGTTATATAGACAACAGAAAATTGCCCCTTCAAGTAAAAAAGCAGGGTTATTTTTGTACTTAGAAAAAAGTGATCGTGAGCGCATCCAGTTAGGAAATGCCACGCAGGTGGATAAAGATCTGCAAGGCCAAAACATAATATACAAGTCAAAAAAAAGAAAAGCCAGTGAAAAGCACTTCAGACGGGGAAAACTAACTAAAAGCTGCTTCTATGGAAAAAGCAGAGGAAAAAGAAAGGAAGGATTCTATACATCAAATACAATACAACTTCGTAGCCAAAACCAGCACGTGGGTGGTTCTGGACATGTCTTCAATTGTTAACTGTTCATTGCTTTTTCTTTTTATTTTTGAACTTTTCAATGTCTCTTCGAGCTAAGAAGTTTCGAAACGAACTTCCCGAGGAACATGCCCTCCACGGAAGATAATATGAATCTTGAATTTATCTCTTCTTTATTTCTGTCAATTTCAGCTGCTCACAGTATTCCATTCCATGCAGGCCCAATAATATTACTTTTTTTTTCTCCAAAAGAGAAAGCATCCAAAACATTTCTACTTTCTGGTTTTCGTTTGCAGTCACAAAAGGAAGGGACGAATTGCTGTTAAATCTACTAAATTAGTATGCAATTTGTTGTTTGTTTAATTCGTTAACTTTGTTCAAAAGTTGATGCCGTCTAATCTATGGTGGTAATTTAAAGTAATTAGTCATTAGGCTTTCCATCACTGGTTCGAGCTTGACAACCGACAAACCGCATAGCTTCATTGAAATTCATCGATCAAGTATTGCATTGGAACACGCACCTGACCAATGCTCTTGTTTCAGTAAGAAGTTATAAAATATACTGTAGTCCCGTAGAGCTTCCCGAGTGATAATTTAGGATAAAATTATATTTTAGTAATTTTATTTCACTTAATAATATAAATTTATATTTAAGATAAAATTATATTTTAATATTTTATCGTAATTCAATTTTATTTATTCGGATATTTTACTAATTTTTTTTTATTTCTAATATTTTACAAAATAATGATATGACAAATCACTAATTTATGGCTAAGAATTTGCAAACCAAACCTATATTAATGCAATAATTGGAGATTGATAACAATTTCTTCAAGTAATTGATTTGGTGTTCTTCTTTAGTTTGCCCAGTAACTAGTTTATAATTGGTAATTAGTAAGATGATTTCACAGTTTGTTTGTAATCAATGGGTTGGCATCTCTTTCTAGTGCGCAAATTTGCCTTATGAAGGGCACTAGAGTGGTCGAATTGTAACGAGGGTTCACAATTCTACCACCAATATGTCGTGCACATCAGCATCACGGATTAGTTATCTTGTCTACCTTCTCTGACATCCTGTACTTTATGTCGTCTTTCGTCTTCTTCAACACTTACACTGCCTTTTGAAGCTATTTCTCGCATGGCCTGGAGTTATAAATCCCATGCATCTGGGTGTCAGTTTGTCCGAAATGGGAGAATCCGCCAAATCCTTTGCAGGCAATATACGAATTTGTTTGCCTGCAAAAATAGCATTCTGAAAGCAAACAGCGAAAGATTGTCAGTAATCCTGAAAGAATAAACTAACTCTCGTATTTGGCATCTCAATTTTTTTTCTTACTAGCATTAAACAGAAGGGGCAGTTTGAAATGCATATGGCTGCGTAAATGTCACCAAAGCTTTTTTGTGAAAGGTCATTATTTCTGCTAATCAATCTGCAGGAAAAGAGTTAATTGTATGTCATGAATAGCAAATATAGGAAGAGAAATATCGACAGTTTCACACTTCGAAAAGAGGGTATTCATTTCTCCGATGGTCACCTGGGGGCAAGGCCAAGAACTTGAACGGTTAGGTCTGGCGAGCTCATTATGATTATAGCTTCTATATTGATTTATCTGTTCTAATCTTCTTATATATCTTTTTTATTTGTACAAGAAGCTGCCATTGAAGAAGGAAAGGGAACCTCCAGAGAATAAAAACCTGCAGATAAAAACATGAATAATCTCAGAAATTGGGAATACAGGGGATTAGAATTTGTTCCCCCCTTCAAAAGCCAGGAGAGCAATAGAACAAAGAGTAAAATTAGTTAAGACACACGAGGCGACCAGTTCTCATCTATCAAATGCTTGGTAATCAGTCAAGCCCAGAACCAACAATGCACTAAGTGACAACATGTAATGTATTCGAAACTCTACCCAGTGAAGGCAGAGTTTACCAACAATTTATGGGTCGATCAGTTTGCATTTACGTTCACTTGTAGAAGTGATGTACACTTCTGGTTCTATTACAGAACAGGATTCAAACAGCAGTGCGGTAAGAGTGACACAAACGGGAAAAGGAGAACATTACTGATATATACAAGCAAATGAGCACCGGACCACTGCTAACTTAAAGCAGATATAATGTTTGAAGAATATCGTACCTTAAAATCATGCATGTGGATGTGGGAGAACGCCGGAAATTCCACAGAACCTAGACCTAAACTCAATGCCAGATGTAAAGGCAAAATCCAGGTGACATTATGCTCGAGATTGGGCCTCTTTACACCCTAACAAGTAGTCTTATTGTTCAATCCAAATTTTCATAAATAAAGACATAATTTATTTATTTATCACAAGTAAGTCCCCCATTTATATTAAAATGACTGATATACTCTTCGGTATTACGATGGTCAACACTCAATTACGAGGGTGATATCGTCATTGCAATAGTAACCGCGGACCTAAATGATGTAAATGAACAAAATATACTATGGTCGTGAAAGTATAAAAGTTTAAGGACCAAAAATGTTATTACCGAAAAATAAAAGTATAGGTTTCGGAGGTCAATGATTCTGATTCCCCGAGGCACGTTGGGTGCTGCAAATGAGTCGCTGCCATGCCAATCACTTTTTGACCCTCTTCTCTTTTCTGCATGCACTGTGTCTTGTCACGTTCCAATGTCTCACGCTCTCTTTCTTCCTTTCTGTTTCCTTTTTGACTGATTAAAACAAATAATTAAGAAGAATAAGGGGGTCAAATGTAATTAAGACTGATAATAATTCATTAGATTAACGTAATCATTATTAAAGTGATCATCAGTCTGTTAATAATATACTAAAATAAAAAACGACATTACGAAATGTAATCGGGAAAATCGGTGATCCGAGTTGTCTGGCCAGGGGAGCTAACTAGCCTCTGCTTTTCTCTGTCATTTCTTTCATTTTCTCTATATTTCTCTTTCTTGTCTGTCGATATTGCGTGCGTTTGGAGACATTCTCAGCTTCTGGACGTTGGGTTTCTTTCTCCTGTTAAGGTGCATTTTCCTTTTTACCATTTCTCTCATTGTTTATGATCTCTTATTTCATGGGTTTTTCTTTGTTCTTTTGAGGAAAGGAAGGAAGAAACAGTTTGAAAATTGTAAATTTAGCTGCAGATCGTAGCAGAGTGGGGGCGATGGAGAAAATTTTTGGGTTATAGGGCCAAAACAATTCTAGAAAGCTAAAATAAGAAAGGGGAAAATGTATGCGAATCCGAGACTGCCTCAGCTCTCTGATTCGAACAGGCGAATTATTGATACAAATCCTACAACCCTTCGTCTTTATCAAGTCTGGAGCGGAAGTAATGTAAGTTTTTTTTTCTTTTTGAAATATTATAATGTTACATTTTTGTTTATGTAAAATAAACTTGTATTCTTTCATTGTTGTTGTTGCAGAGATTTTGCTTGGGAGGTAGACTTATATTTGGTCCAGATGTGAGGTCAATTTTCCTTACATTGTTCCTAATTGTGACGCCAGTTATCCTGTTTTGTGCTTTTGTTTCTCCAAGCCTTATCGACGAATTCCAGCACCATACAGGCAATCTTATTGTAGCTATTTGCGTTTTCTTCACTGTTTATGTGAGTTCTTTCTCTTTTCATTCCTTGCTAGCTTTTTTACAGGGATATTTAACTTGTTTCGTCTTCACACTGCTAGTAATTTTACTTGTCAGAATCTCCGTTCAAGATTTAGCAAAGTTAATTTGATTTCTCATCTCTTAAGAACCTCAATATTTACCTATAATGTCTCAGATGCAAACATGGCATGCAAAACATCTTTTTAACATGATTTCAGAAAGAGGCACATTCTTTTGTTTATCTGTTTGAAAGAGGGCATTTCTATTTATTGTTTTGTATATATCTGCTGAGATACAATACTATGAATAATCTGCTGCTAGAGTTGTCCTTCTAAATGACTTCTGTGTTGATGGGTTGTGAACCACTGCAGGTTATTTTCCTTCTCTTGCTTACATCTGGAAGAGATCCTGGCATTATTCCTCGTAATTTACATCCTCCTGAACTAGAAGAAGATTGCTCAACTGTTTCAACAGATTGGTTGAGTCAGAATGGGGGTGGTGGTCCAAGTTTACCTCCAACAAGAGATGTTGTTGTTAATGGGGTGGTAGTCAAGGTGAAATACTGCCAAACATGCATGCTTTATCGTCCGCCTCGATGCTCTCATTGCTCTATATGCAATAACTGTGTTGAGCGTTTTGATCATCATTGCCCATGGGTGGGGCAATGTATTGGGAAGGTACATTTGTGTTAAAATAATTTTCTTTGTCACCTGTACCGTTTTCTTTCCTGAAAAAGTAAATTTTACACTTTGATATATCTTTTCTTTGGAAGATTGACAATGATGATTATGATGGATGATTTCTCACTTTTGATTGGAAAAAATTCTCTAAATGTCTACTTAAAAGAATGAGAAATTGTTCCTTTGATGATATTCAACAGTAGATCTGTAATTTATAGATTTCATCCTACTCATTCACTGTCTGGAAAAACAATATTACTGTAGCAGAGTATTTTCAACCGTTCTTTGCTGGTTGCTTTTATAGGATGCCCTAACTTGTTTAAGTGTTCTGTTGACAGAGAAATTACAGATTCTTTTTCATGTTTGTGTCCTCAACAACCATGCTATGCCTATACGTTTTTGCCTTCTGCTGGGTGAACATTAGTAAGATAATGCGCAGGCATGATTGTGATCTTTGGAAGGCTTTCGTGAAGTCCCCTGTTTCAGGAATTCTGATTTTATATACATTTGTAACGGTTTGGTTTGTTGGAGGTCTCACGGCTTTTCATTTCTATTTAATTTTCACCAATCAGGTTCTTATCTTCACTTTATTTCTGTTCATTATATCCATAGTTTTTCTTCTTTATTTATAAGCTATTTGCTGTTTGCACAGACAACTTATGAGAATTTCCGATATCGCTACCACAGAAAGATGAATCCTTATAATCGGGGTTGTGCCCGAAATATTGTGGAGGTTTTCTGTTCAAAAATTCCCAGATCTAAGAACAACTTCAGGGCAAAGGTCAAGGTAGATTCATCTTCCATCTTTGCGACTCCAATGTCATTTGCCCATCCTGGGAGCCCTGAAGTGCCAAAAAGAAGCATTGACATAGAGATGGGAAAGCGGCAAGCTGTTGCTGCTGAGGACTTCGACGAAATACAGAGTCAACTTAGCAGTGTTGGTGGGTTGGAGAGGTGTGGGACCGAGCCAAGGCACACAAATTGGGATCACAAGACTGATTGGGGGAACATGCCTGATATACGCATGTTGGCTGCTGAGTTTGGAAGGGAGCATAGTTTAACAGACAGACAGAAAATTTATGGGGTTCGCTGAAGTTTGTTTACCATCAACTTTATGGCATGGAAAGAGTAATATTCTTACAGTAGAGCCAGATGAAGTTTTGAGAACCTGGCTGTTTGCAGTTGATACTTACATTTTGCTGAACAGGAAATTCACGGAACCATCTGAAAGGTGGTTTGGTGCACTATGTGTCTCTAAGAGAAAGGAATTCTCCGTTTGGGTTAAGATATCAAGGGAAGTTTGTGCATCAACTACTTTTATAGATCCTTGGGGGTTAGTCTGGTGCTTATTTGTGTTTGTTTTTCTGGGGATTTCGTGGGGTTGTTGATATACATCTTAATTGTTTGCACGATGCTTGCTTGCTCACAGTCTGCAGAAAGAAGTCTAATACTAAGGTCTAGTTAAAATCATTGATGTAGATGTTTGATTAAAACAAGTCTCTGTTTCCTTTTCTCTTTCAAAAACTTCTCCGTTACTCTATTTTGGAGAAGGTTTGAGCTCATTGTTGTAGACAATCTGTGGTTTCTCTAACTGTCGATTTGCTGCATTCCATTTGTATAGATCTTTTCCTCTTTAGTTCTTTTGATTTGATGGTAAATGTGACTTCATGATCAGAAATGACCGCGCTATATTCTGTATTGCATTGACAAAACATAATACATTTTTTTTGGTAAGAAATTGTAGCAGCTAGAGCTATTCTAATTTCTACCACTGAGAATGCAAATTGTGGAGGCTTTACCACCCATTTGAATATCCCCAATCCTGTTATGTTTCCATCAAATCATGTTGATTCCAATACTAGAATGCCCGGCTGGTTTATTTTTTTCAGCTCCACCCGAGTAACTTCTCCTCCTAAAGCAGTAGCAGCATTTCCATTTTCTGACTGCAAAACAAAGGAGTCTCCCACAATGCGGTTAGAGAAACATTGTAACTATGTCTTGGATCCCCTGGCTCCAGGTTTTTGTCAAAGCTGCCATGATCTTCAACATACACACCATTGCTGCGTGCACCAATGGTCCATTTTTGTCAACAACCGTTATTGTCGAGCCCTCCTGGATGAGCCGGATGAAGTCATGCCGCTACCGGCAAAGCCAGTAAATCCTTTGGGTAGTGCTGGGGCGATGTATTATCACTGATGATAGCTCCCATTTCTGCAACTTTCTGTAACCAGGCTGTTGCTGATGTGTAGGTGGAGCCAATTGCCATGGCCGAGGCAGTTGATCCACCCAATGAGCTAAGGCATGTTCGCTGTATTCTTGGATTGAGAATTGGATCTAGATTGCTCGCTAACATGAGTCCAGATGAGCTCAACGATAATGGTCTCAGTGAATTTTCCACGCTATCAGTAGAAATTGACAGATTCATCCCAGAATCAGAGTTGGGCACTGATGAAGTAAACAACTCTTGCGTTTGGTTCTGTAGCATTTCTCTCGAGGCAGCAAGGCTCTGATTTACCTTGTAATTTTCCTCTGTTAATGCGCCACAGAATGTGTGTGTGTGACAAAGCAGTGTTTCCCGGTCAAAACATTGATAAAAACAAGTAAATCCTCAATCAATTGTTGGAAAGTAAAATTGAGAAGATAGAACTGCAAAGTTTTACCTTGAGAAAATTGTGCCACAATCACAACGATACTCTCGAGTGTCACAAATTTCTGCGTGAGCTTTCCAGTCATAATGAACAGCATAGCGTTTAGAGCACTTGTCACACTTCCAATTCACCCAAGTCACCTAGAGAAGCAGATACGCGCTACTTACGAGTATCCTAATACTTCCTTAATGCTAATGGTAACAACTTAAGCCTTGGAGGATTCTCAATCTCTTGTACGAGACTGTTTTTATGTACAAAAATTGCTCTAACTTGCTTTTTCCAGACGACTGTTGAGGTAAGAAGTTAAAAAATCATTTGCATTGGTATTTGATAGTACGTTTCAATCGTATTCTTAAATATGGCACAATAGCATAAGCCAAATCTATCACAAACATGGTAGCCAAACCTTAAAACTGGTTAGTGGTTACTGTTAATAACCAATGCATTCTTTTCCATTGTGACTGTTAATTGCATATTATTGAAATTTGAGTATTATTATCAAGCCACGATGCTTGTGTTATGGTTGGTTCCGTACATTTCACATGGGGAAAATCTTAACGACAAAATTAAGATTTAATTAAAAATAAAATAAAATATTACTTGTAATCTATAGCATTTAAGACCGTATGTATAAAAATATATCGGCTTACAGTCCAAACCAATTGAGCTTTACGGCCCAAATAATACTGGGCTACGTAGCCCAAATCAAACCGGGCTTCTTCATTTATTCTTTAGAGCACGCGCAGGTAGTTTACTCAATACACGCATCCATTTACTCTTTTAAAGTAATCTCCAACCCCAAGGTCCAGTTCAGTTCGGATTAGCTGCTACTCAAGATGAAAATTAAAAAGCCGTCGGTAGAAGGCAAGGCAAGGCGGTTCGGATTTTCATTTCCCCTCCTGCAATTAACCAAGCGAAATCTCTTTCTGAAACCCTAGGAAGATGAGTACGGAGCGCTCTGTCGACGACAAGCTTGTCTTCTTGACCAAAGTTCAACGCGAGCAGTTGGCTCTCGAACGCCGCCAAGAAGAAATCGCTCAGCGAAAGCGCCGCCAAGAGCAACTTCTTTCTCATACCCAAAACCAACACAAACCTTCCTACGTCGATTCCCGCGATTTCCGAGAGCGCGAGGAAGAAGCCAAGGCCAGGGAGCGTGCTCGGTTGGAAAAGTTAGCGGAGCGGGAGCGGGAGCGGGAACTGGATTTGATTAAAGAGCAGTATTTGGGATCTAAAAAACCTAAGAAAAGAGTTATAAAGCCTAGTGAGAAGTTTAGGTTTGCGTTTGATTGGGAAAATATCGAGGATACTTCACGTGACATGAATGCTTTGTATCAAAACCCTCACGAAGCCCAGCTTCTTTTTAGGCGTGGGTTTCGAGCTGGAAAGGATCGAAGAGAGCAGAAAAAGTTGGCTGCTAAGAATGAGAAGGAGATGAGAGAAGAGATCCGAAAAAATGACGGGATTGAGGAGAAGCAGGAGGAGGCGGCCGCGCAAAGACTTAAAGAGGAAGCTGCTGATTTATACGATGCTTTTGATATGAGAGTTGATCGTCACTGGTCAGAGAAGAAGCTCGAAGAAATGACTGTGAGAGATTGGAGGATTTTCAGAGAAGACTTTAACATTTCTTATAAAGGGTCGAAGATTCCACGGCCAATGCGGAACTGGACTGAGAGTAAATTGACTACCGAGTTGTTAAAAGCGGTGGAAAGAGCTGGATATAAGAGTCCATCGCCTATTCAAATGGCTGCAATTCCACTTGGTTTGCAGCAGAGAGACGTGATTGCTATTGCGGAGATCAGTTCTGGTAAGACTGCTGCTTTTGTATTGCCTATGCTAACTTATATTTCAAGATTACCGCCCATCAGTGAAGAGAATGAAGCTGAGGGGCCTTATGCTGTTGTAATGGCGCCTACTCGTGAACGTGCACAACAAATTGAGGATGAGACTGTTAAGCTTGCATATTATTTGGGTATTAAAGTAGTTTCTATTGGTGGTGGTCAGTCTATTGAGGAACAAGGATTTAAGATTAGGCAAGGATGTGAAGTAGTGATTGCGACACCAGGTCGTTTGATTGATTGTTTGGAGAGACGGTATGCTGTTTTGAATCAGTGTAATTATGTTGTTCTTGATGAGGCTGATAGGATGATTGATATGGGTTTTGAGCGTCAGGTTGTAGGTGTGCTGGATGCTATGCCTTCTAGCAATTTGAAGCCAGAGAATGAAGATGAGGAGCTTGACGAGAAGAAGATATATAGAACTACTTATATGTTCAGTGCTACTATGCCTCCTGCTGTGGAGCGGCTTGCTAAGAAGTGCTTGAGAAATCCTGTGGCGGTCACAATTGGCACTGCTGGCAAGGCTACTAATCTGATATCTCATCATGTGATGATGATCAAAGAATCAGAAAAGTTTTACAGGTTGCAGAGATTGCTTGATGATCTTGGAGATAAAACAGCAATTGTATTTGTGAACACCAAGAAGAACACAGACATGCTTGCCAAAAATCTGGATAAGGCAGGTTATCGTGTCACCACTTTGCATGGTGAGAAGTCACAGGAGCAGAGGGAAATTATTCTTGAAGGTTTTAGTACCAAGAGATACAATGTTCTTGTTGCGACTGATGTTGCCGGGCGTGGGATTGATATACCTGATGTTGCCCATGTCATCAATTATGATATGCCTGGGAAGATTAAAATGTACACTCATCGTATTGGACGGACAGGCCGTGCTGGGAAGACTGGTGTGGCTACAACATTCTTGACCTTTCAAGATATTGATGGTTTTTATGATCTCAAGCAGATGCTTATCCAGAGTAACAGTCCTGTGCCTCTGGAACTGGCAATCCCTAACAGGCCTCCTAGATGCAATGACATTGTTTTTGCTCATTAAGAATATGATAATTTAGAAACACTTGTCAAATAGGGCTTGCTCTAACTCTTTTAGCTGTAGAATGCTCTTTTAGAACCTGAATAGTCTTTGCTTGCTGCAGTGGAGGAATGACTATCTACAGTATGGTTCTCAATTCTGCCTTTCTGAAAGTGTTAATTAATGTCCTTTTTATATTTTGCACTGCAGTATAGCTATGCCTTCCTGATTGTTTATTAAATAGGAAGGCTTTTATGATCATAGTAGTTGAGGATGTATTATTGGACCTCACCTTTTTTATGCTTACACTAGTAGAATTTACTTGAAATGCTGATATTATCTCAAAGCATGAACTTTTCTACTATTCCAAATTTTCAGTTACTTATTATTATATTATGTCATATGTTGAGTTTTATTCTTCATGCGACTTCTTGATTTTGTATATTGCAATGTGATAGCTTTGGTGGCATGGGTTGTGCACCATCATTTGAGAGGCTTGAAGAGCAAAATAGCTGTATATCTTTGTTGAATTTTCATGAACATGGATTGGTTAGCATTTGGACTATGTATTTCATATTTCCAATTTAAAACTTGTTCTTGGAATTACTGAATGAAATGTTATTATAGTGCAGTTGTTGGACATGGCAATCTACCCTGTTTTTGTGAATTTGGATCCTCTGTTTGATCTTGAGCTTTTAATGATATTTGGACACATTTACATATTAAATTCATGTGTGGTCAGATCTATCCTTTGTTATTATCTCTTCCGTTAGATGCCAATTACAAGCCTCTATTTGCAAGTAAGAGCTCAAACCAGTGGAGAATCTTGGTTCCCTTTCTAACTATTAATCCATATAGAATCTGAATTTCTGATTAGATGTCTTGTGGTTTTTTAGGAAATCTGACATGGTTCTTGCAGGTGCAAATGTTTCATGCTTAACATTTAACATTCATCATTGTATTATGTTTTCTGGACCCATCATAAGAACAGGATACTTATAACTCCTGCCCCTGTGCCTAACTGCCTGCCTACGTGAGTGTATCATCTTCTTGCTATTTGGTTTCCTACCAAAAAATAATCACCTTCTTGCTAGGCTAGGAACTTGCTTCTGTATGGATGAGTTTTGGGCATTTTTTATGGTTGTTTAATCATTTAGAGTCTCTGAAATAGTCTTTTGAGTCTACGAAATGATTATAAATGAAAACTGGTAAGTTTAGCTGAGTTATGTGATTGTTTTCTTATGTTTCTGAAAAAATAATGGTGAGTGATAGTTCATCCTTTTGTGTTTTATCTTCCCTTTAGAGATCATGATGTAAAGCTGAATATTGGCAATCAATGCTGAGTTTTTCGTGTTAACGTTGCTTCAAGGAACAGTCTTGCTGCTGCTGCTACTATTACTATTATTTTGTGCCCACAGTAATAAGAAATGAAATGAAATCGATGGGAGTTTCTCATAAGAAATGTTCCAATTACTAGGGCACTTTTGAATGTAGATGTATTGCATTCATACTACTTCAACCATAACCTTAATTTGGTGTCTGTTTTATTATTATCAGAAGAATAAACCCAGTAATAAGAAAGAAAGATATTTACAGATGAAAAAGGAAACCAATTCCAGCAATTCTATTTCAAATTCGACACCGTCCTCTTGAGTATATAAAACTAAGCAACCGTTCGGACAAACAGCTTGCTTCACCGGGGACTCGTATTAACTCCCGCCGTCTTCAGTGTCTCGGCATTTCGTGGTCTGCGATTCATTATCCAACAATATATCCACCTCCATTAAAATTTTCTAACCACTATAACAAAGACATCTGTTATCAATGAACAACAGAACAGAGCAGATGAAAATTATAAACCTGGTAAAAGGGTCATGGCGGACTGGATCAGGGAGAGTACGGTTGTGATCCTGAACGTGAGCCACCTTTCTCAGGAAAGATTTGTTCATAAACTTGTCAGCAGAAGTCGTGGCGTTGTCGGGTTCTTCGACCTCGGAAATTGATCTCCTCTTCTTCTTGCTAACGCTTACACTCGGGCAGTGTGCCAGTTGCTGTTTGGCTGTGTGTGTTGCTATAGTCACTGCCACCATCACCATTCCCAGCACCATGTACACAGGCGCAAATTCTCCAGTTACCGAAAACCTGGAATCATTGACAAATAAAATGTGGGTGTTCGGATTTTAATATTGTTAAAATAATTGTAAGGCTCTTTTCCGGTATCTTTTATTCACTGACTTGGAGTAGGATTGATTGGCACTAGCAGAATGTGTAGTTTGTGCGAAGAGTTTCTTGTGGGTGGTTGATGTTGCAAATGGGCGGTTTCCACCCAATCGATTCAGCATTGATCTCCAATAAACCTGCAATTTGAAATAACATCATCATTCATATAATTTCGCATTGCACATTTGCCACAGCTGGTAATTGTTCGTTTTTGAACACTTACAGTTGCCCTAGAAGCCATTTTTTTTTACCAGATTAGTTAGAAAGAGAGAATATGGATTTTCTTTTTGTTTGAATGCGGAGGTGGGTTGCTAGTTCCCAGGAATATGCTTATGAAGAGATAAGGGGAGGACAGAGTGGATGCATAAACATAGGAGAACGGTAACCTGAATCAACACTTGGCATCCGTGGAGTTTTTGTAGGAGAAGTTTTGTTTACAGATAGATAGAAAAGAACTCTTGATGGGACACGTAGGGAGAGCTTTGAATTGTTCTGTCTAGTATCGACCTCTATTTGCAAGGTAAATATGCAGTTGACCATTCATTTTATTTGCATTAAATAGATTGACTGTGATTTAACATTGGGAGTGAATTTTTCATTGCATTTTTCGTTCATTCAAGTCCGAATATACTGTTTTTCTTTGGGTGCAGGAGGGGGGGTGATAAAAATGGACTAAAAATTAAGTTTTTTCGGATTGAAATAGGGTTTACAAGACTAAATGAATGACAGGTCAATATTTGGAATGAAAAATTAGATTTAAGGAAACGGAAACTAAAACAGAACAAATGCAATGACATGGGTGCTACTATCTAACTCACTACATCCTTTTTAACAACTCAGAAGCGGCCACGGAGCTAAAAAAATTGAAGCTGCCATTTCTGATTACATAGTTGAAGCTATGGACTAGCTTCAGAATCTCGTAAGTCTTGGAAACATTTACATGTAACGTATGCAAATCAATTGGGAGTGTACGTTCTGTAGTTTACTTCTAGCAGAAGAGTATCTGTCGCATTTTCCGAAACATACTTAGTTTGTTCAATTGAATGTGGAAAGAAGTTCTTGTGATTTCTTATCCGTAATGATCAAATTTTGTACAAGACTGCTTCATTCAAAGAATTCCTTCGACTATTCGACAACAGAACTTCCAGTCTTCAAGGTCAGGTGTGATAACCTTGAAGACTGGAAGTTCTGCCGTACTATTTATACAAACCAAAACAATTTAGAAGTACGAAGACTGATATGGGATGACGCCCATCTGCATAAGGACGAGGGCTACTTTCCTTTTGAGTGCATCATCACCGAGAAGCTGGATGAGGATCCTCTCCGACCTTTGAGATAATGAATCACTGATCCGTGTATGCATTAGGATCTTCTGGAATAAGTCCAGGGCTTTGGTTTTGGCAGAGAGGGAACCTTTCTCCAGGACCTGTAGAATGGCCATCACACCTTGGCTGTCTACAATAACAGCTGTGGCGTGAGACAGAGTGCTGTGGTCAGCTAGCAGTGTTTCAAGTGCGGTAAGTGCAGCCTCGGCTGCACCGGATTCCATATCACTCAAAGTTCGCACCAGTGGCTTCACTGCATCCGCCTTGACAAGGCAGAATGTTTCTCTCGGCGAACAAGCAGTACCATGAACAGAACACGAACTCTGGTTTTCTTCAAATGCTGAGCAGCACCAAGACATACTGGGTAAGAGTTTCATCACCTGAAGCATTGGCATTGAGCTCCTTGTTTGGTTTGCAGTGATGGCTGCATTTGAGACTGACTGGGTGGTAGATAGGGATAGTTGCGCAAGTACACTTGCAGTACGCTGCTTGGCAATTGAACTGCCAGTGGAGAGTACTCTAATTAGTGATGGATACAGTTCAAGCTTTCCCAGTTGCCTCTGAAGTTCAGGTTTGGTGGAATCTGTGAAGCGCAGGAGTACTGCTAGTGCATTCTCGAGGAGAGAGGTGTCTTGGCAGGCAGGTGTCCTGATCCTGTCTTGTTCCCCATCCATGCTACAAATCACCTCATGAATGGCTTTTAATAATTGTGATTTACGGAGTACTTCATCAACAACACTGTCGTGTTTGGGAAGCTGGCTGATGATTCCAGCAGCAAGGGACCTTTCTTCCACGTTTGGAGAATTTGTGAAAATAGCTGCTAGGTGGTTGATGGCGTTTTCCTTGCCAGGAGATGGAGGGAGAGGAACTCCATTAGGATTTCCTTCAGAAATGCAATGTATGAGCTTCATTGCCCATCCTCTCTCTGCTGGCTGGTCACTGCCTAAGGAGGAGAAGAGCTGAGTGATTGCTTCAATGTTCGATTGGATTAGATTCCGAGCTTTCACGGATTTATAACTGAGCTCAACCAGCAAGTGCAACACCTGAATCTTAGTTTGCTGTTCAGAAGTAGCAATGAGCTGCAAAAAGAGACTGAGATTGTGCTCTGATTGAATTTCCTGCAAGCCCTGGTACAACTGGTGTTCATGATCCTGACTGGCTCCAACAATCAAAGCAAGAATCTCGGTGGCTTCTTGTTTTAACCGCAGATCAGACCTCACAAATGAGACGAGGCCAAGCAGAAGTGGTATGGTTGCTGAGTCAGATAGAAGTCGCTTCACCATCTTCGGATATGTTATGAGCTTCTTGATGCATTTGAGGCAAGCTGATTTGCATGCTGGGGAATTTGAAGAGAGCATCTGGATTATATTGTGCACAAATTGTCTTTCTTTCAAGGTTTTAATACTATTTTGATTCAGTCGCATGTTTATCAAGGCTGCAGCCATCAAAGCTCTGGTTTCTTGGGTTCCTGCAAGAAATATTATCAAAATGACAACAGAATACAGTGGTGGGAAGGTACCATGTTAAGGTCCATTATTTTACCTTGATTGAAGCAAGAAACAAATGGTTGAAAGTATCCAACTTCTGCCATTTTGACAGCGAAGTGAATGTTGGACGAAAGATTATGCAACACATCATGAGCTTTCTGTGAGACATTAGGATTGCTATTATGGAGCAAAGAAACCATAACAGGAATGCAGTCTTTGGTTTTCCCTATTTTCTCTCCAAGGTTTTCTCTCTTGGATAGTTCTGACAAGACTGCGACAGCTTCAGGTTCTGTTTCACCTTTATAGATCTGCTTTAATACGCTACGAACAGCTCCTGCTTCCACAATGGCTTCCTGTGATTCTCAAACAATCTGACATTATACTAAGAAAAAATAAAATGGAAACAACATTTTTCCATATCAATATCGCTTACCTTTTGGTTATCACTGTATTTAGCCAAGAAGTAGAGGCATTTCAATGTGGCTTTGGTGTTTAACTTCGTGTCTTTTAAGAATTCCACCAACTTCGGAATGAGTCCTTCTTTGGCCGCTTTTTCTGCATACTGAGGCATTTCCAAAAGATTTTGCATATCCTCTAAGGCCCTGTTTTGTCTAGATTGGTCATCTGAATTGATTTTGGTAACTGCAGCTTGGAATTCTAAGTCCATGTCTCTCTGTTTCCATTCTTCTATAGAGCTTCGAAGGCTAATATTTGGCATAAGATCTAGAGTTGGGAGCTCCTGTCTGCAAGTGGGGCAATTATTTTCCCCTCTCATGAAGTATTTTTGGATTGCTTTCCTCTCAAAGCTGTGACCGCAGACAATTGCAACAGGGTCTGCCATTAGCTCATTGCACAATGGGCATATCAATGACTCAACAGGGTAATGCCGATGATAGGTAGGCATTTCCTCAGCTTGTGGCCTCGGAACAAGTTCTGTACTATACAATAACTGTATCAGTTGAGTTAGTTGAACTTCTTCTGCCAGCTTCTTCTCGGCTTCCATCTCTTGTTTTTCCCGCTTCAATAGTTCCAGCTCACTTTGTACCAGCGATGAATTTGCAACGACACCAACAGCTTCTGCAATCTTCCCCAGGAGTTTTACAGCATTCTCTCTGTTTCTGTCACTCGCCATCATAGAATTCTTTATCTCTGAAGCAATCGTTTCAGTTGCAGCTGCAGAGTGGAACTCCATTGACCCTAGACTGTCGACAATCTGGTTGGTCAAAGTCTTTAAGTTCAGTGCCATGTCAAGATTAACAAGCTGAAACGAGGAAATGGTTGTGGCAATCTCTCTGGCCAAACGCTGCATTTGGGACAGCATAGAGTTTGATTGAAGTAAGAGACGGAGGCAGCTTCTAGATTTATAATCTTTGACTAACTTGTGCGCTTCCCTCATCTGATTATGTAAGGTCTCCAATGCAGCTTTTGTAAATTCCAAACCCATGGCAGCTTCAATTTTCTTGGCATCCAAGGAGCACAAGAGTGTACTTAGCTCATTTATACTCCTGGAGAACTCCTGGATACTGTCCTTTCCAATGACCACATCTCTTGTTTCGCCAACAAGTTCTACTGCTTGAAATGCAACCCTATTCGATAATTCTTGCAGAACAGCTAACCCTACATCCTCAATTCCAATATTGAAGTCCATTGAACTCACAAAATTTTTGGAATACCCACCTAGATTTTACAAATTTCCAACTGGAGCAAGAGTTTTCTATCACTAATTTCCTGGTTATCTATTGGCATACCACCTGACATTCCCAAAATCAAACATGAAACGTAATTATCTATTGCATAATTACAGTCAATTAAGCCCTCTTTGTGAGCTGTTCACATATCTTACCAGTCAGGACTTTGATTAAGTTCATTTTCACACAATTAACTAATCATTAATATTATTTGCAGGAGAAGTAATTTACTCAAGATTAAATAGGGGGAAAAGGAACAAGTGAAATTGCTTACCTGAATAGACAAAGATTTAAGGGAAGCGAGACTCCAGGAGAAGTGATTGAAAAGGTAGAAAGCAAGCCTCGTTTTTGTTTCTTGGTCTTTTTTCCTTTCAGAGAAATTCTAAGTAACCCGATTTGGAAAATGGAAATTAAAAAAGAGAAATTGAGCATGAGGAAATGGACTCTGGACGGTGCATGCAAATGCATAGGCACCGGCCAGAGTCAAATTTTGGAATAAAGTCATCCGCTCTCTTCCTGGGCGTGTCGTGTTTGCGTATCAACTGGGACTGTATGCTGGCATTTCCACACACCAAAGTCCACCTCATACACCAATTTTCTTACGACCACGTATTTATATGTTATCAGGTTAATTTGAACCAGTCATCATCATTCCGGTATTCAATTCAATGATGGTGTGCTAAGAAATTAAAAGAATGAGTTTAAGCCCTCATATTTTTCATAAATTTTCTGGTTCTTTTCCAAAAACTAAAAATTAACAACTCTGCTGACATTTAAGAGTAATTGTGGTTTGATAAATTCGAAAGAGTTGCTTTCAGTATTTTAATATAGTGTTTTCAACAACATTAGTTATTGATGTTATGGTAAAAGCAAAAGGAAAAAGCAAAGCAAGTTTTGTCAAATTCCGGAGTCCTGTCTTCTTCCAAGTCATAACTTTCATAGCAAGCCAAAGAGCAGACCATTCTATAGTCGCAGTCTCTGTCACAATTTTAATCTCTTATTAGCTTTGCGCCTCCAGGGCGGGTCTGATAAGAGAGACAACGTCATATATACAGCAACAACCAACGCGGTGCGGTCTGTAAAGCTCTGTACCGCGTAAGGTAGATACCCACTACACTACACTACACGACACAACATAATTACAAACACAATCTAGTTGCAATTGTCTGAAAATGGAGGGTCTTTTGGGCGGAAATTATAATAATTTCCATGCGGCTACTTCTGAGTGCTTCCTAGCTGCCGGATATACACTAAAGTCGGGAACTTTGCCAGTCTCGTATTTATCTTAACAACCTTCTGATTTAGTGGACAAGCGTCTACTCTGTCAACAATTCTCCACAGAATTAATTAAGACTTGATGATCTTCCCCTTTTTGTTTGTTTGGGTGTTGAAATCTTGTAATGAATTTCCACTATACCTCCAAATGGATGTCTCATCGAAGCCTCTCAATATACAGAGCTTCTACTTCTTCCCTTTTTTTTTCAAAAAATAATTTTATTTAAGTAGTCTTTCATATGAACTTTTGAAATTTGTGGGTTATTTATGATCATGGGTAACTAATGAAAATTGATTAACAAATAGAATTGCCTTGACTTAAGAATAGAGAAAAAGGTAGTAGCTAGACACACAAAGGAAGAGTCCTCATTAGCAGAGTACAGTACAGGAATAGGAATAAAATCACCAGAAATTTACACGAACTCCACAAAATGACCAAGAACAAATACATAATAATGCAGTCTTGGGAAGTAAAGCTATTGCATTAATGTCCCAAGTCTTCCAACAATCAAACGAACGTTACCCTAATCCCGCCAAAATTATTACACATTCAACACGTGACACTATAAAATTAAAATGCATGCAACGACAGACAAGACCCCAATTAAACTATTGATTTATAATCAAGATTTTAATTGATCGTGTGGTAATACTTAAAAGAAATATGTTGATGAAGATGATGATGAACTGAAATCAAACCCGTCCGTTACAGTATCTGAAAACGATGGCGTGCTTCCAAATATTTGGCTATGTTGAGGTTGCTGCTGCACAAACTCGTTCGATTCAAATCCTGGAAAATCTCCGCTCAAAGATGAATAATCAAGCCTGCTGCCGTCAGTTGCTTCCGCTGGAAGAGTTAGAAACCCTGTTTGATCATTCCAGGCTCCGAATCCCATACCGGAATAACAGGAACTTGTTGAAACATCAGGCGGCAAAGGTGGCAGCTCACAGTCATCTGTACAAGTTTGTGAATGATCAGCAGCATCCATGACGCATGTGATTGGCTTGTAAGAGCCGCATGCTTCAGTCACTTGAGCCCATCCGTCGCTGAACGATACATCGCTGCTTGAAAACTCAGAGAGATTGAATGGTTCTTGACTGAAGAACAGCTTGTTAATGTTGTTGGCATCAGTTTGAATTTGGGGAGCCGCTGCTGCCGCAGCAACAAAGAGTGATGAAATGTCGTGTTGTGATTCGTCAGGTGAAACAATGGAGGTGACGGAGGAGCCGGCCGGCATGTCAGAGTAGACAAAGTTTGTGCGAGCCTTGGAGCCGCGCATGGATCTAGCGGCGCGGTCATAGGCCAAAGCAGCTTCCTCGGCTGTGTCGAAGGTGCCAAGCCAATGCCTTTCTTTCGTTGTTGGGTCTCTTATTTCTGCTGCATATCTGCCCCATGGCCTTCTTCTTACTCCTAAAAATCTTATTTCTTGTTGTTGCTGATTTTGCTGCGGCTGCTGCTGCTTTCTTCTGGTCTTTGATGACGATGTGGGTGCTTTGGTTTTTAAATTGCTGACATCCATGAGGTAAAAAAAAGCTGAAGAAGAAAACCTGAAAAAGAAGATTTTCCTGGCTGTCTACGCGTTTGTTTCAGCGTCTATTATTTCCCTCTTGGGAATTTTAGAAGACACAGATTTTACGAGAGAGGAAGAGAATGAAATTAATGAAAGAAAGTAAGCTAGGCTTGTGTGTTTTTCAGGGAGTTGCATGTTTGCAGCTGTTTAAATAAGAGAATTCATGGACTCTACAGTTTAATTTTCCTGAGTTGCCCCTGATAAATTAAATTCTCAAACAATCTCATATTCAAATCAAATGATGGAAAACCTGACCTAGCTATACCAATCTTACACATGCTAATAATCTGAGAGTGGGTCCATGATTTCCAGTCTTATCAATCATGCATTAAACCTCACAGGCTCATGATTTTAGAATGCCTGCCCTTCATTATGAATCACTAATTAATTAAGTTTATTGTCATCAACTTTATCGCATTTAAGATTAAAACTAGAGTATCCAACTCCTCTCTTTGTTCATTACATACATCCTTGTTTAAATATCACAAGTAATTATATTGGTCTGTTATGTTATGATCAGTGGATTAATCTAATGACAATCACACTTGTTATTATTGTACCCTTTAGTCTTGGTTCGGTCAACAAACAATTTACAATTATCGATGAAAGATGTTCTGAATTAAAAATAAATTGTGGGTTTGTTGAGTTTTGTTAGAATGAGGGCAGTACTTGTGATTGTATACCTACTACCAAGTGTAGTATGTACTAATAATTGACATGCTCATGAGCATCAACGATCGACTTGATGCCCATGATTGGGCATGTTCTCCTTTATTAGCTTTCTTAAATTCTTGGTTTTTCAATCCATCTACTTCATTTCATTGCAATATATAATTACATATGCGTTCTAATCAGTATGAATTCTGGTTATCATACCTAATAATACCAAGTTCCTCACATGCCACATTCTGAAATAACAAATGCCTGCTAAAATTCTTGCAAGTAATCCTGCGGTTCTTCGATCAATGAAATTAAGTACTAGAATCATGAGCATGCATGCTTCTGAATAACTTAATCCAAACTCAAAAGGGCTTTGTAATAGACCAGTCACTGGCACCATATGATTGCTTGATACATAAATGATCACAGATATCATTCGCGTGATCTTTCCATTGTCAGTACCGCTGCTAATCTCATCATCCCTACTGCAACTTTACAAATATATAATATCAATATTTTCTCCTACGAGAACAACGTACAAAATCTCTAGGTGTGTAATCTGATATGCTTTCTTCCTTTCTCTGATTCATTTTCAAATACATAAAAGGTCATGTTACCCTATCTGTATATACTAATGAAAATGGAGCTAGCCTGCCTTTTACGTGGAAACAACAAATGGGATATCATTATCTCAGCCATGTGCATCCAATTTAAGCCAAATTATAATGATATGTTCCACAATCCTTCTTCGGCTTTTCAAACGCGAAGTTTGCTCCTTTCTATATTTTCAATTATGTAGAAATTACTTTTCTTATTTTAGTATTATTTTACGAAGTGTGGAGCTTTCATCGTTGCAAATTAGAATCAGAGACCTTCAAATGAGGTGAAAGGAAAGGCAACTTCTAAGTTGGGTTGCATGTGAAAAGGCCGCACACTTAAAGCATGCTTTATTGGGGAAAACAAACACTAGGAAGCCTAGTTACTCAGAGGAAGACTTAGCTAGCATGCAGCCAGATTTGACCCATTTCTTGGACCCCATATTGTGCATGGCATTTCCACCACTATGTTTAATTGTACTACGTATATTACTTGGTATAATTTTTAGATTAAGCCCTTTGACTCTCTTTCTCTTACGCTTCAACTAAAACCCATGTGAAATATCATAATTTGTGAATTCTAATGATGCATAAAAGGCAAGAAATTGTAGGATAAATTCTAGTAAAGAATGATTATAATCTTGCAGGGAAATGGTCGTAAGATGATGCCCAATGGCATCTTTGAAACCTTAAGCTCCATTTGATAGATTTTGGAATAAAAAACCTCGACATCCCAACTTTGTCATACGACTTTGAGGTTATGATAATATCCTTTTACAAACCCCAGAAAACTTTGGAATTGGGCTCCAAATCCCAAACAAAGTAGTAAGAAAATTGTCGAGACTTCTACCAAAAGACACAATATTTTTGTCGCCAAGGACATCAAAATTGATGCGAAGGTGGAGCGCACCGGCTATCGGGATTTGGATTTCAAGATTATGCATGTGCATGCACACAACACTATTAATGTCTTCTGCTCTAATTATTGGGATTAGCAGTTGCTCCAGTTTAATAAACAACACAATAGGATTATGTTAGAATGTTACCTGTTAAGAAATAAACATCTTCTTACTTACTAATGAAGGAAGAGTCAAGAGTGAAAAGCCAAGTACAAGACATGCATGCCGATTTGTGGGTGTCCAACCCTTCTCTTTCGGTCACAATTGGCGAAAGAGATCTTCATCTCAAATTGGATATTATTGAAAGATGAGGCAAAACAATTAATCATATATATATATAAAAGCTGTAATAGGATTTTATCTATTAGAACTATTTGACTGAGATTGGTTAGGTCAGATCCACGTAGAATTAACAACTTGGTCTCAATGTTTGACACGGAGGCAGTGCTAGAACAAACGTATTCAACTTTGAAAATGTGCCGTCGTGTTGGAGAAGTTGTTTGCTGGCGTCGAGAAGGTGCTTGTTTTGGCAGAGTACACTTATTAAGTTGGCGAGAAAGACAAATGTGGAGGGGAAATTGCAGTGCAAGGATTGAGCTTTGAAAATCCCACGGATCTCCATTTCCAAGGTGACAAAGTAATTGGCAAAATAGAAGATCGTTCGTTCATGGGAAAAAGTTGTGTTGGAAAGCGGGGAGAGTCAAAGAGAAAACCCTCTTCCTCGTTGCACGGAACGAGAGGTTGATTTTTTGACCAAAGGTGGGGCGGGAGCTCCATGCATCCACGCTTCCACTTTTGGTTTCTTCTTTGACAAAACTTTCTATGCAGAATTATGTGGGAATTTCCAGCCCCATTACCTTTTATAAACAAACAACTGAACTTGGAAAGTTTCTGATTTAATCATCTGGATGTGAAGGTCAGTCAGACTTTTGCATTTAAAATACCATGTCCCAAACTTATCATACACGTCTCAAATGTTTTTGCATTTTTGCTCAATTGAAAATTAGTTTCTAATTACAAAACACTCTCTGTTCTTAGGTAGTTGCAAGAATTCAATATGTACAGTTTCCGAAAGGGATTTATTTACGGAAAATCTTAATAATAATAGAAGAAGAATTGTTATTGGTAACTGCATTTTTCCAGGCATAATAAAGGCCTATTTAACCCTGTGCAACACAATTGGTACGAGACTCTTCTAGCTGCTGCTGCTGCGGAACACCGGAGCAGCCCGGCGGGGATAACGTTTGATGCTGATCTTCTGTTCCGGCAGCGTCGGAAACAGGGATTTCAGTAGATTCTTCCATCATTTCTCTTACCCCTTGTGTTCTTTCTTTCTTTAGAGCTATCAAAAACATTTCAAGAGCTTCCCTCATCCAGTCATACCTGCAAAATTTGAATGCTTCTTCTACGCAAAGCTGTAAAATTAATTGATTCACTGGTAAGTTTATGTGCGAAAGTTAAAAGGTTAAGACAAAGTTATTTTGTTGGCAAACTACTGACCCATTTTCTCTTATAGTTAGCTTGCTCTGGCCATGAATCAAGCTCTTCAGTGACCTCCATTGCAAACATATAACCTCTACAACCTCCTTCCTTGCTGCAACTACTCTGCCTGCTCTTGCTTCTGAATTCCCATACTCCTAATGGGTTTTTCTACAACAATTAAACTCAAAATCAGCTTTGTTGCTCACTAATTCGAGACGAAATATAAACACAGTATCTAATTCAACCACTGCTACATTTATTTAAACCAATTTTATCAGTTGAACTAATTATTTGTGGTAAGCAGGGAAAAAGAGACCTACACCAAGTACTCCTTTCACTCCGGCTTCCTCCAAGGCCTCTCTGCATGCAGCTTCATGGATAGTCTCATCATCTTCCCATCCACCCTGACAATCAAATGAAAGTTGATGTACGTTTATATTACTATTAAGGTCTAACAAGTCCTCTTGTCACTAATGACAGTCCGGGGTAGAAGGAAAATAGGATGGAAAGTAAACTACCTTGGGAAAGACAAGATCGTGGCGATTTGGCGTAGAAATCATGAGTACAAGAACCCTGTTTTCCAAACTGCAGTTTTGGTTCTCAAAATTCTGCTCAAGCGTGAAAGGAATACACCTATTTTGTATTGTTTGCATAAGAAAATTAAGCGTAAGGAGTTATTCATGTTCTAAGTTTCACAAATCAATGGATATTAAACAGCATCTTTCATTTCATGTAAACTCAGATGAATAATGCAGAGTTCATTTCTTAAATATTGTAATGAAGCCTTAAAAGTGTATGTGTGTGGAGGAATGGCCACTAACATTCCTACAGAAAAATGAAGCAGGGTTATGGAGGGAAGAGAGTCAACGTAATAAAAATTCCAACAGTGCAAATACCCGGCGACAAGCCTTAGCTGATCCTCATATCGTTGTCTGTGTCTTCCTGTTCGAGCTAGCAAATTATTCGACATGATCAAGATATCTGTAAAATATGGACATCACATCAAAATTCAAATGCTAAACATAAACGTGGGTAGTAACGGATGCTGAAAACGCTCTATATAAACTGAAAAAGAAAAACAACAATGGAAGCTAGCTAACCTGGGAAATTTAACGGAAAAGAAAAGAAGGAAGAAGAGAGAGAGGGAGTCAAAAATGGCAACTAAAACTTAGTACGAATGATTCAGAGGTTTTAACGAGTGAATCAGAACGAATATTGTTAAAATGCTAGCAATAGCTGTCTTTCAGAGAAACAACAGCAGCAATTTACATTCATTATTTGAAGCATCTGCCGAGCAGTAAGACAAATAAAGGAGACCGAATCAACGGCTATACCCTTGCCTCTTCTCTTCTCCCTGTCTTGTTTATTAAATTCCTGAAAGTTCAAATCTTAAAAGATGACGAACCAGGTGATGAGATTTTATTGCCACAGCCCGTCCTTTGCCGTTTATTATAAGTTGTCACATTGACTTATTTGGAACATTATTTATTTATTTTATTATTATGAAACAATAATATTTGTTGGAGAATTTATTAGCTTTCTGGATATGGATTAAGCTTGCATCGATGGAACATATTACATCACAGAAAGAGACAAATATTTTCTACCCAAAAAATAAAATTTAATATTTCATTTAACTATTTGTTATATTTCTCTTATTTGGTGGTGTAAATGGGAAATAAAAGATTTTAATAATAAAACGAAACTTCACGTTACAAAACAAAAAGCGTTTACTTGAGTCTTCGACGACGTCCTGATAGACAGGGGCAAACGATAATAATAGCATATCCATCTCCATTGGCTATTGTCGTGAAAAGACAACACGTCGAGGGAAAAAAAAAGTGTTTCAATTTTGTTCATCACGAGCACACACCACCGCCGTATAAGTCGGTTATTAAGTTTGGGACAATTCCTTTCCTTTTCTCGCTTGCACCACCTTCCAATCACCGTCAATGTTCAACTTATTGTAATCGTATCTCTTGATTGGAACATGAAATTAATTAGCCACCTAAACCATTCTACTTATTTACTTTACTATTTATTATTTTTTATTTTATCAGTAATCAAACATATACGGTTTGGGCTATTGTAAAATATAGAATATTTTTAATACATCCGTGCATACACGTATTGAATATGTCACGTTAAAGACAAACACCAAACTGGTATCACAAGCCAAAGGGGGTCATCTCTTTAAATCATAGAATTCATTTTCAACGCACGTGAAATTCCACATGGGTCCAGACTTATCTAACCGGGTGACTTATCCAACGAGGTACTGACAAAACAGTATACAAGACATAATGCAATCTCTGAATCATTGTGTCAACAAACTTGAACCAAAATTTAGTTGACATCATTTACTCACTTCCCATTTACAAAATTCCATAGAACAAGTTTTATGACACATGAGAGACATTATTGTCTTTCCCAAAACCCCTAATCTGTTTTGACCACATTTTGATTGCTATAACGGTTGTGTAATTTTAATTTTTAGCATTTCAACACATCATCACGCAGCATAAATTTGAAGCCTAAAGCCTACTTTTTGTTTACAGAAAAAACTTTAAAATGTAAATTTTAGCCTACCCATAACCATTTTGGCACCAGATGTCTCATATCAAACGCAAGTTATGCTTGGAAAATTACACATATTGAACCATATCCAGAACAACAAAAAACTAGACTTGCTGGAATCTGGGCCATCATCACAGCATTAACCATAAACCAAAGAGGACAAGGCCTTTGGATCCAAGACTAATGTCCAAATTCCAGTTTTGACAAATGGGTCAATATGCAATGCACAAGCTACAAACATAAAAGGATAAACAACGAAGTTTGAAGTAACAGCAAAAACGGCATTATAGGTTTAATTGAATAGACAACTTTACGGTTTTCAAGACAAATATTCATACAATTGAGTAAATATATTTAACTACAACTAGTGGTCTCAAAAATTATTTGTTGATGAAAAGGACTAGCCAACCTGACTCTAAAATCTCACTAGACATTTGACCATAAGCATTTGTACTCATCATACGAAACAGTGACATACAACTATAGTTCCATGATCTCCCACAGTCGATTATGTGAAATTTCAAGACCAAAGCTCTACATTTCTTAAGACTAAACAAAGAAACAAAACCAAATACACATTAACACATCCAAAACAAAGGTCAAGAATCAGCTCACACATCCCATTGTTAATAGGTAGCCTATTAATGCCTAAAATACATACAGGACCACATGCTTTCTATCCAACAGCTACATATTCTAAAATTTCCAATGTTACCTTCCACAAAAGAGAAGAAACAAAACATCTACTTCTCACTGAAGGGATAAAAAGAGCCATAGCTTTCCTCCAGCATAACTTAAACACAAATGTCAACCTCAGTTCACAAGAGAAAATCAAAGAAACATGTATGATAATCAGAACTCTTGCAATTAGCACAAAAGTATATTAAGTTTAACCCAGCACCAAAGGGAGAATTTTCATTTCAAATATCAATTTATGAACTATTGATACTAATAAAATTTATGTACAAATCACACAACAATATATTAAGACAAGCAGACCTGACCACAAATTCCATCTAAATCAAGCACAGTCTCAACGGCCTAATTTATCAATAAGTCATCTCAATCATCCAACACTTCAGAGATAGGTAGACTCAAAACCAATGCTTTAGACAACTGAAGTGTAATGTACTAATGTGTGAAATGTTCTCATTGCTACCAAACTCTAAGATAACTGGTATAAACATGAGTGGGTGTTAAAAAAAAGCCAAGAACAACAATAAAATACAATAAATTACTAAAATCAAAGAACAATTAAAACGAAAAACAATAAATTAAAGTTGCGAAGATTTATAGGACGGACAGCCAAACACACATAAACCAACATCATATAGCAGTCCTATTATACTCGTGTAGTTTGTCTCCAACAAAATTACACATCAAAATTAAAAAATAAAACCAAAGTCGAAAATCAAAAAAGGGGCTCGCAATTTCTCAGTCGAATCCACGACGATGATAGATGATGATATCCCACAATTAAAGTAACTCTATCAGTAAAAGCAATTACCAAACAACAAACAAGATTGAATACGTCAGTCACCCTTTCTCCTGAAAGAGCATCCTTCCGTCAGCCGCGCACGACCGCCGGTCGGTTGGCACAAAACTGTCTGGCAGTTGCCGCAGACAACCACCGTCTGTGAGTGACTAAACACAGTCGTTCTGCGAATTATCGTTGATAAAATAACTTATTTTTATTTGTATTCATTTTTTCAAAAATATTTAAGAAAAAAGCAACAGGCAGAAATCTTACATATTAAAGCAACCCTGGCACTTAACGTCCATGAAGAAAGAGTTTGGCGACTGAACGAGACGCTTGAGCTTGTGTTTCTTTTTCTCCAGCTCTGCCGGAGGATTCAGCAAATCAATGTCATTTTGAAGAACCTGTTCACGTAACCAAAAAAAAATCCATTAAAATTATATAAAGCGATTCACATCAGGATAGAGAACGAAGCCGTTGAAGCATGAACTTACCATTTTTGAGAATGACCAGAGAAATTCTTTGCAGAAATTAAACAGCAAAGGCCCTAGAAACTCCCGGAGAGCGCGACAGGATGCGGCCTTAGATGAGCAGCGTTATTACGATGAATATAAAGAGGGAGTTGAGAGATGTAAACCGTTGGATCTTATATCACAATTAAATCTCGACTTTCCATTTGATCTCTAGGGCAAATAATTACCAAGGGTATATTCGTCCATTCGTAAAAATTTAATTTGTATTCCGTTGAAGATCGTCAACTGAGGCGGTGTTTCAAATTCCTTCCGAGTTCCAACCTTGGAACTTACTATTTTAGTGGTTTTGGCAGACAGAGATTAAGCATTACATTGGACCCAGAGTATTAATACTGTTCACTTCTTTGCTTCGATCAATATTAAAGTAGGAGAATTTGATCACCAATAATCTTGGCAAGAACAAGATCCCTTACTAAAATGATGGAAGCGATTTCGATCCCGTATAGTAATTTCTCTGTTGAATTTATGCGAGACATGCTTCATGAAAGCATGACAGTCGTGACAAATTCGAAGATTCTTCATTATCCGTATGATTCTCGTATCTTTGAAACTAATAAGGGCGAAAGCAACTGCCAACTTTTCGCTATGATGACTAAGACTGTACTCTTTCTCCTCCTCTTCAATGTCATGTAAAACATCCGCTGTATTAGGTACATAACCATCCACTCTGAGACTGTCAATGATAGAAAGTAAGATATGTTTAATTTCCTTTGATTTTGGATGAGAATCGTCTCCCGATACAAACTCGTGCATTACTTCGTCAACGTTAAGCAAACTAAAGCCTGGTTTCTTGCTGATTCTCTTCTCTCTCATCGAAGTTCTAACCTCTGCCTTCTCAATCCAATTACCAACTCCACCGTATGCATTTGATAAGAGCACGTAGTCACCATCATGATTCGGGTCAAGCTCATGTATCCTCTGTTTCACTTTCTCTGCCAAGTCAATATTCCTTTGATTCACACAAGCTCCGAGCAATGTCCTCCAAATAACGACATTAGGCTTGAAAGGCATTTTTTGTACAAACTCAAAGGCCTCATCTACCAAGCCTGCACGACCGAGGAGATCAACCATGCAACCATAATGCTCGACTGTTGGTTCCATACCATATTCGTTCTTAATGCTATTGAAAACAGGCCATCCCTCCTCAATTAAACCGCCATGACTACAAGCAACCAAAACACCACGAAATGTGACATGATCGGGCGACAAGCCCAACTTTTTCATCTCATAGAACGCTCTCAAAGCCTCACTACTGCGGCCATGCACCGCAAGGCCGTTAATCAATGCTGTCCATGTCAACACATTTCTCGCAGGCATTTCATCAAACACCCTGACGGAATCGTCAACAGACCCACATCTGGAATACATGTCAGTCAATGCGGTACCTAGTGAAACAGAAAGCTCCAACCCACACCGCCGAATAAAATTCTCGATCCATCTTCCCAACTCCAACCCACCTAAGCTCGAAATAGCAGATATGACGCTGAGAACCGAAACGTCATCAGGCTTCACATTCCCAACCAACTGCATTCTTTTAAACAAATCCAAGGCTTCGTGCCACAAGCCATTGTTGTTAAAACAAGAAATCATCGAAGACCATGAAACCAAATCTCTATCAGTCATTTCACGGAACACCTTCGATGCAAGATCAACGAACCCTAAGTGCCCGTAAAGATTAATCAAAGCGTTCTGAACGTAAGTATCAGCGTAAAAACCCATCTTAATGATCAACGAATGCAGGTCATGTCCCAGTTGAAGACGAGAACAGGCCTTCAGAACGAAAGGAAAAGTGTAGTGATCGGGTGAAATATTGGCACGGCGCATATTAGTGAAGAATGAGAGAGCTTCCACAGGTGAGGAGTGAGAGTGAGCCCTGATAATGGTGTTGTAAGCCAAAGTGTCGGGAGAGGGAATGTGGACGAAGAGGGAGCGTGCGTAGGATAAGCTGGCCGGTGTATAGGCAGCGCATGATAGGAGGAGGCGGTGGAGGGAGGACGGCTCTTCGTGAAGACCGGTTTTGAGAAGGCGACCGTGGAGTTTGTAGACATTATTCATAGCCGCCGAACAGTCAGCACAAAGGGGGAGGTTGCCTTCTGCGAGCTCCTTCGTTGGCTTTGCGCCTCAAATATTAAAAACAAAAAAATGAAAAACAAAACAAAATACCGTGGACAGATGTAAAAATGAAAATTATATTTTCTGCTGAGAGTCGGATTTGAGCCCGCACCCTTTCGGACCAGAACCTAAATTGGCGCCTAAGACCAACTCGGCCATCTCAACTTTAGTTGAAGGAAAAACCTAAACAATTACTCATAGAAATAAATATTTAAAAAAATTGATAAATGGAAATAGAATACGTAATATTATTACAAGACTTTTACTGAATTTCAAAGGTCACTGTAATTAGTAGTCCTAATGTGTTCGCCGGTAGTCAATATAGCCTGGGCAAATAAAAGCATTGACCGTCATGCTACACCTCCACTCAGGTCTTGCCACGTACAAAGCCAGACAGCTCAATATAATCCAACGGCACCGATCTCCGCAAACACGTCACCGTTTTACGCCAAAACCCCATACAGCACTAGTAAATCTCGGATCTTCTTTCTGCTACGCATCCACACTCAAAAGCAACATCACAATCTCTCTGCTTGTAAAATTCCGGCAAAAATGTTGCCGCCGGAGCTAAATCCACGCTCATTGCGACCGTATATCTCCGCCTCTATAAGCGCCCCTTCGTTTACCTCCTCGTATAACAATGTCTCCTCTCCTTACTTAAACCCAAGCCCTAATGGTAACGATAACTCTAACAACAACAGATCCCTGAAAAACTCGCGATTCTCTCCGTCTTCATTTGCCCACAACGCGCGTATCGCAATCTCTCTGGTCCCATGCGCTGCGTTTTTGCTCGACTTGGGTGGGACCCCCGTGGTCGCCACCCTAACATTTGGGCTTATGATTGCGTACATCATCGATTCTCTCAACTTCAAATCCGGTGCATTCTTCGGCGTCTGGTTCTCTCTACTGGCAGCACAGATCGCTTTCTTTTTCAGTTCATCTCTTTTCTTGACCTTCAATTCAATCCCGCTTGGTCTCCTCGCGACGTTTTTGTGCGCCCAGACGAATTTCTTAATCGGCGCTTGGGCTTCGCTTCAGTTCAAATGGATTCAAATCGAAAATCCTTCGATCGTGCTCGCTCTCGAGCGGCTTTTATTTGCGTGCTTGCCAGTCACTTCGTCGGCGATTTTCACGTGGGCGACTGTTTCTGCTGTTGGTATGAATAATGCCGCGTACTACCTGATGGCATTTGATTGCATTTTCTATTGGCTTTATTCTATTCCTCGAGTTTCATCTTTCAAAATGAAGCAAGAAGTGAAGTATCACGGTGGGGAGGTTCCTGATGATAATTTAATACTGAGTCCTCTTGAGAGTTGTATTCATACTTTGAATTTATTGTTCTTCCCTTTGCTATTCCACGTTGCGTCACATTACTCGGTTATATTTTCGTCGGCTGCATCTGTTTGTGATTTGTTTCTGCTTTTCTTTATTCCCTTTTTGTTTCAACTCTATGCATCAACTAGGGGTGCACTTTGGTGGGTCACAAAAAATGAAAACCAACTACATAGTATTCGTATGGTTAATGGTGCCATTGCCTTGGTTGTAGTGGTCATTTGTTTGGAGATTAGGGTGGTTTTTCATTCATTTGGGAAGTACATTCAGGTCCCGCCACCATTGAGTTATCTTCTTGTGACTACTACTATGCTTGGAGGGGCTGCTGGAGCTGGTGCTTATGCTCTTGGTGTGATTTCAGATGCTTTCAGTTCAGTAGCATTTACTGCTTTGGCTGTAGTTGTCAGTGCTGCTGCAGCTATTGTTATGGGATTTCCATTGCTGGTAAGGTTCTTGCACCATAGGATTTATTGTTGCACCTCTTGTTTGTACAATCTAGAATGGTAATTATGATATGCCATCGCTTGAGTATTTTTGAAAGTTAGTGAGCATACTATGAGTCTCGCTTTGTATACAATTGGAAATCTGGTCAACATGATATTCATTGATGGTAACAGGCATGAACTTTGTAGCTGCATCCTTTTCTTTATTCTCCTTATCCCCCTTTTAAATGTAAAATTATTAAATTAGGATTTTGAGAATTTGTGTTTAATTTAAATCTAGTATATCTTGCAGTTTAGGTCCCTAGTTAGGAGTTAGTTTCTTAGAATTCTTTCAGGAGTACTTGTATTGGTTTTCTTTGACAAGTGTAACATACTGATAAAGCAGCACAGTTATATCTTGCCCGATGTGGTGACTTATATTGATTTAACTGCTAGGGAATTACAATTGTAATTGGTTCAAGTACAATAGTTTTGGATTATGAAGAAAGAAAAGCAATTTCTCTGGCATGCTTAATGAAGAATGTCTTATCTTTCCCAGGCACTATTTTTTGCATTTTCCTTTTTATACGTTAAATGATTATAAATTGAACCCCTCCCCAACCTTGATTTGAGCAAGATTTGAATCTTAGATCTTATGTTCTTACCAGTTGATCTCACTAGCACCCAAAAATTTGGGATTGGTTGATTAGATAGATTGCTTAGTTGATATATGTGAAGCATGTTATTTTGGAGATAGAAATTGCAGAATTTTCTTAGAACATGGCATTTGCTTGTATTCGAAGAAGATGCTCAACGCTTCTTAAACCTCCTCCCTAATTTGAGGATTCTTAGTGCAAGATGTATGGATTTTAAGTGTTACATTTATGAGCTTAGGGGGGCAGTTGTACAATTGTAACAGTGTGAGGGATTTCATTGGGTTGATTAAGTGTCAACTCAAGATATTTATGACCATGGCACCTTGTGAATTTTGGACTAGAAACAGAGGTATTCTTTTTTAGAGCTCTTAAAAAGGAGCATATTGGCTTTGATACAGCCATTAGCAGCACCAGTTTTGATTTTGAGCCATGGAATTTGGTCTCAGATGATAGAATTCAGAATGATTGAAGGCAAACTTTCAGTTGCTCATATCAATGCTTATGTAATAATTGATTCAACATCTGTCCATGAACAATGTTCTTCCAAAAATCTTGTCATTATATTTCATCATTTGTACACATGAAACTTGGGAACATGGGTTAGAAGAAGTCTGCTAAGATAAATTGGCTGAAATTATCCACAGTGGTTTCTGTTAATTACAGGTTACAGCTTTCCCCATGAGGATTATGTACTTGATAGGCTCACCTCGCTAGGATATATGTTGGCTTGGCAACAAATGTAGTTGAAGATGATCATCAAATTAGCCATAGTGTGTACTTTGTAGAAAATTGATTTCTTGCTAGTATCAAATTTATGTTCATAGTGGTTATTTTGCATCTAGCATTCTTGTTCATAGTGGGTATTTTGCATCTAGCATTCTTGAAGTCGTTTTGTGCTGCTCATGGTCTGAGTTATGGGTTTAATATTGTGTTCCTGTTGGTGAGGATGCCTACACATCAATGTAAATGCCTTCACCTCTGAATATGTCCTGTTTGAGATTTGATTAATGAGGTCCAATGCAATTGTATCTACTTTAGTCTGCTGGAGTAAGATTTTCAACTCTTTCATGTATTTGTTTGCTTTCGGTTAATAAATTTTAATGATAAGGGGAAAAAAAGAAGAAACTTTAATTTGAATGTTCCAAAAACTGAAAATAATTTACTCTTTATTTTGCAGTTCGTTATGGTGCCTGCAGTTTCTGGCTTTTATTTGGCTCGTTTTTTTACAAACAAAAGCTTGCCATCATACTTTGCCTTTGTTTTGTTGGGGAGCTTGACAGTCATTTGGTTTGTGATTCATAATTTCTGGGATCTAAATATCTGGTTGGCGGGCATGTCTTTAAAATCCTTTTGTAAACTCATTGTTGCTGATGTTGTCCTTGCCATGGCTGTTCCTGGTTTAGCTCTTCTACCATCAAAATTTCATTTCTTGACAGAGATTGGCTTGATCAGCCACGCACTGTTGCTATGCCACATCGAGAATCGTTTTTTTAATTACTCAAGCATGTACTATTATGGATTGGAGGATGATGTGATGTATCCAAGCTACATGGTTATCATGACAACTTTTATTGGTTTAGCCTTGGTCAGAAGACTGTCTGTGGATCATCGTATCGGACCAAAAGCAGTTTGGGTTTTAACTTGCCTGTATTCTTCGAAGCTGGCTATGCTTTTTATTACATCAAAGTCTGTTGTCTGGGTGTCAGCAGTTCTTTTGTTGGCTGTTTCTCCTCCGTTGCTTCTTTACAAGTATGTACTTGATGATTTTTCTTTCTAGGATATCTAGGTCTTCACACATGTTCTTTCTTTTCTATTTTACAATTCAAATAGCATTGAGTTTGGTTATCTCCCACTTATTGAACTCTGCAGAGAGAAATCAAGAACAAGCTCAAGGATGAAAGCTTGGCAAGGTTATGCACATGCAACTGTGGTGGCTTTATCTGTCTGGTTTTGCCGCGAAACTATTTTTGAAGCCCTACAGTGGTGGAATGGGAGACCTCCATCTGATGGTTTACTTTTGGGTTTCTGCATCATTTTGACTGGATTGGCCTGCGTACCCATAGTTGTGATACACTTCTCTCATGTTTTGGTATGGATACTGGCAAATCCCTTTAAGAACTTTGATGCACATGGATTTGATGCAGTTAATCATCACATTGATATTTAATTCATAATAGTGTTCTTCTGATAATGTCTGAGAATATTGAAACTTTGGGACTCTTGATATTTCATGAATAGTGATATACTACATGGAGGGGAAAAAATACCATATAATCAATTGCAATCATTTACGAGTAGGATTGTATGAGGCGTGCCATAATTGTGTTAACTCATGAATAAAAATCTTTAAACAAATCCGTGGTTCCTTTTACCTTGCCATTTTTTGTTCAAATAAATAGATAAATATTGTCAATGACAGATACAGACTTACTCTAATGCTCATTTAAGCCTTGGTATTCTGATGAGAAAGGGTTTTCTTTATTGCTCATGCTACCATGTTAATGGAGCTTGACTGGACTAATAACTTTTTCTTCTCATCCTTGTGCAGCCTGCTAAGAGATGTCTCATGCTGGTACTGGCAACAGGTTTCCTATTTGTTTTAATGCAGCCTCCAATCCCATTATCATGGACATACAGATCTGACCTAATCAAAGCTGCTCGTCAGTCTGCTGATGACATTTCCATTTATGGCTTCATGGCATCAAAACCTACATGGCCATCTTGGCTGCTTATTCTTGCAATTTTGCTTACTCTAGCAGCTGTGACAGCCATCATACCCATTAAATACATTGTAGAGTTGAGAGTGTTTTACTCCATTGCTATGGGGATTGCTCTTGGCATCTACATATCTGCTGAATTCTTCCTTCAGGCTACTGTTTTGCACGCTCTCATTATTGTAACCATGGTTGGCACCTCCATCTTTGTGGTCTTCACCCATTTTCCATCTGCGTCTAGCACAAAGCTCCTACCATGGATATTTGCTCTACTTGTGGCTCTCTTTCCAGTGACATATCTGTTGGAGGGTCAGGTCAGGATCAAAAGCATCCTTGGAGATAATGGAATTGGTGACTTCGGAGAGGAAGACAGGAAGCTCACAACTCTACTGGCTGTTGAAGGTGCAAGGACATCTCTTCTTGGTTTATATGCTGCAATATTTATGCTTATAGCTTTAGAGATAAAGTTTGAACTTGCTTCACTTATGCGGGAAAAGGCTGTGGAGAGGAGTGGAATTAGACATAGCCAATCTAGTCAAAGCAGTTCTGCTAGTTTTCCTCCACGAATGAGATTCATGCAGCAGCGCCGTGCATCTACAGTCCCAACCTTCTCAATCAAGAGGATAGCTGCTGAGGGAGCTTGGATGCCAGCAGTGGGTAATGTTGCTACAATAATGTGTTTTGCAATATGCCTAATACTGAATGTGAATCTTACTGGTGGCTCAAACCTGGCAATATTCTTCCTCGCTCCTATTTTGCTGCTTCTCAACCAGGATTCAGATTTTGTTGCTGGCTTCGGGGACAAGCAGAGGTATTTCCCTGTTACAGCTGCAATATCAGCCTACTTGGTTTTCAGCACCCTACACAGCATATGGGAAGAAGTCTGGCATGGGAATGCTGGGTGGGGCCTTGAAGTTGGTGGTCCTGGTTGGTTATTTGCAGTAAAAAATTTGGCCCTCCTCATTCTTACATTCCCTAGCCATATTGTCTTCAACCAATTTGTGTGGAGTTACACTAAGCAGACCGACCCAATGCCACTGCTGACGCTGCCCCTTAATCTTCCATCCATCATAATAACAGATGTGATCCAGGTTAAGCTATTGGGGCTCTTAGGAATTATTTATTCCCTAGCCCAGTATATAATCTCCAGACAGCAATATATCTCTGGATTGAAGTATATTTAGGCAAAACACATTGTACTATATGTTTTGGCAATTTTCAAGTGAGGTAAGTTCAGGTTGTCTCTCACTTTCACTTTCTTTCAGGCTTTTGCATGGCCCAGGATGCCTGAACAGTCATAGTTTCTTTGAATTTTTATGACAAACTGTTGAACTGGGACCTAATCATGATTATAGGAATTAACGTAAGAGGTAAAGTCATGGTTTTGGTTAATTCCTGTTTTGGCATTGCAACAAAGAAATAACATACCATTGATTGAGCATCATGTGAAAGGTATATTGAACCATGCATCTGGTTCCACCAGTTAAACCATTTTGAAGAATTGAAGAGCTTGGCATCTGTCTGAATTTGCACTCTACATCTCCCTGATCTTTTGGAGTGTGTAGGATAAGATGGTGGTTGCCTCTGAGTTTTCTTTCACTGAAACCAATTTAATTATTCATTGCCTCTGATGTCTATCTCTTATTTTGGCATTTGATTTTCTTCCCATGTTTCTAGTGCTTGGGGATATGATGGCTTGATCTTGTATGATGATATATGCAGTGATAACCTTTGTTACTGGATGTGGTTCTGGGTTTGTTGAACGTCAGAAATAGCCAGAAAGGAAAGTATTAGGTTAGCAGTGGACAAATCGTTTTTGATGTGTTCCCTCTGAATGTGCATTTCATTTTGAGTTAATTAATCTGAAAAGAAAAAAGAGTTGTCAATTGGGTAATTGCTGTTTCAAGACTGGAAAGGATTGTTTGATCAATTTCTCTGATGGTTTAATGGATGGTGATAGTCCCCCGAATTCAGCTCGTCAAACAGATGACAGGATTAGGAAGTAGATAGTCTTCTCTAAATAACCAAATTTATTTGATTAGATCTGGCTTGAAATCTTATACATATAGTTTATGATGATTCTTATGAAATGCGAAATTGCTTAAAAAAATTATCAAAAAGCAATCTAAATGGAGTCTAAGCCACGTGTCTGACATGTACATCCCGAAAGTAACATATGCATGGGCGGCGTCAATGCTCGCATGTCTCTGCTCCTCAGTTATGGAGTTTTTGAACAAACCAATTATCCTCATCATCATCTTCTTCCTTCTTCTTCGCCTCTGTTTTAGCTGTATGCATATCGTGACGGACAAAAACAGTTCCAGAAAACGATGTCTTCCCTGAACGGACGCCATGGCCGCACCAACTCCACTCAATTCTTATATCGAACTACAGCGGATCACTCCAAATGATCGATCTCTGCGGTGACTGGCCTAACGGCAGAAACTTCAACATAATCCGAAGCCTTCTGTACTGTAATTCTAGGATAGAAGAAGAGTGTATTACATTGAAATTCGAAATACTGACAGATCAAGCTGCCCCGTAACGTGTGTGACTCTGATCAAGTGTGTATATCGTCACAGGTGTCTGAGTTCTAGATTTTTCAGATTTTGGGTTACAATTCTGAAGCAATGTGCTTGATATAAAATCTGAGGAATTGAAATGTCTGTTAACACGTTATTTAGAGAAATTCTGGAGAAGTTCAACTACTGTATCATTAGCATTAGTTGAAGTTATAGCCATGTCCTTTCCTTAATTGGACATGGAACTTGTTAAATGTATGTAAGAATGTTACAGATTGTCCGTCGGGTGGCACTGTAGAGAGGGAGGTCCATGTGATTAGAAGAAAGAAGATGAAGAACAGCAACAGCCCACCATTTCTACTTCTCAGCAAACTGCAAGTGCAAAGCTTAAGCTCGCTGAATGTAGGATTTCTCGGACGTAACTCTACGTATGCAACTACAGAATCACTTTAAACAAACACCGTTTCTGTTTCTGGTTTCTTCATTGCAACAAATATCAACATTGCTTGCCCTTGACATTACTTGCAATCGGAGATGCAGAAATGAACCAAAATCAGCTGCCAAAATCCTCCATTAGTTTTAGGAATCCTTTGCCAAACTGGCTTCCACTGTGTTTGATTTATGCCAAATGGGTGGGAAGTCACTTTCAATCTCAATAAGATATCAAAAACCTTACCTAAATTTTTGTTGCTTTAGGAAGTTCCCACTTAAGGCATTGTGTGTCGGCAGTTGTCTTTTTCTCCGCCGCCGCCGCCATCCTCTTTGTAATAGAAAAGAGGAGTCACTAGAGATTCAAAACCTCAATAATTATTTCTCTTAATTTATATAATTAAAAAATTATTTTTATTAATTTTATTTTAAAAAGTTATCTCTGAATACAATATCAAACTCACTTTTGAATGTCTGAAAACTTAAAAAATAAAAGTGTAATTAGAGGGTTGAAGACAATGAGGGATTGATTCATAATCATGAAGGTTAGGCCATTGATCTAATCTATTAAGTGAATCATGCTTTTCAAGAATCCAACCACTTACCAGATAATTAAATTCTAGATTAATTTCTAAATAATAATGCCCATATTTTGTATAATAATAATAATAATTAATATCATGAGCTGGTCCACACTCGTACCAAATCCATTTTATCATTCTTTGTTAGTTTCGTTTTATACTATCAACTAAGAATCAAAAGCTCCTACTCTGAGGACAGGTTTTTGTTGTCCACGGCGTAACTTAGATTTTAAGTGGATCTGCTCAGAAAATAAGCTGAAAGTACAGACACCCAGGTAAGAATTCTCTTCCTTATTTACTTTCTGACTTCTTTTGCAGTTCCAGAAACTGTGAAAAGTTATATTGAAAATCTTGAAAAGTTTTGAGGTGGGTAAGTGAGTCTTCTTAAGTTTTTCTCGTATTTTTGATGCTTTACTTTCAAGTTCATCGGTTAATTTTGCTGTTTGTGTGCGTATCTTTGTGGGTTCTCTAAATCATCTCTCAAAATTGTCATTTTTTTCACATTTTAGAAGTATTTTGCTGGGAAAAGGATTGAACTTTAAGCATCACTCAACCCATTGAAGGACTGAGCTGTTTCTAAGAGTGATTATAGGTATCTATTTTATGAAATGTATCTTGAATCAGTCGACTGTTATTTGGTGTTGCTTTTGCTGTTATTTTCATCTCTTCTTATTTTCTTAATTATTTTGCTTCTCATTCCATCATAGTTCTGAGTTCTTGATATCCTTTTTTGGGTCCTGGTTGATGGCATTCCAGTTTTTTGAAGGCTTTCTGGATAAACTGGGGAAGTACGAGGATGGGTTCTTTTTGCTGCTGTCCATGTATTGAGGAATTTGAAGAGCACAATTATCCTAGCAACTCTATATATCGCCACTGCATATGCCTAAGATTCTTTTTCCACCAGCTACTGAATATGGTATGCTTTAAAATTTTTGGTCAATCAAAACACTTGGAAAGTTCTCATCTTTATTTTATCTGTCTGTCACATGGATTATGAACTTAAGGCTCATATGATCAATTTTCTTGGCTCCCTAGTTAAACACAGTGCAAATTAGGCACATGGGTGTAACTGAGCTTTGGCCTTGGTTTTAACTAGATAATTGAAATATACCTTTGATTTCGGTTTGGTTAGACATAAGTACATTATCAATATTTGCCATGTTTTTTTTACAAGTTATGCAATAGAGATACTTATGTTCTGTTCTGATTGCGCCAATCCTGCAATTTAGGGATCTGCAAAAATTATTTGTTCCTGATTCCTTAGATTTCCAGTTACAGGTACAAAGGAACTTGTGTTGTTCCTTCTGTTTTAGTTGTAACTCACAACAAATTAACTTACCCTTTCACTTTCTGTGGTATATGTACATCTGCATTGTGGTCCAAGAGAGTTGTAAGCAGACATGATCAAAACTGTTTGAATTACTTGTCTGTGGTCAAAATTTTAGGATAAATGGGTTCTTGTTTTGGTGTAAAGGAGCTAATTTTCAGAGGTTTGGGTAAATGTTTAAGATTTTTCCCTACATTCTGTGATTCATTTCCTCTTGATCATAATGTGAAGGTAATACATTCTTTGTTTGCTGTTTCCCCATGTTGGGTGCAGTATGGTGCAATGTTTCAGAGACTTGAAGGTCGATCTGTACCATCATCAAACCTAGGAGTTACTTCTTTGGCATCATCAGGGTCTGCAACAGCTTTAGCAGATAATTCTCTAAATGATACTCAGTTTGCAGTGTCCAGACCAGCCCCTTATGATACTGACCAGCGATACTCTCGCTTACAGCGTGATGGCTTGGTCTCTAGGCGTGATAAGTCAACAATTTATTTTCAAGACGATACACAACAAACAAGAAGAAATATGAGTTGTTCTGGTGCGGAATTATTGGGTTTTGGAAAGAAACAGAATGGAGTTGATCCTGAAGAAGATTGTAAACTTGTTCATTCTGAGTCCTCGGAGAAGGCTTTGGGAGCTAAAGTTACTTATGGAGCTTATATGCAAACATCTGTCGAGGATGAAGATGTCTGTCCTACTTGTCTTGATGGTAATTTCATGCTTATTTTATAAAACACTCCCATGGTAACTTACAAGAACCTTTTTTCCCCTATGCTGTCCCACTCAGCTATTGGTCAGTTGGTAGCAGTAAATGCTACTTTTTGACTTCAGATTTCAACCACTGGATTGCATAGATCAATGGATAACATTTGTTTCTCAACTTAAGTAAAATATTCAAGTGAAGGGACCAATTTTTCAAATAATCATTGTTAGCAAGGCAAAAGAGTCAGAATGGAAAGCAGTGTGCTTCCATGATTCTCAAGTTATGCTGATATGGCTCATTGTTTCTTGCAGAATATACTCCAGAAAATCCTAAAATAACAACAAGGTGTTCCCACCATTTTCACCTTGGTTGTATTTATGAGTGGCTGGAAAGGAGTGAAAGGTGTCCAATTTGTGGCAAGGTAGGAACAAACTGCTTTTTCAACAAAATCTATTAATTCATTTAGAAAGCTTTTGAAAATGCTCACCTCTGGACTGGAGGTGTCTCTTCAGCCCGTGAGGTATAAAGGGTGTGGGGTAAATTTTGTGATTGGGTGGACCAATTGGTACATTGTATATGTGGTGAGCACACAGACACACATGCACTTACAAATACATACATACGTGCTTGCATGCAGACATATGATGATCTGTTTCTATGGAAAATTTGTATTCGTAGTTTCCCATCCAATTGCTTGAAATAGAACCAGAAGATAAAAACATCTCCTGGCTGGCTTTATGGATATTACATCCAATTAAGAGTTGCATTTTCAGCAATGCTTTTATTTATCTATTGATATTAGACTTCTTGATGTAAATCTCATTTGAGCTGCATTTTATCTTAAAATGCCAGGAGATGGAGTTCTGTGAAAGTCCATGAGTTTATTATGTTCAAAGCAATGGAGCAATTATATAGATACGACGGCCTGGAGAATCTGTAAATAGAGACTCTGTTCTTGTTGGAAACATACTTGCATTGATGAAAAATTTGTTTTTTTGTCATTTGTTTATGCTGCATAATTTTTCCTCCATAGTTGATGGTTAAACATGCAAGGTGTTTTTAGTATAGATTACTGATCAGTGTTGACTTTTATAATCTGATTGTAACATGATTGTCGTGGAATCTTCGTAATTATACTTCCAAACAATACTCTCTTTAATTTTCTGTGCAATAGCTTTACAGCAGATTTTGACTAAACACAGAAGGGTTTTGCAAGTGACCATGGAGAAAGAATTCTGAGAGTTATTGACTGTGTGTATGTATGTATAGTTAGTTGATTAGTATGTATTGACTGGATCATAGCGATATATTTGATGTGTACATGGCCTTTCTTTAGGAGATTTTGAAGAATAGTTAGAGGACTACTAATTTTCATTAGGTTCATGAACAGAAGCTCACTTATCTTTGTAGCGGGTAACTTTGTATAGGTTTAACTGATGAATTTTGGAACTTGTAAGTAGGACGAGATATAGGATTAGAATCTCACTGCTCTTAAACCAAAAAGATTTCGCTTTATCAAGGGGATAGGCATTTTCTACTTGGTAAACAGATGTGTTGGGCCATATTCATAAATTATCAAATGGATTGAATGTCAGACTGATTGTAAGTTGACCATGATTATCTTTTCGCGGCAGCTAATATTTTATCAGGAACCGAAATCAGTCATATCAATTATTTAGTTTCCTTTAATCATCTTATCTATTCCGTTATGCAAAATAGCTTCGGTTGCCCAGGCGCGCATTGCTGTCGCTCATTATGCAGACTCGAAAAACTGTTTATCATCTGTGGTTGGGATCAACAATTAAAGCAATTGTGCCTTCTATCAACCTTTAGAATGATTTTTTCCATTGCTCTATAAAATGATATCACTTACAAAGATTAAGAAGTCGACCTGCCCTTGGAAGTGACTACTTAGTTTTGTACTTATGCTCTCTGTTATTATTATTATTATTATTTGTTGGTCTTTCTCAACTGGTATTAGGATGCCAATATTCCATGAGAGTTGTCATTCATGGGTTTAGCTTAACATTCCCTAACAAGCCAACTTCTTTAGGTTATTTGCTGGAACTTGAATTTCACAGAGAGACAGAGAGAGAGAGAGAGGGAAGGAGGGGAGACAAGATTTCCAAGCGTATTCAAAGCATGCACAGACCATGGGGCAATGGTAGTTGAGGAAGATATTCTGCAGTGCAATGCAGATTCCCCTGTTTGGGAGTAGGCTCAGGCTGCATGAATATGCATCCTTTTCTGAGCCCAGCTATTTGCAGAGCCAGCTCCAATGTATACGTTACTTTTGTGAGCTGCAATTTAAAATTTTATAACTTAAAATGTGAAACTTTTAACGCACCTCGATACAAAATTTTCCATCTCAAATCATAAAAATGAAGCTACTATACTAATTTCATGTGTTTTATTGCAGCCAATTTTGATAAACAGTTATATGGAGGCAGCACAAAATTGAAACATAATCAAAAATGCTAAATGAAAGGTGTAGTTCAAGGTTTACAGCTTGAGTTCATGGAAGATTGACACCTTTTATCTCGAAGTAGATTCGTAGAACTGGAAAGATAAAAAATGGGAATATGGCTTTGGCCAACAAGGATCAGAAGTTTCTATTTAGCTCCCATTGATGGGTTATTCTGTTTGCTCTCCATCACCCCAGCTCTCTGCTCTGACCTGTACTTGTACCGATTTGCGGAATACAGAAAAGCACAGAAATTGATGACACTCAAACTTGCAAGCAGCCAGTACAAATAATCAAATTTACCGTTGTTTATATTCTGTGATAGCCAAGATGATTGCATTTTTCCAGGATTTCCTGTTACAGATTTGATGATACTGTTCAATATAGATGCTGCAAAACAACCTAAACCTCCTGCAAGAGCAGCATACGCAGATCCTATACTCTTCATTGCATCCGGAGCTTCTTCATAGAGAAATTCAAGTAACCCCACAATGCAGAATACTTCAGCTATACCAATTAGGCAATACTGAATCAACAACCAATATGCACTTAAGTTTGGCATTGGAGTTAAAAAACCAGCCTCATACCCATGTTTTATTGCATAATTTCTTCGATACCTCTCAAAAATACCAGCCCATGCCACAGACATGATCGAGACTGCCAGGCCAATGCCTACTCTCTGAAGCTGTGAAGCACCGCGAGGATGACCAGTAATATGCCGACATAGAGGAACAAATATGGAGTAATAGAGAGACAATATAAGAAATATGCTGAGACCAGGAAATACAGGCATACATGTTACCGGAAGTTTCAGATTACCCATGTGGGTGTTCAAAGTATATGCCTGCTGCACTGAAAGAGTAAGAAACTCCGTTAAGATTACACTAAGCATGATTGTGTAAGCTGGTATCGGAATAAGTTTGATTAGTATTTTCACTTCTTCCACTTGAGTTACAGTGCAAAGCTTCCAAGGACTAGGATCATTCCCGTCTTCCTTCAATTGCAGAGCTGCCTTGTCCAAACATCTGCAGGCACAAAAATCTCTAATGTTATATTCTGACGAGACTATTGAATCAATCATTTATAGCAGAGTGAGATCTAACCTGAAGTCATCAGTGTGAGCAATCTTTCCACTACCCTTTATAGCAGAATGTTTGCCAGGAACCTCATACAGGCCTATAAACTTACTGCTAGAAAAATCAGCATTTCGTTTCCGAAAGGCAGCCACTAGAACTTGGGCAACACGTGTCAACGGGCTGCCTCCTGGCAACCTATGTCTGTATAAAGGAGTACCAAGAAAAAATAACATGTTTGAGATGCCCATTGCTATGGCCAATGCACCAAAAGCAGATCCCCATCCATGTTCCATTTGAATGTAGACCACCAAAGTGAAGGCCACAATTGCTCCAACAGTGACAGAGAGATAGAAAAAGTTGAAAAATCTATCCAGGTGAGTCTTGTAATTTTTATTTCTTTCATCAAACTGATCTGCCCCGAAAGAAGAGACACAAGGCCTTATACCTGCAGCTCCAAATCCAGTTAGATAAAGAACTGTATAGAGGTAAACCATCTGCCATGATTTTGCCGGTTTGCATTTTCCAAGAAGCAGGGATAACTGATCACATTGATCTTGGCTTGGCATGAAAACATTCATGGTTGCACATAAGGTTATTCCTGTCAGGCCCTTCAGGAAAGACAATTGAAAAGCAAAGAAGTGTGAACATCATATGATTCATCAGTTTTACAGCCGGAGCTGCCCCAGTAGAAGAAATCAATCAAAAATGAATTCATACCGCAAGATAGAGATTAGTGAAAATGGCTATTGTCCAATACCGACCAAGATAAGCATCAGCTATAAAACCACCAAGGACAGAAGATGCTTGTGATATTCCCAGAAAGTTGTTAACAGCATTCGATGAATCAGTAAAGGATTTATGCATAACATAGAACATAAACGTCACCATATTGACAGAGAGACCAAAATAAGCCATTCTTTCTGCCATTTCATTCCCTGTATGATTAAAAACAATCCAATTCACCGTACGAAATACTCAAATCTCAGTTACGCAGAGTGTTTTTCATCAAACAAATGGAGATCAATAACACTTCATCTACTTCATGAAGATTGAATTTTACCGAAAATGAAAAGGGCAGCAGTCCAGCCACCAGTCTTGGAAAGATCAGAAATAGGTTTCCCCCGAATGTTTACAGGTGTAGTTCCACCAGTATAACCGCGGCCAAGGGCCATTCTTCTGTTATCAGACTCAATGAAGAAGACACTGAGCTTCTTTCTCTGACTTGAACTTGAAATTCCATCAAAACCAGCAGGTGTCTCGGAAAAACTTTCTGGTGACTTGATTTCTCGGGTACCCATTTCTTCACTTCCTGTAAAACCAACAGCAAAACAAAACTTGTTTCATGTATAACATGAACATGAACTCATTCCAAAAATATGCTTTCAAAATGAAAGAAACGACTGAGATTATGTGAAAATTGTTCTACTAAGACAGTAGAAAACAAAAATTGCATGACTTTCTAGTAACATTCAATATTCCAGAACAAAGCAAAAACGTTTCTTCTCACTTTGCTTCTGTAGCAGAACACAAAAACCGAAGGAAAACAATTTAAAACACACCAATTTTCAAATGGTAGAAAATACTCTTTTCTGCACAGTTAGCAAGTAATAATAATAATGGACATCCAACCAACCAAGTAGGACCCTATATGAACTAAGAACAAATTTGCATTAAATGGTGTTGCAAGAAAAAATAATAAACAGCTACGAGAGGACGAGAAACGGCATTAATGCCTACCCATTTTGATGTTCTACATTCAACTGCCATTTCTGTTCTTGAATGCCAATCCAAACCCATAGTCCTCTAGCTTCTTAATTAATCATGCCGCCACTTGAGTGTCTTTTTCTGGAGCAAAAATGTCAAAAATGAAACCAATAAAAGAAAAAAACAAAATTGATTAGTTGATTTGATTGGATTCAAAGTTTTGGAAGTTGGGTATACATCAATTTTCATCCGGAGGCTTTTTAATGTTAAGCGCTCGGATTTTTTTGCTCACCCATTTACTGCATGCCTTGATCTTTCTTTTGCAAGACCAAGCTAACAGTCTCTTTCTATGATCATATCCACCCTACATTGCCCTTCGAGACTTCTGTACAAGATGTCACGCAATAAGGGCATGAATCTCTTGGTTCATACCAATTTATTAGTCCGAGCACTTCATCATCATTGGTTTAGCAACTCCCATGTGTTAGAAATTATTTTACCCTAATCTTTAAAATAAATAATTTCAGTAATCACTTATAGATGGTGATTAATAATTAGTAATTATAGTTGTAAAACAAATATTTTAAGACATATAATTCTATTTGTAAAACTATTGATTATTGAAATTTATTCTTTTTTTTTAATAATAATAAAAGAAAAGCCCATCGTCTATTATCCCTGAAAACGCTTGCAAAGGTCAGTGAAACTTTCCCTCCCTTGTTCCTTGCTGCCAGACAACCGAAGCGCCCAACAGCCCAGTTATACCGTTGCACCGCCGACGCCGCAGCCCGGCTTCCCTCTCTGTATGTCTCTCTTTCTCTTTGCTACGAACTCGTATGAAGTAATTGCTCGTTTATACGTAAATTCAGATTTTTTTTTAATGGGAAAAGGTAAGAAAAGTGCTGTTTAAAAGGTGTTCGATGAATGACTGAACGAGGGGCGATTCTTTATGTTATGGTCTAATCTGTAGCTATGAAATTATTGATTGTTTTATTGTTCATCTTGATATAGTCAGTTAGTGGGCATGAGTTTGATTGAGGCAATGGATGCTGCTGCCGAAGAAGGATACAACCCTACAGAAGAATACGAAGAAGCGTTCAGAGACCCACTTATTGATATTTCTTTGACGGATTCCACTGAGCTTTGGCTCATTCAATGGCCTTATAAGCAAGTGGGTTTTTCGCTCTCCTGTTCTTGTTTTGATCAATGAATTATGGTTTTGTTAGCTTCTGTAAAACGTATATAGCCAACATTGAATACCATTGTACATATTTAGACCCAGGGTTTCATTTATCGAGAACAAAATGGGATCTCTTATGGACCCAAGTCAACTGAAACCAGATTTAGCAACGTAATATTACTGCCAGAAAAATTTTATTTGTTCATCAGCTTAAATCATTGCCGACATTGTTTGTGAATGTGAACCCACTAGAATCTGAATGTATTGTTTTATTTAATTATCTATGTTTTTTTCAGACTCCTAATTTTGACGGAAAAGAAATATCTCTGGAGCTTCATGGCAGTGGACAGTTGGGCAGTTTTGAGGATTCATCAGGTGCTTACGAATTTTATGAACTTCTACTCACAACCCTCAATCGTGTGCATGCTAATGCAATCTTAGCATCTTCTGTATTTTGATTTCATTATGATTTTCACAAGCAGTTATCGGTTTGCTTCATAGGAATATTATATATTTCTATTAATTGTTTGGCAGGAAAAGTGTATAATGTACTCAGTCATGATTCTTCAGAGCCAGAAGCAACGGTTTTTCTAACATCTGCATCTGAGCCGAAAATTGGTATTCATTTTTCTTTGTTTTCTTTGATTCGTCTGAATACATATTTTTTCTTTTTTTATATGTCATGGTGATGATTTGTATCTGTAGTGCTATATAAGCAATCATCATCCTCTCTTGTCACTCCTACATACTTTTTCTCTTGAGTTCCAATTAAAGGTCTTTGAGAGTGGTTGGTTCTGAAAGTGAATAATGTTTTTGTGTAATGTTGAGGCAGATTTTTTTGCATGATTCGGCTACATGTCTTATTCCAGTTGAACGTTTTGATCCTTCTTTGACACTATAGCATAGGTCATCAAGTATTTAATAAATTCAACTAAAAAGATGTAAAAGCAAAAAAATTAAAATAACTCAGATCTCTTGAATCCAACTTAAACTGATCCAATATCAAGTTGGTTTGTCTTGGCTCTTTCACGCTTAAATTTCATCTGAACTGAAAAATAGAATTGACACTTGCTGATTCAGCTAGTGGTTCTGGACAATTGGACAAAATTGTATTAGTGGTTTTTGCATTATAAGTGTTATACTTGAATTATTGGACTTGCATTTTAGGTGGCATAATTACATTTCTTTACGGCAAGGTATTTGTTTCCTTTGAATTCTATGTTCAATCAGTGGCTTAAGTTTTGAATCAGATGTACAATAACATTGATACTTAGATCCTGCATTTCTGATTGAAATTTATTGGTTCATGTATCCACTTTATTAACCACTGCTATTCTTATTTTTATTGTTGCATTTGTACTGATTATAGTTAATAATGTTGTTCTGATGATGATTGTTGTAACGATGACTGCACATTGTTGAACCCAGTGATATATAGTGAATGTTCGTGTCCTCATCGGGATGACATAGTTTACTTTGTTGTCAGTTGGTAAGATTTCACGGCGAGTTTCTCTTGTACATTACCCTGAGCCTAAAGAACTCGAAGAAGCAAATGCCAACAACTCCCGACAATTGTTTGCAACATCCACTGGAGCTTCATTGTCAAATTCTGGCCATCGTTTTGCAAATTCTGGGCAAAGTAGTTGGTGGAGAAACTCCCATTCAACAAGGGAGCACTCATCCCACAGCCATAGTAGCAGATACAAAAGTTCTCAGTCCAAAATGGGGGAGCCATCAAAGCCTCTAAAACGTAGACATGATGAATCCAATCAGTCTACAGACCATTCTACTGTAGATTCAGAAGGGCGTTGCAGTGGAGTTACCTCTTTAGGATCATCAGAGCATTCACATCAAGGGAAATCAAAGAAGAAAATTAAAGCTGAGGAGTAAGGTCGTTTCCCTACTAGGCTCTCCCCCTCCCTCTTTTAATTGTTTCATCTTTTTCTTGCTAATATGCAAATTGTTTTTTGTGAATCATATGTTTTTACTGTAAACTTTTGGTTGGTGAAACGTTGTTGTTATCCATGCTTGATGATCTTAAAATTTTCTTGTTCAATGTAATTTGATGGGGCATTTTCAATTATTTACACAACTGATAGGAGAAAGTAAATGCGAAAGCAACTCTTGTAGGTTAAGACTGGAATTGCGGTGTTGAAAAGTCCAACTAAAATTTGTTATTATGTATCATTCACTTGCACACTTACATATTTGGTAGCTAGTGATTTTATCTTACAACAGCTGCAGCAAAACAGTACTAAACTATGCTTGAATTCACTTGAACTTCATGAAAGGTCATCTTTTCTTCCGTGGCATGTGCATTTAGGTGCAAAAGTCTAGCTTGTTTTCTCTTATGTATCCCACCTCGCCTTTCTTAAGAAGTGCTTTTCCAATGATTGATAGCTGAAAATGGGAATGTCAAAAATGATTATTCCAACAAGGGCAGCTAAAAAAAAAGAAACGCAAGCTGGGCTGTGATTCCAGTGTCTCGGGTGAAGCAAGTACGTCAATCAGGCCATAACATTAACATTGATGACCTTACAGTGTAAAACCCTATAAGATCAATGAATGTACCCCAAAAATGATCTAAAGGTGATGATTGGTTTGAAGTTAATGAGTTTTACAAGAAGTTTCAATTCCAATTCAGTACATTAGAATTTAATTTAGTGCAGTCAACATGCTTAGCAAAAGCAAGTCAGTGTTCTATGACATTGATTTCTTTAGTAAACACCTCTACTTCATTGAAATTAGACCGACACTTGCGCCCATGGAAGTGACGACATGGGGATCTTTTTTCAACATTCATGTGTTCCAAAGTCCAATCTATACCGTAGCCCGAAATATACAACTTGGAGCATGTCATCTCCATACAAGACGACGTCGTAGCCTGATTAAATTTTAAGCAACCCTAAATCATTTAAGACCACGATAGAAGCAAGCCTGCTGAGTGCCGTGCTGCGCTGCTCCTCCCTGGCCAGGTCAGAACAGGCGTGACGGCTGACACTAACTGGTTCTAAAGTCGTGTTCTGGCATCAGTGTATTCTCTTTCGCTGGGCGCCACCACTTGGCACGTGCTTTGAATTATAGAATTTCATTGAGCCCCTCATCCAACCCCACGTGCACGACAAGACCAGCACCTCACTCACCGCCCGTTACTTACTTCCACCCACTGTTTTCATTTTGTTCCAGATCCATCCCATCCATGCTTTCTGTGGTAATTATCTACTACATCCCTGTTCTTTTACATAATTATATAATATTTGTAAGTTATCAATTTGTATTGAACATATCCTCAAAAGTTGAAAATCAAATTAGGTTAATTTCAATCTCCAAATAAAAAGCTAAATAGAAATTGTGCTAAGGAAACTTCAATAATAAATGTAAAATTATAGTAATAAAATTAAGTCTACAAAAAAAAATAAAAAATTAATAACCACTTCTATAAAATATTTAATTAACTCTTTCAAATTATGTATAAATTCGATAAGAAAATTTTTTTAAATAAAACGATTTTATTACGTTAAAATTATTTAATTAATAAAATAATAAAAATATATTTATTAATGTTAAATAAAAAATTCATAAATTAAATATAAAATAATTTATTAATTTTTTTATTTATTATTAATAAATATTTTTTATTTTATTAATAATACTGACATAGAATTATTTTTTTGTTTTATAATTAGGATGAATACAAAATAATTATTTTATTTAAACTTTAATTTTTTAATTAATCATATATTAATTAAAGATTAATGCATCTCGTCAGTGTGTTACAATTACTTTCCCAGCTCATCATATAGGTGGTTAGCATATTTATTTAATTAGGAGTGAGTGAAGGATATATATATATGATATAGATGAATAAATTATCGATTTTATTAAAATTTTATTAAAAGTAAGGGACCTAAATGATAATAGCGCAAACTCTTAGAATGACGGTCAATCGACACAGGCGGATGACATTTAGGCAACCAATCATATGATAAAATTATTTCATGCGACGATCGAGCGAATAAATATTAATTATTAAATAAAAATTTAATTATTTATTAGATAATTTTGTTTAATTATATTATAATGGACCCCCAAGCGGTGTAAGCAATTGGCAGAATCTGAATTAGTACAAGAGTGGAGACACTTTTACTTTCTTGACGAGGACTGTAATCTTCACCATTCTTTCGCTATCTCAGCCTGCGAATATGTTGGTTTGTATTCTGAATCTCCAATCAAATATGTTAGTTCATAAAAGAGTTTCTTAGATCTGAGCTAGATTGTTAATTTATAATTTTTTTGTTTATGGGGTTAGTGGTTTATTGATTTTTCTTCTTTTTTGTTTTGTTTTTCAGTTGAATATGGACGAAAACAACAAGTTTTACAACGTGGGTCTGCTCGTTGTGGCCACAATCGTGGTCGCTAAGGTTATTTCTGTGCTTATAATGCCTAGATCAAGTAAGCGTTTGCCTCCGGTTATTAAGGGTTATCCTGTGATTGGTGGGCTTGTGCGGTTCTTGAAAGGACCGATTATTATGATCCGTGAAGAGTACTCGAAACTCGGGAGTGTCTTCACTGTGAACTTGTTTAACAGAAAGATTACGTTCTTGATTGGTCCTGAAGTGTCAGCACACTTCTTTAAGGCCCCGGAAACGGACTTGAGTCAGCAGGAAGTGTATCAGTTCAATGTGCCAACTTTTGGTCCTGGAGTGGTGTTTGATGTTGATTACTCGATTAGGCAAGAGCAGTTCCGGTTCTTCACGGAGGCGCTGAGAGTGAACAAGTTGAAGGGATATGTAGATCAGATGGTCTCTGAAGCAGAGGTAAGATATGAATCGAAACTTGTTTACTTGTTGGTCTTTGAACAGGATTATTCTTATTCGTTTTGGACTGTGCTTATTATGCCTTTTAATTTTTTGGGTTGATTTATATGAATATATGAAGACTCTGAAGGCTATATGTTGTTAGGTTAGACATAAATTTGCTCAAAACATTTATTCAAAAGAAAGGGAAGTTTCAACTAACTTTGGATTGTAAATTGCATGGACCTTATTTAATTGCAAAAGATTTTGCAATCATTGCAGTTGGCATGAGAAAATCAGTTTGCATTTTGGATCACTAATAATGCTTGTGTTTTTCCACTTTCATATGACCAAGCAACTGCTGACTGTCTAGGATGTTGATTCTATGTTGATTTATAGAACTTGTGTGCCAAAACAAGCGTCAAACACAGTTCTAAGATGTGGGCATGTGGATCATGTGTAAGCTTAATTACCTTTGATGAACTTACATTTGGCATTAAGTAGCTGGTAGGGCTAATGGTACATCAGCTGTATTTTCAACTCTTTATTTGCAATTCCCAACTTATGGTTATATTTGAAAAGCTTGAAAAATGTAATGAAAAGTTTGAATTGCAATATGGTACATTTAGCATGACCCTAAGTATATTCCCTATTTATTGTTGATTAGTTCTCAATAGTTAATCCACTTAGTTTACACTAAAGCATAAATCACGGGAATGAGTAAGCGGTTATCTACCTGGCACGTCCAGGGATAATTTCTTGGTGAAGAGAGAAATATGCAGAGAACACATGCAAAAATAACTGTTCATAATTACTTGTAAACTAGGCATACAGGTCATTCTTCAGTGGAAAGTGTCTAAATCACATGTACGCGGATCTATGATGACTCTCTCTCTCTCTCTTTCTCTCTCTAAAATTTTTTAATGCTCAATTATACTGGGATTACTAGCTGAAGCATTCTGAATTTTACTTTTATCTTCCCTTGAGCATCATACTTACTAAAATGCTGTTCTTTGGTACTTGAGTGGTCTCGTTCTACTGAATTTGTTTAATTTGATATGTAGCTGTCATTTAGATTTAATGAGATTTTTGTTTGTACGTGTGTTTTTGTAATTTCCTAAGTATTTATACTAGGGAAAATGGAATTTTCACAATGACTGCAAATACCTCTTTATATAATTGAGAAATACTCAAATGGATCAGCTGATACTTCGAGTAATTGGTCATAGTGTAGCAACTCTTTGTTCTAATATTTGCCTCTTCATCCTGGAACTTGGTAGGACTACTTCTCAAAATGGGGAAACAGTGGTGAGGTGGACCTCAAGTATGAGCTGGAACATCTGATCATCTTGACTGCCAGTCGATGTCTCCTCGGTCAAGAGGTTCGTGATAAGCTTTTTGATGATGTATCTGCCTTGTTCCATGACCTTGACAATGGAATGCAACCTATTAGTGTTCTTTTCCCATACCTTCCCATCCCAGCTCACCGCCAGCGTGACCAAGCTCGTAAGAAGCTTGCAGAAATCTTTGCTAACATTATTGCTTCTCGTAAACGTGCTGGAAAGTTAGAGAATGATATGTTACAGAGCTTCATTGACTCAAAGTACAAAGATGGCCGCCCAACAACTGAGTCTGAGGTCACTGGTTTACTCATTGCTGCACTTTTTGCTGGGCAGCACACCAGCTCAATCACCTCTACTTGGACTGGAGCCTATCTCCTCAAGAACAAGAATTTCCTGTCCACTGTGTTGGAGGAACAGAAAAATCTGATGGAAAAGCATGGTAAAAAGGTTGATCATGATATCTTAGCAGAGATGGACGTCCTCTATCGATGCATTAAGGAAGCATTGAGACTCCATCCTCCGCTGATCATGCTTCTGCGTAGTTCACACAGTGATTTTACTGTGACAACCCGAGAGGGGAAAGAATACGACATACCCAAGGGGCACATTGTTGGAACATCACCTGCATTTGCAAACCGGCTTCCTCATATATACAAGAATCCAGACATTTATGATCCTGACAGGTTTGCTGCTGGCAGAGAAGAAGACAAGCTGGCTGGGGCATTCTCATATATTTCCTTTGGTGGTGGTCGGCATGGATGTCTTGGTGAGCCTTTTGCTTATCTACAGATAAAGGCAATATGGAGCCATTTGTTTAGGAACTTTGAATTGGAGCTTATATCACCTTTCCCTGAGATTGACTGGAATGCAATGGTGGTTGGTGTCAAAGGAAAAGTGATGGTGCGGTACAAGCGGAGGGAGCTTTCTGCTAATTAAATGGGGAAAACTTGTTGAATAATATGCAGGTTTAAAACTCTTGCATGTTGGCTAGGATGTGATGTTATAACCCTCTCTACTGACGTTTGATTGAACTGCTGCTGCCAGTACTTTCTATTCGGTGTTTCTGGAGAGTTTCTTGCCTTTTTTTAATTGGATTTGTAGCCTTTTGCTTTATGTATTTGTGATGCTTAATGCAGCTTGTAATGGCACTTTAGGTTTCGGTTGAGTTGCATCTTCCAGTCTTCCAAAACCTGGGATTTGGGCATGTGTTTAAGTCCTTGATGCACCGAGTGCAAGGCAATATTTCCATAGTTTACTTGAGCCATAAATATAAAAAGGCAGGAGTACAATACATTCAGATGTAATTTGTAACTCCTCTTTACATTTGAACAATTAAAAAAAAATTAAATTAAAAAAATTGCAACAAAAAGTTGAGAATTTAACAAAAGAGTTGGAGTGAGGTGATATATCTTAAGATGATACTTGAAATTTCTTCCCTAGCAACTCAATAGAATTAGATGGCCTCATACGTGTACCAAGGGTCAGGTCGTTGGATATCTCAGAAGGCAAACCTGATTTCCAAATTCATGGATTTGGAATATTCTCACCAGTAACAGGATTAAAAGACCAGGAATCTGCACCGGAAAGTCTAGGTCCATGACCATCTCGAGAGTATTTGGATAATCAAAACTCATGATCAGAAAAATAATTTGCGGCTCATCTAACAGCATCAATATTCCCATTCTCGAATTGTCTTCAAAACACAGCTGCTTGCTGCAAATGCAAGTGCAGTCCATAAATATTTGACAACTGCCCAATTTAATTGCTTAAATATGCATTTCCCAGCCAGGAACAATATGCACCCCTGTATACATCAAAATTTTTGACCAGGTAATAAAGATAACTTTTGTTTGAATGTTTTGTATTTTAACATGATATTTCATCGAAAGAGTAGAAAGAAAACTACTAGAAAACAGCTCTCCGAGAAATGATGGTGTTTTATAAAGCTGCTCTCTTTGTATGCAAGTATCTCCACAGCCCCTGCATTGGTTAAGGAAGTATTAGTACAAGGAAAAACATGTACATTCTCCCAGAGCCATAAACAAACTAAAAGAGAAAAACAAACAAAATAACCTCTATGTTATGATGGCGCTTATGAAGCAAGTTGAAGTCCCAGATAATTAGTGTGGTAGAATTTTGACGAGCTCAATATCAAACAGCAGAGTCTTGTCTATCAGCCCTTGGTTCCTCAGCACAAAATCCAAGGCTCGTTGACCCTGTGAAACACAGTACCATTGCTCCTTGCAAAAGAGATACAAAACTATAATACAAGAGTCATCGAAAGGTTAGATTAATACCGAAAATGTAGTTGGCCTTGGCCCACTTTTGTTGAAGTCATTCTCAGGATATCCAAGTTCTGGGGGCACTATGATCCTGCATCACTGTGAATTAAAATGTGAAATTTGCAGAGTATGCATGTGCAGAAGTCGCTGCAGCAATAAACTATCACACAATAAAAAACATCCGTTCTCAAAAAAGTTCCCCAAAAGAACATCAGTTGTGCATGAAAAAGGAACAACCGATTATCCAGAATTGGGTAGGAATTTTGACCATTCTTAAGCATCTGTCCAGTATCAACCTTCATGGCCTCTTATGGTGTTTAGTCCATGGATGCATACTTAATTCACTTATAATAAGTGTAATTTTCCTCAGAAATTACATGTTCAGGTAAATGTATAGCTAAGCTAAATATTAGACTGCCTTAATTTATATGTGCTCTGCCTGAATGTATGTGCATGTTAAGCTTATATACTTGCATGTATATTGTTTCCAGTGGGTAATTTTTATCTATCACTTAATCATAACAAAGGCTAAATGTTCTAGCTCTTATGCGGCACCTTCTAACACCACCCAAAGCCATGCCTGAAACAGCTTCTTCAAATGCAGGAATCACCTGCAATTCAAGAACCACACAGGACCATTAGAAGACTCTATATCAACCATCAACCAATATGAGTCAAAGATAATATATATATATATATATATATATATATATATATTAAGAAAAAATAACAACTAAACTATCCACCATTAATACTATCTTTAATATCCATTTAAAATCCCAATCTCAGTTATTCAACTTGCAGTACGCAATGCATTCTCACAGAATCTCCTTAATTGAAAAGGATCACATATTGAAGTACTGAATTCTACCTTCATAACCTGGGTTATGTTTTTCTAAATTTGTACTTTGGGGTATCCCCTTGATTGCTAGAGCTCCTAAAATCATATGGGGTGGATGAAAACAAACACTCTGGGAATGCTGCTTTCAGTCTTCGGGCATCAAGGTGTTTCGGAGAGTATTTTGGCATTTCCTTTGAGGCACAAAACAGCTTTCTTTGCTCAGACGATGGCTCTTCTTATTGCACATGATATTGTTTCCAGCAAATGGTTGGATAAAGTTTGGTTCGGTTTAATTATACTTAAGTAGTCCATTAACTTCAGAATACAAATTATCTTCCTCTGCAGCACCTTCATTCTCCCTGGAAACATTCTTTACTATGATGCTAGGAAAACAATTGGTATTCCCTCGTGCTTTTCTAGAAGGTAATTGGGTGGCTACTGCTTGGGTTAATCTTATCTTCACTATTCAGATCTAAATTGTTGGTCATCTCCACCATATGAAATCCGTGGCTTGCTTCTAGCAGATTCATGGAGACTACCTTGCCATCACTTTTCATTATGATTTTTTATTTAGCAATGCTGTGTTTCTTCTGGTTAAGCTTCTTCTCTTTCTTTCTATGCATGCTCTTTTTAGCTGTTGTTCTACCTTAATGCAGGAGATTCTAAGAGGTAAGATTCACTATCTTCCTCTAGTTTGTTGTTTTCCTTTTTACTTCTATATTGTCTATATTTGTGTTTCTTTATAGAGGTTTTTATTTTTTTTTAAAAAAAAATTCTTCCTTAACACACAAGATAGAAAACAAGCATGAATGTGTACCAGGAAGAAAGATAAATCAATAACAGCTAAAACTAAAACAACAAAGACAGGAACAGCATTCCCCATCCATCCAATTTGAATGATAAGGATTACGATTCTTTGATCTTTCAAAAGGGGAATAGTTTTTTTCTACCTCTTGAGATCCCAATCTAAATCTAAAAAAGGCTTTGTCATCGCCCTGCAAAATCCAAAACAATAGAAAATTTATTTTTGCTTAAGTATTGCAGAATGATGTCAAGCATAAGTTTAAGAAGATGTTTTCCACACCACAAAGGAACCACCCTTTGTCTTGTTTCGAGCTTCAAATATGCGACCATAGTATCCAATGGTGTAACCATCCCAATCAACCTAAAATGAATTCATAGTTCATAAAGTGCTACCATAACATTTGGCTGCTTTTAATACTATTTATAGTAACTTGTCCTCACCACAACTGTTTCTCCCATCTTTGGTGTAGGGCCATTTCCTTGTCGCAAGTCCTGCATTCTTTTGATGTTAAAATTAAAAATGAATGCTAATGCATGCAAATACATAAGGAGGTTTTATGTTGTAGTTTCCAATGGGTGACCTTATACTGAAGACCTGATTCTGTTTCTGTGTAGTCTGGGTAGCGCATTTTTGACTTGCCATAATCTTTTCCCCTAATTGCTGGCACTGCATGTCCAACCATATTTCCAAGAGTAAGTTCTTGCAACAGTAACATGTTCTCAATTAATTGGCACAACTTCATAGTTCATACAAATAACAACATGGCACATAAAGCACATACTATGCTATATACCCTTGATTAATTTATGGCATACAATGTGCCAACACCAGATGAAGCAAAATGGTGAATAAGGAAAATATTTTCATATTAGCATACAGGAGGTTGAGTATTATCGATAAAACCCAGATAAGGCAGGTCAGGTAGGAAGCGAGGAGGCAGTTACCTAAAGATATTTGAGGCAATTGCTACCATCTTAAAATATTCCTCTAGGACTCCCAAATTTTTTATTAATGAACTAATAAAAACTTGAGCAGATCAAATTCTAGAGCAATTATGCATTTATCACTAGTGGAGTCGAAACAAACTCAAGTCAAGTTATACGTCGATTGCTTCATTTAAGAAAATACAATTGCATCTTTAAATAAGGCCGGTTTTGCACCCAAAAAGGACACACAGAAATAACTAGAATTAATATAACAGAAGAAACTCACTATCAGTAAATTCAGCTGCAGCCACTAATCCATCCAGTGAGGTATTCAACAACGGGGCAGCTAATAACCCAACAGATGATATCAGCACTCTCCTTCGCTCAATGTCCAGACTATCATTCATGGGAATATTTTCAACTACAATAGAAGAAAAAACAGCACATTACAAAACAAACTATTTTCTTAAATTCAATCCATCCATCAACTTCAAATTGAGGTCAAAATTCGGCGTAAAGAAAGCTAAAATAGCACAATGAAAAGAAGCCAAGGCAGATGAGCTTTAAAGCGCAAACAGATGAGTAATTGCCACTAACCGTTGGAAGAAGAACCGGAGAATCCATGTGGATTGTGGAGAGAGCGAGGGGATAGTTGTCTTCTCCATTTCTGAAACATCGAACGGAAAGTATTAAAGGAAATTAGATTGAAATGAGGATTACAAATCGAAGCAGAGGAAAGTATGACGACGTACGGCCGAAGTTGAAGCTTTGACAGCACAGAAGGGGGAAAATCCAAGAGCGGAAATTGATGCCATTAATTTTGATCAATTGATTGTTAGAGAGATCTGTGCAAAGAGAGAGAATTAGTTTCGCGGGAAGATAACGGCCTCAGACTTTGGAGAGCAGTCTAGCGGTATGCAACTTGGGGTCCACTTTTGCCTCTACTGTTTAAATACGGATTTTTAAAAAAACGATTTTTTTTATTTTATACATGTATATTTATTAATCCATCAATGGCCTTCACCGAAGAGGAAAAGAAGACGACGGAGAGCACTCTACAGGATATGCACGAGGAATGATTCAAAGAGGCTGGTGACGATTTGGAACGAATTGTCTGCCTGGTTTGAACGAGGAAACAAGCGCAAGGGATAGTGCAACCGCAGTTAGAAGAACTAGAAGATGAGGACGTTGAGGCTGAGCTTGTCGATGTCAGAGTTTATAAGATGAGAACTAGAAGATGAGGACGTTGAGGCTGAGATTGTGCAAAGCATGAGCAACACAAAGCTTGTGTATACGGAGGATGACTCAAAATTAATGTGGTGGTGTCGCTTGAAACTTGTTCACAGAGCAGGGTTTAAAATTGATTTTGATTGGATCATTTGAAGAGAATAATACTGCATGTTCGTTTTGTAACAGTACTGGAATTCCGAGTAGCAGCCCCTTTTACAAGATCCATGAGGAGATTGCTCAGCTTTCTTATTAATAATCAAAGACAGCAGACTGATGAACGAACAGTCAAAACTGAAAAGCTGAGGAAGCTAGCTCAGGACATGATATCTGGTCATGGTAATAAACAATCCAAATTGGAAGCTCAACGCTTGGACGTAGCTCTTGAATTAAGTTGCACGAATGAGGCCATTGGATTGCTCTCGAGCATTTTTCCGGTCATTTGCGGTATCTTTAGCTCTTCTGCAAGTGTTGCGGTCGAACTTGAATCGTATTCCATCAATGACATGTTTTCAATCTCATCCCCGGGATGATATCATATTAACAAGGTGCACATTGAACCATTTTATTGCTGGGCATGTTCCTAAGAAATCAAATCAACTCCTCGCGCAACAACGAAAAAAGAAATGAGATGGAAGAGACGGGGAATGAGACGGAAAAAGAGTCAATCACGATGACTTCCTCTTATTTTGCATCTTCCAGTCACAACAAACAATTCCAGGTACATTCAACAACTTTGTCACTCACGTGTTAATAGCAGATGCAGTCGATTTCAGGCCAGAAAAAAAGTACTAAATAAAACCTCAACAACCAAGAACCTGAACTTAAACCACTTATCATACATTAGTTATCGACTTACAAACTACTACCAGCGGATTGAAAACACACTTTTATTTGGGTCACACTAACAATAACTAAACAAATCTTAAGGGCTCACAGGCTAACCAGCTTGAGAGAGTTTGCCTTCTCTTGCAGGGTATCAAGCAGACTGTCGAAGCTCTTCTTGAAAGAATCAACTCCTTCAACTTCAAGTTGAGTGCCAACGTACTTCCAGTCTATTCCCAACTTCTCCAGTGCACTGTAAATTCCTTCAGCTTCTGAAACATTTGAGTCAATCGTTCTTGAAACAGCACCATGATCAATAAATGCATGGAGAGCTTGGTCGGGCATGGTTGAAACCTGCAACAAAGTAGAAAAGGGGTATTTGTTAACAAATTAATATTAAAAACCAAGAAACTTTTATTCAGAAGTACAAAGTACAGAAATTGACTAAAATGCAAAAGAGGGGAGCAAAATATAAGATCTCACCGTATCAGGTCCAATGAGAGGAGCAACATATAATGTGTCAGGGTAGGCAGGATTCTTTACACTTGTTGAGGCCCAGAGAAGCCTCTGCTTCTTTGCACCTTTCTTCGCAAGAGCCTCCCATCTTGGACCGGAGAACTTCTTCTGGTAGAGCTGGTAAGCAAGCGCTGCTTGAGCTACTGCAGCCTAAAACAGTTAACAAGCCACATCATTAGCACAACTTTACTTTATCGGATTATAGTCCCTAAAAGGTAATGATCTGAAAACTGACTCAAGTTACCTTTCCCCGTAGATCAAGGGCTTCTGGGGTTCCAATCTTTTCAAGCATTTTGTCAATAAGAGTGTCCACTCGACTAACGAAAAAGGATGCAACACTCGTGACTCTAGAGAGATCACTTAGCCCCAAAGCCTCAAGGCCATCCAAGTAAGCATCAATGACTGCTTCATATCTAGCAAGGGAGAATATGAGCTGTACACATACATAACACAACAAGAATCTCAGAAACTACCACAGAAAAATTCTTATCTACCATCATAAAGAACCCATTGGGGCTCAGAAGCTTAAATCCAGATTATCTGGATCAATATATCAATTGCACAGTGTTTCCACCATTAAATTTGATTACTCAAGATAATAGCCAACAAATCAACATAGGATGATATAAGTTAAGATGAGTTATATGTATTATTGGTTGCACAGTCGATGGGGTCAAAAAAAAGAGGATGCATAGAAGGAACTTACAGTCACATTGACACTTATGCCCTGTGAAATAACTTCTTTGATAGAAGGAATGCAAGGAGCTGTGGCAGGTATCTTTATGTATACATTGGGGCGTTTAACAACTTTATGAAGCAATTTTGCTGCCTCCACAGTCCCGTTTGTATCATCAGCAAGTCTGGGAGAAACTTCAACAGAAACATAGCCATCACCACCATCAGTTTCATCATAGATTGGCTCAAAAAGTTTGCATGCATCTTGAATGTCCTTCACCACAAGTTCCCAATATGCAGCTTCAATGTCTTTTCCAGATTGAACAAGCTCCCTGCAGATTCAAATAATTTTAGTCATTTTACAAACATCAGCTGAAAACTAAAGAAAACATATTTTGAGCTGAGCATGATTTTTAAATATTATGAGGCCAAATGTCCATCCTTTGTAACCTCCACAGATTGCTGATATCAAGATGCATACATCTTGAAGCATCTCAATGTATGTCCTCATAACAATTAAACATTTAGCCTAAAAATAATAAACATGAAAGGTACATGTCCATATGCAATTCCTAGATTATAAATGTAAATTTTTAAAGATAATTTTGGACACCATACACTAACTTCAAACTTTGTAGTGACACAAAATGATATATTACACCATCCATTATCTAGACATCCTTGGATTTTGGTTACATAAAATAGTAAAAGTTCCAAAAAAATGTTTGATCTGTTCATAGTTCAATTCAGCAAATGACTCATCACACCTTGAGAGCCACCAGGAAACCATAAAGAAAAGATGCAGCTCAATTTTGTTACCATAAAAAGATCATAGCAAACTTTGAACTTAAACTATTTCTCGTACCTGAATTGATCATTGTAAGCATTAGATGATGATATTGCTTTCTGGAAAATCTGCAAACATAAATTTTTAAGCAGCTCAGTGCATTATATAGTACTATTAAAAATAAACTAGAGTAGCATCGGTTCTGCAAGTTTCAATTAAATTTTATTATATTTATAAATGCCTTTAGGTCTCGTAGCCTTAATATCTTCAAATAATACAGAAGTCGCCTTAATTAGAAGAGCTAATACAAATAGAAAAAGAACAAAAGAAAAAGACATGAGTCGTTACCGCTGGGTTGCTAGTTACACCTCTTACACCGCTTGCGATCAGTGGAAGCAAATCCGTCACTGGCCGGCAGAGGTTATCATACCAAGGGCTCTGCCCTTCCCGTTCATAGAGATCATGAAGAGTTGTTCTTTTTGCCGCATTTCCAGTTCCACTGGATTGGGAACATTTGACCCTGCAACCAAGTTCAATTTAGCACATTGCCTAATGGAGTGTGATCACTCATTAATTCACAATTGTATGGCAAAAGCTAAATTATACAAAACCCTATGAAAAATACAAATAGTTTGATGATTAGCAACCCAGATCATGAACTCAGGTATCAAATAGATTCGCAGATGGTCAAACATAATGTCAGTGATGCCTCACTCACAATATATAATATAGAGACAAGATTTTTTTTTATCAAAAAAGGGAAATTACAGCTCTAAGACCACATTACCACTACCAGGTTAATGAATATCGTAAAATTAAATGTAAAAAAGTTGACAAGGTCCCTGTAAATGCAAGGAAATTTTTATCCTAAGAGATTTCCAAAGAAATTAATAGAAAAGAAGAAAAATCTTAAAGGGGACAAAATTAAAATAAATAAACATAATATTAATATATAATACAAGATCACGAAATAAAATAAATTTAGAGAGACAGAGAAACTTACAGCAAAGAGCCCCTCAAAGCAGGGTTATTTCCAAGGGACAACTGAGAAGACGCAACTTTGGAGGAGAACCCAGTTGTGGTTTGGAAGCCGATAAAAGATTTAGGTAGAGAAGAGGATCGGGGTTTGAAAGAGGATGAAGAAACAGCAGGAGGGTTTGGCTTGGTAAACTTGGAAATGGTCGCCATAAAGACTGGTTGACGGAAGAAAGGAATGGGTTGGTGAAGGAAAAAAAGATGACAGAAACGAAGAACCCGCAAGGGCTAAAATCGCAAGATTTATATTGTAATGCAAAGAGAAGTAGTTAGGTTGAGTCTTACAGTTGTCCACTGTTGGTGTTTGTTTGATCGAGAAAAGAGAGAGACAGCTTTCAGATGACACCAAGGGGTAGGTGGGAGAGCCCGAGAGGGTAACCTACTTCAGATTTGGCTTGGTTCGGAAGTAAAAATAAATCGTCAATTATCAAATAAGCCCCTAAAATTTACTATATTTTTTAATAAAAGCATAATTTATCCTAATATATTATCTAAGTCCCCAATCTACTGTTAATTGCCCAAGTACTTGTCTCCACATTTTAATGAACTAACTGCATAAGTAAATTTATTCATATAAATTTATTTATAAAATTATATTTTTACACATATTTTATATAATTTATTATTTTTTACTCGAATAAATTTTTATCATAAATATTCTATTTTTTAAAAAATATTTTTCCAATTAATTGATGATTAAGGGAGTAAAAAACTGCAACTTAAAGGTGGGAGGAATTACAGTCCACTGATTGAAATTACTTTTGGTTAACAGGAATTCCAGTCTCCCTTTAAAAGAAGATGGTATGCAACAATGGGAATATGAAAATGATAAAAAGTCTCCCTTTTCTCCGATTCTTTCTCCTTCTTTTTCTTGTAATCCGAATCTTACTGTCTAATTATTTTACTTGTGGGTAAAACAAAGTCACATATGGAGTGGTGGCATGGCACTTTATCAAGACAGAAAAGTTGTTTAATGAATCCTGTTAACTACCATGGCATGGCTGCCCAAAGGTTGAAGCTAAAGGGAAGGTCCTGGTGGGTGATCCTTCAATTCAATCAGGGCCAGTCATCGTGTGAAATATTTTTGTCTGAAGTTTGATCAGATCAAGAATAGACAAATTTGATCTTTTTTTAGTCCTATGTAAAACTCTTCTGTAGTTTCTGGCTACAAACATGCACGACTGTTAAGCATAAAGTGTTATGCAATGTAGGCATCTCTACGAAATTGAAGAAAATTGTACTGGCCAGGCCATTCCAACACCAATCTCAACTTGATACAACTCACGAGTCTAGGAAAGAAAGAACGATGAAACTGTACTTGAACTAGTTTCTTACAAATGAGCGGATAGGTGGAGAGCATGAAACATCAATTACCATGGTTTCATGTCTCCCACTGGTCCTGCTGTCCAGTTTAAAATCTTTTCATCAGGCTTCAAATATGTACTCTTATCATGGGGTAGCTTGCGAGCTAGACCGTTCAATATTTGATGGAAAGCATCTCCTGGTTGTGCAGGTTGGGGGAACAACATTGCGCTTTTCATTGAAGGATTTGCAAGAAGTCTCTGTTTCCTTAAAATTACTTCTGGTGGTATAGATGTAAGGATTGTGTCCAGATTAGGAACATCTTCCTCGGCTACAAACACTCCGATTTCCTCCCATGGGATTGCATCAGCAAATGGTAAAACAATGTCGTCTGCTATGATCACAGGGATGCAACCAAATACCACAGCTTCAACCAGTCTAGGACTCCAAGGCGCCCAACCCAGAGGACACAGACAGAATATAGCTCGTTGCATGTCTTCATAATATGTGGTTGGATGATCGGTGGAGATGTCAAATAAGGGATTGTTCTTAAAATTCTCCCATACAGCTGCCCTTGCACCCCTGCCAGTCAAGCAAAATGGACAGAATTAAGTAGGACTTTATGATTTTATCTAACCTTGGTTTGAATCATGAGAAGGTTTGAACAAACATTATGTACCTTGCATAATAACCACCTTCTGGATCATTATTCACATCGTAAAACAAACCACGAAAGTAGACAAATATTGAACGGGGAGTATCTGGTGGAATTTGGTGAGCCTGCATCTTTTGTGGCGGAGCATATGGTGGAATGGTGATTGAACCCTCATTCAAGCACACATGGTTGCGTTGTCCAAAAGTCTGGACCAGTGTAGCACGCTGGAGTAATGGCAGGATCCCTCGGTCAATTGCTTTCTCTTCCTACGCATTATATAACCAGCGTATATAAATCAAACCTTCATATGGTAGTAATGATTACAGTTAGTACTAGTCACACCTAGAATTTTGATTACCTGATAATGGAAGCAAGCACCAAAGTCATGAGGCACGACGAAGAAGTGATCAGCACCTTCTGTTCGATTCCAGTAAGGCCAGTTTGAGGAGATAAGTTGTATTGAACTTCTCATCATCCGAGGAGATTTAAAGGGCAATGGCAAGCCTGTGGGCGTTAGGTCACAAGTGGGATATATGGGGGTATAAAACCAATCAGCTTCCTCAGGAATGAGGGTGCGAACAGGGCTGGATAAGAGGAATCTGTGCATGAAGATTTCAGCAGCAAACATATGTGTTAGACATCTGGGATCCTTTTGGAGAAGTTTCTTATTGTATTTGCTTGGAAGTTCATATATATAGACTTTCAGCCTTCCTACAGGATTATCTTCCAAGACATCACCGGCACTTCCTGTAACATCAAACCAAGATCAAAATTTATGTTTTGTAGTCAATCCTATTAAGTCGTATTTGCTTAAGAGGTTTCTAAACTCTCACTTTTTCCAACAAATTTGATAGAGCAATCTCAGTTTCATTGATGGAACAGAAAGTCCAAGACAATCCAGACTACCAACTCGCGAAAAACGAGTTTCGACAGATAACTTAGCGAGGTTATATCATACACCAACAGAATACGTATTCATGAATTTCCAGTTTCTTGAGTTTGTCCAATTCAATCAGCAAAGAGTATCATCGCATCCTGACTTATAATGCGAAATTTTTATATGACTTAAATGACACCACCCAGTTCACCGCACATGATCGATCCCTAATACACTATGGTATTATGGGACACCAGGCAGTTACTTACAGATTGGAGCAATTTTCTCTGATTCTGTTCTTTGATCAAGGTTGGCAAAAGAAAATACGACAACAAACTAAATAAATAAATGAATGAAACATACCGGAAATTCTTTCGATCTTGGGACTCTCTTCGGCAACAATAATAGTAAAAGTAAAAGCAAAAGCAAGAAGAGAAAAAACCCAAATGGAAAAACTCCTCATTCTGCAGCCCAAAGATCAAAATGGGGCAACTGGGTTCGTTTCTTCTCATTTCCAAAGAGAATGCCATAGCTACATTTAAGAAGGTTGTATTATGTGGTTGAAATGTCAGTAGAGTAGTAGTTGAGGAGTTTTAACTTAGAATATAAGGCTATGCGTTGGGCGGACAACTATTAATAAGAAACTGGAGTTTGAAAGTGAACGAATACAATTCACAGAAATTGCTTCAAGAAACAGAGACGTTAACATACAATTTCGTCTCCTTTTTCTTTTTTTCTCTCCGATTAATTTAGTAATAAGAAGATAAATATTAAATATCACGTAGAGAAGAGTATGTTAGTTCAAGCGAAAGCTGTGTTTGTTTTGCCGGTTTGATGACAAGTCGCCATTCATTCATTGACTGTCTAATCTATTATAGGCTGCTTACCCAAGCAAAGGCCCTTGTGATTTAATTTTTTGAACACGTTACTAAGTTGAAATTCACTGCCGAAGGATAATTACTCGTAGCCCTTAAAAAGTTTTGACCCATTAGTCCAAAATTGTCCATATGACTCCTGCCTGTACCGTGGTCCAGGACTCCGCACAAACTGGGACGGCGACGGGTGATGGCACACCTGTGGCAGTGAAAGTGATGGCAGAGTCGTACTCGCTCTGTAATAGTTGTAACTCGGCGGGGGTTGAATAAAATCCTGGTAAAGCAGAGTTAACACAATCTAGGGAAGGTTAGTTATTCAATTTTCTCAGTGATCCTAAATGGGATTTCAGTTTCAGCTGATAACTTCTGGAGAAGCAATTCTCCTCTTCTTGATGGTCTTCCCCTTCAGCAGCTAATAACAAAAACTTAATGCCCCATTAGGCTTTCCGTCGGTGCTACGAAATTGATACCTGTCAAACCGCACAGCTTCATTGAATTCATCAATCAAATCTTTCAACGGAACGCCAGCTTACCTATGCCTCTGTTACCACAAATTACACCCCCTCACAGTGCCAATCTTAGCCGACGAAGAGATTACCACAACCATCAAACAGAGATTTGATATCAAAGTTCATGACAGGATTCCCACCTCCCTCTCCGTGTATGCTAGTCTTTTGACGCTGCAAACACATTTTCCCGCTGCTGTTTCTTCTTTACTTCGCCATTGATGATGGAGACCATAGCAAAGACGGATGGCTTCTGGAAAATATCCAAAGCTTTTTTTTTATTAATTCCAAATAAAAATAAAGGTAAAATAAAATTGCAGTAGCAAATCTAGAGCTTGAAGATATTGTATTTCCGGTAATAACAATTAAAATAAAGAAAGATAGGTTTTGTAGTGTGAAAAATTGAAACTTGGTTGTATGTACGTACGTATGTACGTATTTTTTAATGTTGCTGACCAGATAAGAGTTATTGATACGCAAATGATACATGTAACCACCAGACAAGCAAAATAAACGCCATTAATCAGAGAAGAGGAGAACTACAGGACAAGGGAAAGAACCTAACGCGTTTACTTGGACATTTATTTCAACTGCCTGCATTAATACCTTTCAGTCTCTAACAAAGAGATCTGTGATTGATGGGAAACTGGGTTTAGTAAAGAAGGCAAAGTTAGAGAAGGAGTGAAAGGAGATGGAATTCAAAGACTCCGAGAAAGGAAAAGAGGTACAAGAAAATGGACAACAAGGCAACGAGAATGAGATTGAGAGAAGCAAAATTGGTATCATGAGAGCTCTTGTTGAAAGAGACGATCCTTCTGCCAAGGTTTTGCTTTCCTCTTTTTCTTTTTCTTTTTCTTTTTCTTTTTTCCTTATTTATTATCTGTTTGTTCCATGTTCATTTGGTAATTGACAATATTTTGCTGGGTTTTATGCGAATCTCACTTTTATTGCCTTGATTGATCAATAAAATGCCGATTGTGGCACCAAATTTTAACTTTCAGATTTTTTTAACCTTAAATTTTGAAGGGTTTTCTGCTTCTGAGATGGGAATGTCTCCTGTCCCGTCCTTCTGCATTTCTAACTATAAGAAAACAGTTGACCAATAATTGTATGTGTAGATTGATTGATGCTTACAAATATATATGTTTAGTGTTTGCAAAATGCAATGCACTCTTACAATTGTATTTCATAATGTGAGTTGAAATAAGCAAAACAATGGGCTGTTCTCTGTGTAATTTAGTATTACTTCGTTCTAAATGCTTGTGCATTCCCATTTACTTTACCAGTGATGTATTTGTTTGACTACCCAATTATATTGGGGATTTCTACGCTTTTGTTTGGTGTGTTTATCACTTTTTGTCTCCAGGAAGTTGATGATTTGATGATCCGGAGATTTCTGCGTGCTCGTGATCTGGATATAGAGAGAGCTTCTGCCATGCTTCTGAAGTACCTAAGCTGGAGGAGAGCATTTGTTCCTAATGGCTCTATTTCACCGTCGGCGATTGCAAATCAACTTGCCCACAACAAGCTGTGTATGCAAGGTGTTGACAAGAAGGGACGCCCCATAGTGGTGGGCTTCGGTGGTAGACACAAGCCCTCTGAAGGAACTCTAGAGGAATTCAAGCGTATGTTATAAGTTCATTACTAAACTAAACAATCTTCATATATACTTCTTTCTGGTCATCTTTTCATCAATTATACAATTAATTTAATGTACTTCTGCAAATTCAACTCACATCGCTCACATTTTTATTTTTATTTTTCAGGCTTTGTGGTCTTCAGTCTAGACAAAATATGTGCCAAGTAACTTATTCTCCATCCATGGCTCATTTTGATGTTATCAAACTAGAAAGCAACCTCATGGACAATTAATCATAATTGTTAATGGTTCTTTTGTCTTCTGATCTAGATGATTGTGTAAAATTTAAACTCTTCCATAGATCAGGCATCCTCTTACCAAAATTTAAGTGTTCCTTTAGTATTATTCCCAAGTTCATAAAGCAAGTTCAATTTTATTTTTTGATTGCTGATTTAACTCAGCTTATAAATCAAGCCTATATGACATTATCTTGGTGTTTCAGAATACCAAAGGGGCAGGAAAAATTTGTTTGCATTGGTGATCTTCGGGGCTGGGGATACTCCAGCAGTGACATTCGTGGATATTTAGCTTGCCTATCAATCTTGCAGGTTTGATCTTCCACCATTCACATGTCAGGAAGAGATGGTATCAACTAATTAAAAGTGAGGAAAAGCAATAATTCATAATATGTTGGTGAAAATTTGATCCTGGAGCAAATACATTTACAATACCAGGTTATCATGGAAAATATTCTTTCACCAGGAAAGCTTGTAACAACATTTTGACCATTTTGATGACAGGACTGCTACCCGGAGAGGCTGGGCAAATTATACATAGTCCATTCACCTTACATCTTTATGACTGTATGGAAGGTTGTTTACCCATTTATCGACACCACCACCAAAAAGAAGGTAACATGTACTGTACCATTCTCTCGCAAGAAGCACATATTCCAGCATGCTAACCAACCGTGAATTATTATCACTGCTGAATTTAGTACTTGCTGAGCCGTTGTCTTATTGATTCCTTGATATGATTAAGAGAAGTGGATGACATTTATAATGTTATAGATCAGGAAGTGTGTACATTTTGGCATGAAATCTTCACTTTTACCTAACTCTTTGTAAATGTTTTCCAAATATTTAACAGATAGTTTTCATTGAGAACAAGAAATTGAGATCCACTCTGCTTGAAGAAGTCGATGAGAGCCAGCTCCCTGATATATATGGAGGCAAACTTCCATTAGTTCCTATACAAGACTGCTGAACCCACCGACCTCAAACAGTGAGACATATTTTCACTTCAGCTCTTACACTGAGAGCTAATATAGCATGAAAATTCATTAAATTTCATGGGAGCTATATATATAATACATATGCCTAGACTGAGAAGTAGAGGAAGCTCTCTCCGTCCGTTGCAGTAATCTCCTGAATATTAAAACCAACTTGATGGATTTTATGTATACACTCTACTCTATTTGCTTGATTACTGCAGCCAGAATAAAACAAACTTATTACCTCTCTTTGAATGCCAAAAGATAGGAGCATTTATGCATTTTTTATTCAAAAATTTGGCATAGTAAGGTAAATATATATATTTGTTACAGTGGTATAATTATTGAAGGTTTTGAAGTATAAATATGACTAAAGCCCATGAGCATTTTGCATTAAAAAGCTTAAAATGTCTTATAACAGTTAACCCTCACTGCCGGTGATGTCAAATCTTGAGGGATTCATACTTCTTAATTATTGATCAATAAACTAAATTATTCAGATTTTATATTGATCCGTGTGATTAATTAATAATGAAATGTGCTATTTTATCACTATTATTATTATTAATGACTTAATAATCTCAAAAGCTAACTGTTATTAAATTGTCTTTATTGTTAACAAGAACTTGATTGCATAGAAATTAAACCCAACCATCAAATTCAATTGTAGCCTGCAAGAACTCAGGGACGCTCGCCAACCGTAGGCCGTAGTAAATAATCATGAAAGTACGGCAGAGCAGTTGTAAAACTACGTCTGTTTTAAAACATTTTTCTTAAACAAGTAACACTCCATGTGAAATCCCGCATGTATTGGAATGAATCTCGTGAATAATTTTATATTGAATTGCTGTGAATTAGTGGTGCTTGTGTTGTGTGTGGATATAAGCCAACAATGGAGTTTATGAATTCAATAAATAAAACCTTAGGCATGGCTTTTCGTCTTCAAGCTTGCAGAGACTATTAGCTGTTGACTGGAACGGAAACTGGTCTGGTCTGGGCTGGGTTGGGTTGGGTTGCCGAGGAGAAAGAGAATGGACTTCAAACACTTGAGAAACTGAAGAAGGGTTGCTGAGAGCGGAGAAGACAGCAGTGGAATTCAGATTTGAGATGCTTCTTCCAAGGTTATCTTCTTTTTGCCTAAATTCTCATGGAAAATGGTTTTGACTTGTAAGCTTTATTTACCACAAATGGGGAAGAGTTTTCAGAATATGAGTTGGACATAATGGAGAAAATAATCAACGTCAATACAGCCTGGCATTAGAATTGCATGTTTCACCTTTACTGAATCAAAAATCTTACTGTAAAGTTTACGACATATTTGTTCGTATTGCAGGAAGTTGATGATTTGACGATCAGAAGATTTCTTCTGGCTCGTGATATGGATGTAGAGAAGGGCAGTACTCAGTAGCATGTTATTGAATTACCCCTGAGCTGGAGAAGAGCATTTGTCCCTAATGGATTCATATCAGCAACAGAGATTCCCAATCATCTGTCTAAGAACAAGATTTGCGTGCAAGGTGTTGATTAGAAGGGACGCCCTATACTCCTCGTCTTTGCTAACAGACACAAGCCCTCCGACGGAACTTTGGAGGAACTGAAGAGTACGTTTTCATTTATCTCCCTATCCCGTAATTTCTACTACACAAGTAAGTTGCATTGATTCATACTTTGCAAATTCATTCATTCTACTGCCCCACTTTCGTTTGCAGGCGTTGGGGTCTGTAGTCTGGATAAAGTGTGTGCCAGGTAAGTTATTTCATTCTCCTCCTTAAATGACATTTGTTTTAACTGTCTTGGTGTTTCGGATTGCCAAAGGAGCAGGGCAAGTTTGTCTGTGCTGCGGATTTTCAAGGATGGGGATACTCCAATACATACGCGGGTACCGAGCAGTTTTATCAATCCTTCAGGTTTGATCATGCATCATAAAATGTCAAATTATTAATTCAGTTGATCAAATAGTAAATCAATTGTTTCATGGATAAATTGCTTCTACTTCTAGATGTTCATGGTAAATGAAACTGCTCACTCAAATTCATCGTAGACTAGAGACTATCCTTGCCATTGAAAAGCTAAGCTTAATAGTATTGATTTGATAACACTAGCAGGATTGCTATCCGGAGAGGCTAGGAAAACTGTCCATAGTGCATACCCCTTACATTTCCATGACCTCGTGGAAGGTTATTTGCTCTCGTTTATTGACAACAATACCAGAAACAGGGTACCTTCCCTTCCTCGATAGAAACACATACTCCTTCATGCATTCGGAATGAACAAAACTTGTTTATTTTCTTTGTGCTGATGCAGTTTAACTTGTATGTATGTTTTGCAGATAATTTTTGTTGATAACAAAAAATTGAAACCCACTCTGCTTGAGGACATTGATGAGAGGCAGCTTTCTGATACATACTGAGGCAAATTACCACTAGTTCCAATTCAAACTTGCTAATTCATTGATTCCACAATTTTGAGCTTCTTAGTTGGGTTCTGCAATTATATGATCTGCCAGACTCCAATGTATTTCATTAAAAATCAACGGTGTTCTTTTCCAAAGCTGCTGTAATCATACAATTGCAAAACTTCTACTTCTAGAAAACAAACAAAAACATATTACTTGAACCATAAACTTAAATCCTTTCCAACTTTGAACCCCAAATTTAGGAGATATAATTGATTGAACTAACTGGTACCAACAAAACCATCTCAAAACTACTTTTTTTCTTTTAGTACCAATAAATTCATTCAATTAAATATCGTGCATACAATTAGCAAAAGAACAAACAGATGCTACAATAAGTACATTTCTTTAATGTGTCAAATATCTAATGCAATGCATGGGTCTTGAGCATGCGCATGATATACCTAAAAAGAATTCAATATATAAAAATAGGAAATAAGAAGCAATATAGTAGCAGCACTGGCATCAGTAAATTAAGAAGCAACGCTATTTGTGACTGCATTTGGCTTAAGGATAACTAGGCCACTTAGCGGTATTAACAACTAGAGAAAATATATCAAAAAGGTCAAAAATTCATGCATGGAGAAATACTATACAAACAAGTGCTTCAAGTAAGAACAACATCTTGGATAAACATAGATGATTGTTTGACAAAATTAACTTTCAACAACCACCGAAAGTGCTCAACAAATCTCCAGTTGTATTATTCAAAACTTCACAATACAGTCCATAACCAGCAGAAGATAAAGTAAGTTAATCCATAGAGCATAATTGAATAGCCAATGGTAAAACAATATAAATTTGCAAAATCAAACTTTCCTTTGGTGGGAGAAAATATCGATTATGAGACTCCAAGTACCACAAATACCCCAGAAAAGAACTCTAGTATCAATGCTCACCCAATCAGTAACTTGTTCTCATCCAAGAAACTGTAAGTGGGTACCTCTAGATTGTAAGGTGCTGGCCCCTTGCGGATCCTGCCAGAGATGTCATAGTGTGAACCATGGCAAGGGCAAAACCAACCTCCAAAGTCACCAGCATTTGGTAAAGGAATGCACCCCAAGTGGGTGCAGACCCCAATAACAACAAGCCATTCTGGATTCTTAACTCTGAAAGAATCTTCCTGCGGATCACGGAGTGTTGCTAAATCAACACCATTAGCCAACTTAATGTCCTCTTCAGTCCGACGCCTGATGAAAACTGGCTTCCCACGCCACTTGACGGTAACAGTTGTCCCAGGCTCAATGCTGGAGAGGTCAACCTCAAGGGAGGCAAGGGCAAGTACATCTTTGCTCGCAGACATGCTAAGAACAAACTTAAGGATCAAAAGACGAATTAAGGAGGCATACACAAACCTGCCACCTGTTAAGACAAAATATGCAAATGCACGCTTACTGGGGTCACCAGGTGGATAACGCTCATGGTTATGCTCATCATAGACAATTTTTGAACTTGGGTTCTTGACAGCTGCCACAGTAGCTGGCAGATCTGAGGTCAAACCCATATCACAACCAAGGGCGAGGGCTTCAGCAGAAAAACCTGGAACAGTTACCCAAACATCATATAATAGCTCTCACATGCCTTTTCTTTTTTGCTCAAAAACAGAACAGAGAGGAACAGCTCTAACATAAATTGAGTCCCATGAATAAAAAATTTCAACAAAGAATTGGAATTGATGTCACATTAGACCCATCATCCAGGATAAAAATAACTCCTTGGTTACAAGCGGTGGAATAGTTCATAACATAATCTTGGAGCATTCTATTTAGTTGATTAGCTGAAGACCAAACAACCCATACACATCTTCCTAAATTTCAATCGAGATGGAAACTTACTCTTCATGGTTCTCTATGCAATGGATAAACTATAACACAAAGGAAAGAAGTATTTGTTTCTATGCAATCTAAGTATCAAAAAAATCACTAGTCAGTTGTTCCCACTGGCTCAATCAAACACAAGTCTATCTGAAAGAAACATATAAACATTATAAGCAGTATCATAAGTTTACAAAATTTGGTTCACATTTATCTTCATTAACGAATTTCAAGAGTATACTAGTATGGTACATAGAAACAAAAAATCCAGCAAAGTTTTATATTCCAAACATCATCACTTCTCAACCTAAATTTGTGAAATCTCTTCAAACATCAAGTTAATACAACTTATACAGATTAGAATGGCCTGGTTCCTCAATGTTCATGCGCACAGAAATACACAAAAATAGGTAACGAAACAGGAGATCATGGGCAACAGAAGTAATAGAAACGCATTTAATTAAATTCGTGAGAGTAGTAATGAAGAAAATACGGCACTAACTCAAATCTCATAATTGCATCTCAATATAAAATAGCCTTCTGCACTTAATCATTTTCCTATTCAAAAAGAGAATCTAAAGAGAAAATTATGTCATATATTACTATTTCAACAAGTATTAAAACATTCACTTTTCGAAGCAACAAGAAGAAAAATTGATTACTTTTCAAAATTTTTCATTCCAGAACCACAAACAATGGGATCAAAAGCAGTAATGATGCTAAAAAACCCTTAAAAGAAGGAGGCAGGACAGCAACGGAAGGACAGACCTCTGATTAGATGTGGAAAGTGGGTACCGAAAGAGAAAGGAAGAGGAGAGTAAGGGGATCTAGAGAGAGAAAGAGAGTCGTCAACGTCGCCACTGAGATTGAAAGGATTGTTCCCAGAGAGAAAGGCGGAGGTTGCCTGCGTCGACCTCCAAGATTGAGATGAGAGCCTTCTCCCCGCTACTCTCAGCATCTTCTCCTTCCTGTTGATGTCAATGCCAGGCCTTCAGTGTAACTCAATTTTGATTCCGTTCTATTCCGGTTTTCCTCCGCAATTTGGGGGGTCGTTCGCGCACGAGAAAGAAAATCGTAAAACAACTAATCCACGACGCCGTTTTTGTCAACGGGAAATATGTTCCATTGACTGCCTAATTTTAAACAGATATGTCTAGAAAGTTGTTCGTAAATTTCTTATTATTTTAATTTCTTTATTACCATTTACTGAAGTCCATACAAGACACATAAAGCAAAACACCTACCTCGCAGTGGTACTTACTCTGGAGCTTTCGTCCCTTCGAAAAAACAGAAATGCAGAGACTTCTCATCCACGAGAGAGAAAGAAGAAGATTGATGATAATCTTACGTATAATCATAGATTTAACCGTCGGCGTTAAGACTTCTGTAAAGCAAGATTCTGGAAAAATCGTATTACATACATAGCTAGTGAGAATGTGAACCTGCTGCATGGGCAACTATTCATGGGTCCTGTTCCAAAATTATCAAACGTAAAGTTTTGTTTTTTCTTCTTTTCCAAGCCATGGGTGGTCATAAACAGAGATCATATGTTTTCTAATGTAAGAGAACTCTCAGGAGTATAATATGTCAAGCGCCAACAGTGACATTATTCTTGCAATTTAATCGTCGGCTGATTCAGACGTGTGATGTGGATAAGTTGACCACACATCTTGCCATGTTCTCAGTCCATCAGTCACAGCCTTTACAACTGTTGCTGCTTCTTCCATGTTGACACGGATTTGATCCTTGCTATCCCTCTCTCGGATTGTCACCGAGGACGTTGAATCAACGGTGATAGCAAATGGTACACCAAGTTCATCTGTTCTTGCATAACGTTTCCCAATGGAGGTACCTGTAGACAACAGAACAGGACAGACAAGATGTAAAATCACATGTACATGGATACACAAAAGTACTACATGTGCTAAGTGAAGGAATGGTGTCACATACCGTTCACGGCAAACACATGCACAAAAGATGGAAATAAACGCTGATTTAAACTAACAGGGGAACCTAGAGATAATCTATACAAAAGCACATCTTGCAACTATATGTATGGGCTCTCCAAATACATATATGCAATCACGTCTCCCCAACTTTTTACATAATCTATATTTAATCACAGCCCTGTCCCATCTCCAAAGTAGCAGCCCTTATCCTTGCCTATTCAGAGCAGATCCCCACACGGAATTCTGCAGTCTCCAGATACAATTTGCATTTAAAGTATAAAAATTAAAAGACAAATAATCTTAAGTGCGAACCTGTTATGTCTATCTTATGCGAGATTCCAGCAACTGTTAATGACTTGGAAATGACTTTGGCAACCTCCTCGTACTGTTGATTCTGAACCAGAGGGAACACCGTGCATTTGATAGGTGCTACAAGTGGGGGGAAACGGAAAACATTCAACCGTTCATCTCCAGCTTTACTTGGCCTTGTGTAGAAAGAGTGCTCAAAGAGGCAGTATATTATTCGTCCAATGCCAAAAGATGGTTCAATTACAGATGGTGTAAAAACCCTCTGGTGTTCTTTCTTTTTCTCCTTCGAAATTGACACCATGCCCTTCTTAATGCACACATTTTTACCAAGGGTGCAGACATAAAACTCCACCTCTCCTTTGGATTCCAATGTGGCCTTCATTTCCATAGCTTCTTTCTCATTCATTGCCTAATGGGGAAGATATTTAAAGTTTTTAGTAATACTTTTAGAGCTTCTTAAAATTATTGCATCAACCAGAACCCAATTCATATTTACCTCCAAAGCTTCAACCACATTCTTTTGGTTTCCCTTGAATGCAAGACCCAGTTCTTTTTTCACTGGAGCTATAACCAATTTCTGGAAACATTTTCAAGCGATTGTGTTACTTGCACCACCCCAAATAAAAGAAAAGTTGCAAAGACTCTGCAACCAGCATAAAACAGTACCTCAACTTCCTTAGGCTCTGAAAACTTCTCATGGGCAACAAGAGGGACACCACTCTTCTCCTGTTATGTGACAGAAACAAATACTTAACTAGTTTGCATTAATGTTTGAAACAAATATATTCTGTATTTTTTAAGTTGTATTACTAGTATAGTAGAAATAACATACAAATAATTAAAAAAGGGCATATTACTAGCACTTAGACATCCAGAGTAGCAAGCTATCTCAACTACAAAACTGATAAATGAAACTAAGATGACTATCCGAACCTCATCAAGACCACTATGTCATTATGATAGTGGCTGATATACAAACAACTACATTACTAAGTACTAACTACAGTAAGAGTTAACAATAGAACTTTTACAGATACAAATTAATTTCTCAACATGTGAGCATGCTTGTCATACATTATTTACTTTTACAGAAATATAGATTATTCTCTTACTGTGTGAGCACGCAAGTCATATGCAGATCTATCAGCAATACCGACACACTCAATCCACCCATAGGAGCACTCAATCTCAGCATCCCAACAGTCTGCAGCATAGTGTGCCATTTCATTTGCAAGATGCTGACGAAACCGCAAACGTTCTTTATCAATACCAAGGCATGTTAGGAAGAGATATACTCTCCCAATGAAGTAGCCAAGTGTTTCATTGTTGACAATACCCTGAACAACCATAGACAGCATAATCAACGGCAAGAGGTAAGGACGTGGAAAAGAGATCAAGAAATGTCAAAGGGCATAAAATGGTAAGAATAACCACAATCTAACCAACCCTTGAAACGGCTTCACCAAGGGGAATCTTCTTTGCAGATTGGCCTGAAATTTGTTCTTCCCTTGGGAACATCAGGAACTCCAAATTAGCAACTTCCACGTATTTTGGGTGAGATTTGTCTTCAGGATCAACAAAGTGCTCAATCTCTGCTAGTGTAAACTCACGGACCCTCAGAAGGCCTTGGCGAGGAGATATCTGTACATATGAAAGTTTATGTTAAACTTCCTCCCACTCTCACACAATACCAACCCCTAAAAGCACAGCTTGATACCAAAAAACAATATGCAACCAAATTGTGCCACTTGTCACCGACATTTCAACACAAACAAAAAATCATACATCCACAAAAAAGCATGCACACATATTTTGCAGTTTTAAAGGAAAGATTGAAGACCTCATTTCTGAAAGCCTGACCAATTTGAGCAGCAGCAAAAGGGAGTTTGTTTCCGTTGTAATAATACAAATCTTTAAAATTCACAAAGATGCCCTGCGCTGTTTCAGGGCGCATATACCTGCAGCAGACAATCAGGATATCAGTACTGGTGTAACTAAATATGACACTGCATAAGATGGAGTTATGCAAACGATTATCAAGCATAGAAGATTTTTTAAGTACTTTAATAACTGAAGTCCTTCACAAGTATTTCATATTGATTCAGGAGAATGACCACATAATATTAAATTATTCAATACAACTTATTAAATACTCACCCGGGGATCAAACCAGAGGGACCGATAGATGTTTGAAACATTAAATTGAATGGATACGGATCAGAGAGTGGATTCTTTGTGTCAGGAGCAGTAATACCATACTCCTTGATCTTTGCACCAAGCTCCTCAGGTGATAGATCATCCAAGACTGCTAATACATGTCTCAATTCTGCAGCCTTTTCTGCAGATATGCTAAGGTCTTTCTGAAGCTTCTCATTGCAGAAATCCTTAAGCAAGTGGTCAGCACGATAACAGGTCCCAGTTTTCTCATCCTTAACCATTAGATCAGTAAATTTATCAACATGACCAGATGCTTTCAGGACAACCTCGGGTGTCACACATGGGCAGTCAACCTCTAACATGTTCTCCTCCAGGACAAAATGCTAAAATTAGAAATTAAAAAAGTAAGTTACATTCCTTAAAAATAAAATTCTATCATGAAATCAAGAAATAATGACGGTAACATTACCATAACTTAAAGAGACATTTCTAGGCCCTATGGACCTGTCCGTAGTAGAAATTGAAAAAAACTTGAATCGCATGCCCAAAAAAACTTATGAATAGACTAATGTAAGAGTTGAAAATTTTGGACGTCATGGATATGGAATTTGCTGCAGACAACCCCATGAATATGCATCCAAGGACAGTAGTTTGAAGAACTGTTTTCGGCATATAGTCATCATATAACTATATATCATACATAGTTGATTTTAAAAATTATACAAAATTGATTATTTTCCTAAATTTTTTTCTTTACTATATCAAAGTAAAACCATTAATGCAAAAATTTAACTTGTTTGATCAATCAAAAAATGAAAATGAAAATAAAAAGATTAATTATGAGATGAAAAATAAATGATAGCGCTAAATTAACAGCTCACCTGGCGCCAGAAAGCAAGAACGTTGGATTTAACAGCACAGCCCGGTGGACCGTAATCATAAAGGCCAGCGACACCGCGGTAAATCTTGAAAGATGGAATGTAGAACAAACGGCGTTCAAGAGTATTAACGGCAGCCAGACGGAATGCCTCCCGGTTAAGTGAGCCATCCCCGCCGCTACCACTAACAACAGTCTGGAGCTCCGTTTCAACAGAAGCCTTCTCGAGTTTCAATCGGTTGAGGGATTCAATTGCGGCTTCGATTTCCTGCTTGGAAGCACCAGCAGCTTTGAGAGCCCTAACGGCATTGCCTTGGGCTTCGACGGATGATTGCTTCTCGGCAAGGCTTCTCCGAAGCGATTCCTCGCTGGCGTTGGCCATTGACGTCAAGTGATGGTGTTTGAGTGGGAGAGCGTGCGATCGACGCAAAATGAAACGAGAAAAGAAATGGTGTCCAACGGAAGCTGATGAGGTTAAGATAGTGTAGAAAGCGCACATGCGAACGCGGGAAAAATATCTGGACATTTATGTCTCTAGGGTTTTAAGAGGGTAGTATTTTTAGGGGATTGTTTGGCCAACGAGTTAGTGTATACCTCACGTGAGATAACGTTACCCTATACCAGTGCCAAGTCAGTCTAGTCTTAGAACAAAAGCACTGGTCAAGGATAAAATATTATGAAGACGCGAAATAGGAGGAAAACTTCTCGCGAGCAACAAGAGGGACACCATTCGTCTCCTGTTTTGCTCCAGAAACAAACATTTAGTTAGTTTCTGATTCTGAACTTATTCATCTGCATTTATAAGAAAGCATTCTCGAATCTGATCTTGGTGCATGTAATACTCAGATTTGATCCAACAATGGAAGTTTGAAGTTGATCTTTTAAATGTTCTTTAAGCATTTTGATCAATGAACCTCTTACTTCATGGTGATGGTAAATCCAATAAAAAGGAGCCAATCTTTCTTCCTTTTGTTGCAAGTGTATGCTGCTATCTGGTTGCAAGGAGAGTAGGGGTATCTTGTGCTTTCGGTTTCTTACGGGAAGGTTTACTTATTCAAAAATGGATAATGAGTTGTTAGTATTAAGAGCAGTGAATAAAGTATTGCTGTAAAACTTTCGTTGATGATACTGAAGTTTCTATGGCAGGTTGATAGAGAATTGATGGTTTTGTTGAATCACTACAACACGGATATGCAGAGATGCACTGGTAGAATACATGAAGAACCAGATATGGGTGCTGATGATACAGAGACACACAATTTAAATTATCAGATGCCGCAGCAAGTTACCCATTGCTGACATATAAGCCGAAGAAGGCAAATGATGGGAATTTCATGTCATATCTAGCTGGACAGACGAGAAAGACGATGAGTAAGCAGCCTGATGCTCATTCTGAAATCGAATTCATTTCAGTACAGCCTGGAATGGGTGATGCTAAAGAAATACAAAAAGAGCAGTGGATAAAAAGTTCAAACAGAAGGCAGCCTGTCAGTGCCAAAAGAGCCGGTGGATAACGTAATCAAGCAGACTTAAGAATGGGGGCAACCTGTCTACGTTTGGTGCCAATATGATGGTCACGACCGGACGAGCCAAACTTGCCGGTAGCATAATAAACGATTCACAAGCTCTATGCCATGATCAAAGACAACTTTCTTTTAGTCAATCAGTGATCCAATCAGCATAACGAGGTAGATGTGCATGAATCTAAATGTCCAAGTGTGTACTAATTAATTCAAAATAGATGGGAATTTTTGAGATGGTACAAAAGGTTCATAATATGAATGTCATGGCATCAGAATTAGAGGGATTCAGCAGTAAAAGATACAAATTTTGATTTTACTATTTATTTGATATATTGTGTTCCTCGGCAGATTTACACTGAATAAACATGAATTATATTGCTTTTCCAAGATGCCAAAATTGCATTTAAAGCATCCTAAGCACTCTTTGAAGAACTGCAGATTTAAATTCTCTGCAGAAATTTGTTATAGTAACAATTCATCAGGCAAAGAAGCCAAACTCAAAGTTTCCCTTTTCCTGAAAAGAGCAGAACTTTAGTGTTCTCTTTTTAAGATTCTGATAATTTTTGTTGCTCAAGCTTGTCAATCAAAGCCTTCTTTTCATTTTCCGAAAGAGCATTGAACATGAAGACTGACTAGTCACCAATGTCATCCTTGAAAATAAACAAGAAAATGTGAATACGTCACAGCTTCTTAATTTGAAGAAGTTAACTACCCAGAAGATCTCTAGCATCAATATTCAAGATTGATCAATAACATACCTTGATGGGTTGAGTAAACTTCCTTCCAGCAAATATCACAAAGAGTACCATCCATGAACCAAGCAGAGTAAGTTTTACCCCGTCATCCATCAAACCAATCTGCATATTTTAAGTAAAGCTCATCAAGTTATCCATAAAATAGAACTTAAAAGATAGGAGTAGAACTTAAAAGAAAACTCACATCAAATAAGTTTCAATATGAGAACACCCAGAGAAAAAGATAAGCCTCTTGGTTGATACACACAAACTCAAGTAGTTCAAAAAATTATACGGTTGGGCAGGTTCCTTCTAATTTTACTTTTGCTCCCAGGAACACATTAGAATTTATGAACATTAAGAAGATAAATGTCAAGTTGAAAAAAGAGTAGCAGGTGACCAAGTAGAATCGAAGGTATAATGAACGTAAGAATACCAGCTTCCAACTTTCCGTAGCAGAGGCCTGTTAGAGGGATAAAAGAACTCAGCTTGTAAATTATTCTACGAAAATGCTACCAATTCTTTTAACAAACATATCTTACAGCATAACAACCAGATTAATGAATGCATCATGCAATAAACATGAAACTGTTATTACATCTGAGTAAAAACATTAGTTCTGAATGATACTGAGTTCCTAGCCAATTATTTCTGAATAATTAAACATCTAATTTGTCCAAAATAGAATCATGAATATCTAATTACCAAGCAAATCTTATATAATACAGATTTCTTGCATAATTTGATGAATGTATGCAACAGACAAATTTTTCAAAATTAAACAAAAATATATTGTTCCGGAAAAGAGGAAGAGAATGACATCCGCTTAGTTTGGTCAGTGTTTTTGCTAGATTATAGAGAACTTAGCTTTGCTCTCTTCACCTACTGATTCACAGAACACTCCATTTAATACAAGAATCAAAAGTTAAAAAAAAATTAACCAATAAAAGGCAATTGGGATTCTTTTAGTTTCTCCATGCAAAAAGAGAATGCAAATATATGAAGCTCATGAGACCTCGTCTAGTGACCTGTTAATCTTTGTTTTCAATGCATAATCCCAACATGGAAAACTTAATTTAAGTTTCTCAAGCTCTCATTACATCGAAGGCTCAATCTCACCATTGTAAAATCTCTCATCAATCAATAAAATTATCATAATTGACAATAAAGAAGCAATTAAACAAACGTGATGGTACCTTCTTTGAAGACGAGTCCAGTAAGAGCGGCAAAGAGAGGACCAACAAACCAGAGAGCTGTTGGGTTGTCAATAACATACTGTCCTCAATTCTCACCAGCCGTTCGAGCAAGGGCTGTGTATGTTGCCAAAGACCCAACGACACCAAGCACCCACAACGCTTGAAGGGTTCGCTTAATCTCAGTCACATAGATGTGAATTAGAACTAATGATAGCCCTAAACCACCAGCTCCAAGTGTGTAAAACAAGTCCAGATTTTGCTTGATTATTTCACTCGCGAAAGAGTCAGTGGATAATAAACCAGCTGATGCTGCAGACACAAAGGAGGCAGAAGCAGTTGCTAAGCCTGTCCGGTACAAAATCATCTGTCACAAAAATCAAAGGACCACTTGCAACTCTCAACCAACAACCCAGACATATCATAAGTTCAGAATCGTACATAATACTGAAACCATTTCTTAATAGATTTTGCAAACAATGGAATAAAGATACAAATTATGTTCTCGTAAGAACATATAGAAGCAAGTACCTCTCGCGCGTCAGAGGAGTTAACGCTCCAGGGCCCATAGGTACCTTGATACTGTTCGATCAAAAGAGCCTTGAGAGCTTTCACCGACAGCTTTGCACTTTATTCTTCCCCTCCCATTATCCTCAACTGAAACCTTGCACGACAGATACAACGAAGAATAGCAAGTGGAAGAAGAAGGTTTGCCAAGCGAGTTTCCCAGGAGTCACTAAAGTCGAGGCTAATACGTGCGACGCCATTAACTACTAGCAAAAAGCCACCAGGTCTGTCTGGTGATCAATTAATATGTTTTCTTTCTCTTAGTACTTGGAGATTCAGTTCAGCTAGACCCAGCTCACGTAGCTTGTTTATCTGTCCGTCAAAGCGAGTATACAGATTTCTATACATGCGAAGATACGGCTGATTATCCAGATATTTCATTCCACGTTGAGAAAACTTGGCCCAAGATATTCCATTTTTTTGTTCATTATTGGGCTGAAACTGAGGCTCAAATTTGGCCCAATAATTTTTTACTTCTTCGTTATTGGGCTCCCACTGAGGCTTAATTTATTAAATATACATTTATAATATAACATTAATTTTATTAATAATAAAATAACAAATAGTGTTGTATATTTTTTTTTCTTTTGTAAACTCGATATTCAATAAAATTATATTTATTTTTTTTCGTAAATGATAAATTACGTGATTTTAGTTATTTTTTTAATTTATAAATTTAATAATTATATTTAAAAATATCATATGAGTCGGGATTTGAAAATTCTGATCGATGGACATCGTAAAATAAAATTATATTTAACTTTATTTATAAGAATAAATTAAAAATGATGACTATGTTTACCTGAATAAACATTGCTTCTCCACCATGCCTATTGCCTTCAAAGTTTCTCTACCATGACTAGTCTAATAGTGCCATCAACATATTCCTTATCCTTAGTTCTTTAACAGAATTGACATTTAAATTACAAAATGATGCGACGTAGATTTAACTTTTTATGACATATTGAATAAGCCATAAGGGAGGGTTAGACAATGAGGCAGGCACATGGCTGCGGGCTTCAGCTTCTATAATTGAGTCAATGGAAATAGATTGACTGTCGATGTCGATGTCAACATTGCACACGATGACCTCAAAAAGTCATCGGCTTTCGTTGAGATTCTTAATCTTCCCAAGATCATGTATGGTTGTTTAGTGTGAGGTGCAGTCAAAACTGGGCAGGATGATTTCTTCTTCTTTAGACTATTGATATAAAAAGGCAGAAGTAACAGATTAAACAAGCTTCCCAATTGTGACAAAAAAATTTGGAAGCTCTCCTATTTGTTGTTGTTGAATCCACTACAACTCAATGGACAGATTGTTCGATATTGGAAAAAACGTACTTGATAATTGAATCATGCTTGAATTTAGGATGAAAAAAATTCCATCTTAGTGTATTTTCCAATCGTACAACATCAATGAAACTCAAAAACTAATAGTGCTACCCAATATTAATGTGGGTTATTGCCATCAGAGTCATCCTTCTCGTAGTCTCGGGGTTGAGAACCAGAAAAGCTTCCCAAGTTTGACAGTCTCGTTGTCTCCTCTTGTTGCTGCCACCGCGATGAGCTGGTTGATGATGAAAACGTTGAACAAGAAGAATGCGGGGGATTAAAGAGAGTTGAAGTGATATAATTGAAACTAGCATCATCACTAGACAGAATTTGTGCATATTGAAGCAAGTCCGGGTAAGCATTATGCTGCAGCGATAGAGGAGGAGCAAGCGGAGAAGCCGCAGCTGGCCTCGGATTTTGCCCGCGGATGGAAGAACTTGAATCTCCGGCGCCCCTTAAATAGACAAACTCAGTTGTTCCTTGAACTCTTTCAGGGAAATTAAGCTTAGCTTTGGTGCCCTTGAATTTTAGAGCAGCTTTATCATAAGCCATGGCCGCATCTTCAGCATTCTCGAACGTGCCAAGCCAAACTCGGGCTGCTTTTCGAGGATCTCGGATTTCTGCTGCCCATTTTCCCCAAGGCCTTTGCCTAACCCCTCTGTAATGCCTCCGCCTTGTATTTTCTTCACAAATTCGTGCACAAATAGAATTTCGAGAGGAAAAACATCAGAAAATATATATATATATATTATGACATGTACCGTTTAAAATTAAAAAATTAATCGTGATTCATAAATTAAAGAGAAATAATATTTATTTTGATCGGTGAGTATACACCACCAATACTAAAAAATGAATTCACATTCTTAAAATTTAAAAAAATATATCTAAAATTCGTTTAATTTATTATGCATCAATCATAATTCGGCATTTAAGGTGTGTTGAATATGTTGATGCATCTTTGTTGTAAATTAAACTATCATGTTCATGATGGTAATTAGTAGGGGTATTAGCACACAGGATATATACTATTTCATGCATGCATAGCCTTTCTACGGCACGAGTTCTCAAGTGTGCCATGCCACGCACTTAAGATGAGTAATTAAAAAAGGATTGAGTGGGACATTAGTGGCACTTAAAGCTTTCTTTACAGTATAATACCATACTGCATTTCATGATTTCACAAGTAAATTCTATTCCCACGCCCAGCTTTCGGCGAGTCTTTTCTCTCCCGGTTCACAAACTATTAGCCTAAAAGGGTTGGCCAAGCCCTATATAAGCAACTTTTAGAACCTTCCTTTCTAGCATTGGGTTGGCTGGACAAGTGTAGAATTTATCTAAGTCTAGTGGGTGGTACAAATACAATAGTATAATACGATTTACAATTACAGTAACCAAAAATGTGTACATGGCATGGCATGGATGATTCTACTGCAAGGAAGTGTAGAGCTTTTAAATTTCTAGGAGGAAAGAGAGAACAAGTCATCATCAAATAGGAAAACTTAAGGAAGAACAGCAGAAATACTTGTCATTTTCAAGATTTGTAAATCTCCAAGGGAGAAAATAGGATTAGAGATTACAAGAAGATAAGGTCCAAGGTGAAGTCAAGACAGAAACATAATGGAATGATAAAAATTGTCGTAAAGAGATAATTGAAATGAAATGGATCGACATGAATCATGATTACCACGTGCACCGATAAACAGTATACATGTGTAATTCCTGAAACTTGGAAAAAATTAAAATTAAAATTAAAATAAAATAAAACAAAAAGCCTAGAAATGGTACGACCATTTACACTTTCAGGGAGAGGGTGAGTTCTTTACGCAAAGTTAGAATACATTGAATTTGGATAGCCTTCCAAATTTTGACTCTTATCTCTATTCACATCTCGTCAGTAATACACACCGAACAAATTAGATAAAAGAAGGATCAATGGACAAAACCTGAACATCATTTGAGAATATAGAGTGATGTATGTTAACATCTGCATGCATATTTATTCCATACTAATGAAACTAAAACCATCAATATCACTAAACTTAAGCTTTTATTATTTATTGGGGGAGAACACGTAGTGAGAATAGATTTAAGTAGCCTTATCCCTCGAAATCGGTAAAGAACTTAAAAAAAAGAGTGAAATGGGAGTCTGACTTGGAATGAAATACCTTGATCTTGAGTTCGTTCTTCTTTGAGGGCAGGTGGGAAATCCGAGGGGTTTGATTGTACCGTGGAGGAGTGGTCATTACTGGTGCCGATTACTTGAGTAAGAGCAGAAACCATGGCAGACATGTCTGATTCATACGAAGAAGATGAATAAGAAGGGAAGTTGTTGTTGTTGTTATGTTCTCTCTCTTTCTCCTCCTCCGATGTTTCCGATGGAAGTGGCCGCTTTCCATGCCTTCGATCCACTTTCACTAGTTCGTAATGTAATAATTTAATGATTTTATAACACAAATAAATAAAGAAAACGATGAAAACAGCTAGTAAGACAAGAAGAATCAGTAATTGTTGTAAGATATGTGGAGTTTGGTCGTCGGAAATTCAGACACGGAAATCGAGAGTCGGATCCAAGACACAGTGTTGGATTTATGGGGAAGTAATAGCTGAAGAGAGAGAGAGAGAGAGGAAAATAGGGTTTGGTGGAAGGGTTTTATCAGTAAGTTCAATTATCTTCGATGAATATTATTACCATCCTGTCAATTTGGTTCTTGTCCATACCATGCTGGCTGGGGACATATGAATGGCAGGAATTTAAATATATATATATATATATATATATTAGAAAAGAAAAGATCACCCACGACCCATCTAACTATTCCTTCTCTTTTTCCTTTAATTATTAAATTTCCTATTTTCCAAATTACAAATATGCACATGTTTGCATTAAAAAAATAACTAAACTATTACCATTATTATTATTATTATTATCATCATCATACAGGGGTCCATACTAAGCCCAGGACGTCAAACGACGCCGGGATTATTTTATTGGTGTTGTTGCTGTGTTGCTTTTTCAACAAGGCAGTGTCCTTCCATTGACAAGCAGAGGCAAGAACGAGGAACATAACCCAGACACAGAAGCTCTGTTGAATTTACCTACTACTCTCTACTGCATTCCATTATTAAATCCATTTATTAGTTCACAAATATTTACTGTGTGTGTTCTTTATTTTATAGTTGGCCGACCAAAATTTTGTTTCCATTGTTGATATTGGCTTGACCAAACTCCATATTCTCATGTTCTTCTTACTTTTTATAAAAAAGAAATTGGTGTAGTCAATTAAAGCTTGTTATTTTTATTAATCGATAATCAAGAGCTATCACATATTTATTTGCTCATCGGGCAAAGGTTTATGTTCAAGAAAATGTGGCACATGTGTTTTGTTTTATTTTATTTTTTTAATACATGTATATGATGGTTAAACATACAAATACAGTAGCTTTAACTCAAGCTTCAACCATATTCGTGACCATGAAATTCAAGGCACAAACCCACAAAAATGAGCAGTCGGTCCACGTTTATTTGAACATAGACAACTTGAATTTCAGGCTGGTTATGCTATTTATGATTAAAGATCATATGGTTAATGATCAAGTCAGTAGAGACAGAACTTTCAACTTCTGTAAAAATGCATGTGACATTGCATTACCATCACAGTGGAAGTAAAAAGGCCAAAAGGAATGAGAAGGGTGCATGCATTCTGGGGAATGCCTGCTCTCTAAAGACAAGGAGACCATTCATGCTTGCACATGCATATTGCCTAACCCTAAAGTCATAATATGCATCCCTCCCTACTCCAGTTGTTTGCTTGTTAAAAATATTATGTTCTAACAACCATCCCTCTATTGTGTGGAAGTTGTCAGATGACTTTTGCTGCTTGCACTTAAACGACTAAAGACAAAAATAAAAATAAAGAAGAAGAGAAACTGACCCAAACACATTTAAAAAAAGGATAATAAAGAAAATTTTACACCGTCTTTCAGGCAAGAAATGATGGAGAAAAGTTCAAATAATTATATTAAATTTTAACAATTCTTATTTAAAATTGTAACATGACCATCAATACAGGCAGGATTCACTCCTACACGAACATAACTACTGTCCAAACTATAGCAACTCTCAGAGTTTGGCGATGTCCTAAAACTAATTCTAGTCGACATTCGACAGGACAGCCTTACCTTTCATGTTCAAGGCTGATTACCTCTACCTCACATTGCTGTGTTGTGGTCCTGATCTGCCACGTTAATTGGCCCAGCCGAGACAAGCCCAACATCCATGCGATCCAGAAGATTCAATCTTAACCTTAGTTGTTAAGTTGAGATTACATGACATCCATTGTCAAAATGTCCTTTCGAAGTTACTCATGACAGATTTTGACACTACCACAGACTCCACGCCAAATTTTATGGTTTGAAAAGCAGGCAGGACGCGCTCTTTCATCGAACAATTTCGCAACTCTTCGGATCAGGGAACAATGATTGATAGTTTTTTCTTGGGAAGGCAAACGGACATAAGCCATAATCAATCCGACCTAATTCTGCTCCTCTCCGGCCCTCCTTCCTGGTTAATACATTCACCACTCTTTCATTCATATTTCTTTCCTTATTACCTTACTGGCTGATTGGGTTGTTATTATTTGATGTTGCTGTCGCTATAGTGGGAAGACTTCTCTGTTATTCCAGTTTGCATACAACTCCGCATTAGAGAGCAATGGCAATGTGGTTTTCATTTGTAATCGCCGCAGGCTTGAAACCAGACCTCCTTTTCTTTCGCAAGGCATTGATCCTTCATCCCATGTCTTTAAGCGCATACAGATGAAGTAAGGAACTGACCACTCTTTTCGCACTTAAGTCTGGTCATGGTACTTGTTTGAACATTCTTTAGAGCATTGCAATGCTGATAAACAATGGTTGTGAAAATTTTGATTGCTAACTATATGTTACAATTCGATTTTGATGAAGATACGTGGAGGATGATGAAGGAATTAAAAAGTACTTTGCTGCATTTCACCTGCATGATACATTTCCTGCTGCTGTTATTATTGATGATTTTGGAGATCTATTTGATGAAAGGTTTTTCTTTATTTTTGCAAATTATCTATTTCAATGTGAATCAATTCATTTTACCTTTTTCTTACATCCCCGGTAAATTTTTAGGAGATGCCAAGAAAGATATGCTAATCCTCGCGGAAGAGACTTGGCAATGGCTCGAATTCTAGCTTTATGTTCCAATGCCATAGTTCATGCAAAGTAAATAGGCCTACTCCAATACAATGCCAAATCCATTTATATTCTTACTTCAATGGCTAGTAGTGCTATCTGCTTTTGTGTTCTTTTTGTAGCCAAAAAGGGCCTTGCAAGCTTCTGTTATCTGATACGCACCATGGGAACTCTCCAAGATTGCTATTTCTCTATAAGAGATGGATTTCGAGCATCTTTACAGTGATAGGTCAGTTGTGGAGTAAAAACAGTTGTTATGTTATGGTTTGTCTTTGTGATAGTTGTCCTTTGCTTGGCATATTACGTATCTAAAGCTTAGATTGTAGAAATAGCAAATGGCCTTAAATTCTGTTTTAGGTTCATCCACTTTTGAATGTCTAAAGCATGTATCTTAGTGATAAATGCCTGTTTCCTATGTTTACTTGTACACCTTTTCTTTTGTCTAACTATTGCTATTTGATTGGTACACCTATGATTAGTTTGGGTTTTCGTGTTTAAGGTGACGGCTCTGGATCATTTCTTTTGAAAAATAACAACTATTCAGGGAGTTGTGACTCAGGGAGAACAAGAACTGCAAAATACTCCATAGCTCTCCAGTATCTGTTTCTGGAAGGAATAACTGAGGAAAGTGAACAATGATGTTGCTAACTTTCTTCTCAAGTTTTAGTTTCCAAGTTGTTCTGCAAACTGCACAATGGCCTATGCCCCGTCTCATAGAATCTTTTCGAAGAGAGTCAATTAGAAGTAAAGACAGTTTAGCGATTCACATGGGCATCTCATTCTGGGTTATCTCAGAATATAATGTTATTATGGCCCTTCTGTTTAATTTCATTTTTACTCAGTTTAGCCATTGCTAGAAATTGTTAATTATGCAAAAACTACATCCAATTAGCTTCAAAGCAGTGACATAGATTGTGATTCAAGAACATTGTCTGATAAACTACAAAGTTTGGTTATTTACCCATCAAAACAGAAGGAAAAGCATCCATTATTATTAAGTACAGTCCTCCATAAGATGTTATATTAGACTCCCGTCTGACACTCCGGCTCGCAGAATTCTCCTCCAAGATCATCGCAAGCCTCTCCTAGAAACACTCTGCAAAGGTTACCAAACACAAGTTTTTATTTCGATCGATTTTGCTAGTTGCAAACTGAAACTCTAAAAGTACTGATAGCATTTTATTATCTTACGTTTTCGGACTATTGTACTCCAGATAGTCTCTATCAACCGGCTCTGAAGTACTCCTGGCCTCGTTCTGAATCCCAGGTTGGAGCTTGACTTCAGGATACATCTCAGCATCACAAGCTTCACCTCCAATTATCTCACAAGCTTCAGCTGGAAACACACTATGAAATATAAACTTGATCTTAGCCAAAAATATTAACATGTTATAAAACATGTAGAAAAGCAAATCGTAGTTTCTCTTTGCTCCACAATTTTCTCCTTTTCTCAATATTTCCATTCTGCTTCCATGGAATAAGACTCAATTGTCACAATCCCCTATCGGATAGAACTTTGACAGACCAAAGATCAAGTTACCATTTTTCGATTGATGGCAAATGTTTGATAGATGAAGCTAGTGTTATCAACGAATATGACAATAGACTTACGAGCTCATGGAGCTATAATCAACTGTCGAAGTATCAGATGGCCCAGCAGTTGCTTTGAAAATGAAGGACCGTGGAGGAGCATGCAGCCTTGGCAAGGCTCCGCTTGGCATAACCAAGGTTTTTGTGGGGGTTAAAACGGGGAGAAATGATGGCGCAAAGCTTAAGGCTGTCTGCATTTTATTTTATTTTTGCTTTTAATGTGGAGATTGAAGATGGCTTTTGTTTTCGAAGTATTTGATCGAAAATGGGAATGAATTTATCAAGTTTGATTGGTGACGTGAACTACTGAAATGGATAAGAAATCTCAGAGTCGAAGATATTTTAAAGAGTGGATAAGGGAGGGACGTACGCGTTGAGGATTTGGTTTCCAACGAATTGTCGTATCCTCACGCGGGGTCCTCTGCGATGAATGAACAACCTCAATAATTCACACCCATCAATTTCTCTTCAAACGAGTGTCTTATTCTTCGTATCGTATCCGTCTCGTTGTTGTTATTAATATCTACATTATTACGTATTAATAATACTGTGGAATGGGTTAACTCAATGCAATCACTGCTGAGAATTTTTCATTCTTCACTCCGTCGTCAATGAAAAGGGAACCCATTTCTCCCAAGTAATATTAACAACAAAAGATACTCCAATGTATGCCCCGGGGGCAGGTGTATGGTATGGAAAGAGTTACAACCACAACAACGACAAAGCTTTTTACTAAATAAACCAATGTACAACAATTACACAATGCCCTAAAACTAAATCTAAATCCTCACAGCTTCATCAAAAAAATAAAATAAAAAACCAAACTGGTGATACCCCATACATCACAATTATAAAGCCCCTTAGTCGAAAGCTACCAGCGGCTCTCAACTCAGATCAATAGAGGGCCATTTTAACTTATAACCCTAACTGAAGAATTTGCATTGATGCCCATGAGCATGGGGGCAGGCATGCCAACCTACCGCTCTCCATTGTCCTCTTAAACCTTCAGAACACTTGTGATCTTTTCCTCCCATTGAAAACCAGCCCTCATACATTAAATACACCTATACAAAAAAGTCATTTTTTTTTACTTCATTTTTAAACTATCCAGCTTCAATGCAGTTGACCATTAAATACTGCCTTTTCAGGATTTTTACCCGTTTGAGTCTGACAATAAAACAAGCACCTCATTGTCAGCAAAGTTGGACTCTGCTGCCAGTTCAAGACAAGTTTTACCTTCCCCATTTACAGCCCGTGGATCTGCTCCCCTGCAAAGCAAATTGCGTGGATCATTTTAGGGGTCCATAGATCAATATAAGCCAGTTTCAGACATACAGACATGAAATCTACAGGACAGTATCGCAAAATACAGAGTTCATGACAATCTAAAGCTGCTTGAGGAAATAAAGCATTATTCAGGAAGGAGTCCCAAGTCACCTTGACAGAAGCAATTTAGCAAATGTTCCCCTGCCTCTGAGGATACAGCGGTGAAGTGGTGTCTGACCTCTTGAATCAGTTGCATTTATATTTGCACCATACTGTAAAAGGAGTTCTAGCATGCCAATATCTGCAGTTTCACAAGCTATATGGAGCAGACTGCAACCCTCTAGATCATCCATGTTCTGGCCTTCACTTGTACCTGCCAAGTTCAGTGAACCTGAGGAGGATCTGTCCGATGAATTCCTTGTTAAGCAGCTGGAACTGCGTTCCAGGGTTGTGTGCTCGTTCATTAGCATAGCTTTGGCAAGGGTTAAGGAAGAGATGCATGACATTTGCTCATACACAGCATTCACATCTACTTCACAATTGACAATAAGGCGGTATACCGCTTTCTTGTCATTGGCACGAACGCCCTCCCAGATTTGTTGTGCAACAGAATGGGGATATCGATTGTCTTTTGGCTTTCGAACAAAGAGCTTTTCTGCATACTGCAATTATAAGAAAACATGATTGGAAAATAGGATTTAGCATATAGCCTAAAAGATTAATTACTAGTACAAAAGGAGATATTCAAACATCAATAAAGCATCTCAGGTTTAACTTAACCCAAGAACTGTAACCAATAATGTTATTAGAAAGTAATTATTTAACTTAATCCAAGAAAATAAACCATGAGCAGTTATGCATACTTTTACATCGTCCATATGCAATTATTAATGGAACAGTTGAAACATACAGGCCAGAGGCCCGGAGTAGACATAAATCTGTTTACCTTTGCATGAATAAACTTCTCCTTCACTGATATAGAATCACAGTGATTAGGTTTGCCCGTGAGAAGCAACTGCGGTTTATCAGACTTGTGCAAGCTTCAGCAGCAGAATGAAAAGTGAATGTCAGTGACTGCCAGTTAAACTACCATTTGTTTGTGGTTGTGGACTAAAGAATCTTAGTTCATGCATTGGGGAGATCCTTTACCTTGTGGGGCTAAGATCAACATGAAAGGCATTTCTTGATTGCAATAATTCCTCCCAGACTGAGTTCGCAAATGCATTCCCCAGAGACCGAAATAAAGTTATAACAGATGACTCCCACACTTTCACATCAAGGGTTAGTGACCTTACCTGCAACATAACTCAGCAAAGGAGCAACAGCTTTGTGCATGAGGAGGCATCACTAATATCATTACCAAGTAGTACCTATCTATAAACAAATATACATATAAAGCATTTGTGTATTCCTCATCAAACAAAAGTAAAATAGTTTGTGTGTATGAAAATGATGTAATTGGCAACATTGCTCATGCTGTGGTGAGCAACACTGCCACCTAGCCTTAACTGGTTAATCCACAGCTTCAACTCCAATCACCAGATGTTATAAAATCACATGATGAACATAGTTGTGCTCCATAAAATGCATGAAGTTGCTCACTAGAGCATTTCTGTTGTGTGTGTGTGTGTGTTTGTAAATGTGAGAAGAATCTTAACATACACTTGCTACATTTAAGAAGCAAAAGTATTCATGGATGAAGAAAATGTAAAACCATAGGTGATCAAAACTTTAGAGGTGCCCAATCACACAATTTACCTTTGATATATGTACACCAAGATTTCGGTGAACACCAGAGCATTCAATACAAACAAGGACTCCAAGGTTTAAAGAGGCCCAATCAGGTTCAGGTGCACTACAATCGGCACATTTATCATTCCCACAAACTCTTCGCAGCACATCAATTGGCTTCTCACTTTTTGCACAGGATCTCTGCTGTTGTGAACCTCTCAATTGACGTTCGTGATGTGCACTTGTAAGGATCCTTTCAGATGTATATTCTTCAATGGGAGCATGATCAAAGTCAGAACTTTCAAATGAACTACTGTCACTGGCCGATCGATGATGGCCACTTCCCATGGGACTAGTAGGTAGACACTGAAATGCATTCAAGTACAATAAATAAATTGATTTTGAAGAGCCAAGGGCAAGCAATCATGCTAAACCTCTAAATAATTACCCTGTCAGGAGCCTGAGAACTAAGTAATGAAGCAATAACCCCTGTTATCTTTTCAATCCAATCAATCTGATCCAGTGCACTCTCTGCCTGCACTGACAAGCACAAACAAACATTATTGAGGACCTACTACCAAGCAATAAGTTTCATTTGTGCACCATACAAGAAGTTCCAGCAGAATCATGTAGGAAAGATTAGTAGAAATTACATAACTTATATAGATAACTCCAATTTACAGATGCAGCTACACTGGTAAGGCATACCTGCAAAGTATAGTTCTTAGTCGGAGAAATGATTCTGAAACAAAACCTCAGATCAGATTGGTCAGCATCAACTTTAATTGTTGAGGTAAGCAAGTTCACCGTATGACGAGCAGCAGATTTTTCATCATGTACTCCACCATGATAATGAGAAGAAAGCCACCGGCTCAGCAGTCCAGAACCAAGCTCAGAACTATTTCTCTGGCTGGAAAGCTGACTGCTTGACCCCTATAAGGTAGAAGGCAAAACACAACAACCACGTTTTTAAGGACTCAATAAATTTCAAACTCTCTGCACCCTAATCAATTTTCCAGATCAGTTACAGAATTTGCTGCACCAGACAGTAACTAATATTCCAAATAAACTACTTACAGATGACTTGCCACCCTGCTTGCGGTAGTAATACAGCATCCCTCGACTATCAAGAACAAAAAATCTCCTTTTCCAGTCTCCCCTCAAGTTCGAGGAACGTTTTGAGAGATAACCTTGTCGGATGGTTTGAACCTGAAAAGTTGCTTACAGTCTTAGAGGTAGTAGATAACGAAGAAGACAAGAAACATTTAAGATAAAGAAATGAAGGTCATAAGTAAAATCCATTGATAACTTAAAAATCTTCTTTATAACCTTTCCCTTTGAAGCAGACTGCATGACAGCCTCAATCATTTTATGTGAACTTCTACCAATGGCTTGTATGCCATCTCCATTTGGAGATCCATTGGAACCATTAGAAGACCACCTACTCTCTCGGTCAATCTGCCTTTTGTACTCTTGCATTCTTTCATTAAGAGCAGCTTGCTCATAATTGGACCTTTCCCTTGATTGTTGCGCATATGTCAAGACCTAGAAAAGAGTGGCAGTCCTGGTATTTTCAGAATCCCTCAGTACACAGTTAATATCAATATCAGAAACATAAGAATCCCCAGGTCCTCAAGTCAGCTAAATAAAGCCCTCTCCCCATTAACTTTTTGGCCACAAACTTTTTTGTATTCCACTCTTTCCAGAGCCAAATTTCTACAGAGCTAGTACTTCTACCATCTAAATTATAAATCCAGCTCAGGAATGCAAAATTTAACCCCTCAACTCAACATAGTCAAATAAATACTGTGCTTCTGTTGACCAAACAGTTGGAAGGGGAAAAGAAAGTTCTCTCTTTCTATTCCTCCTTTGAAGGAGAAAACTAGCCAAGTAATACCCAAAAATAAATAAACAGATACACACTTTCAGTCTAAGCAAGAATATATTAGAAAACCTGATTAATGTATGGTTCCATCTGATGCAGCAACTCATAACCCTATTCACGCGCGAAAAGATTCAGATAAGCACTTATGACAAAATATGTAGAAGAAATAGAGAAGTCCCAACATGTGGCATACTTGTTTGAAATAACGAAGATGTGCGTCCATTGTCCCACTGACAGCTTCTAAAAACTCAAACCTCTTTTTTGCTTCAACATTAGAAAGAGCAGTTACCTGACAAGATAGTGAAAACCTTACAATGGCAATTATAATAACAGTGACAGAACTGAAATCTAATGGAAATCATCAAGTGGACATCCAGAAATTTTGGACATCAACTGCCAGAAATTCACTTACTAGACTAAAGCGAGCTTGCTCAAATGCAGACCTTGCACTATGAAGCTCCTGAAGATATCCAAATGATATCAGAATTATTAAATTGACAATCTTCCAATGTTATGTAAATAAATAGATAAAAATGGGCAAATGCCTGATCACAGTAGTCATATCGAACAATACCTCCTCTAAAACAGAGGCTACATCAGTCTTAGTGCCTTTTCTCAGTGATAAAAACTTCTCACGAGCCTGTTGCATAAATAAAAACAGAGAAACATAACTCTCAAACTAGTGTGAAATGTATTCAATTGAACAATGTTGCTTAAATCACATTCATGCAACATTTTATCCAACCAATGGTATTACTTATCAAGATTCATGTCAAAGGAGCGGTAAGGCTTCCCAAACCCTGGTCAAATTATCAACAAGGTAAGTGCATTAAGACTTTATTGCTGCATCAATATGCACACAATTCTTTATCTATTCACCGATATTGAAAATATAGGGCAAACTATTGACAATAAAAATGGAGGAAAAAAACAACACAAATTGAATTTTAAGTAAAATAGACAGACGCGGGTACCTGAACATCATCACTATGTTTAGACACGCTTACTCTCCTCTAGCATGAGGCTAACATCCTAGATAAGCGTCTAAGTAAAGACCAATTGTCCATTTAGAATAACCTAACAACATAGAACAGGTTTACACACTTGCAAGAAATCCACCATGCAGAAACCTGCCCTCATTTTCCAAAGAAAGGACAAAATAAAACCCTTATATTCATGCACTAATGTGTGATTCGGGTGTGTGCTTCCAAACTTTAACCAACCTACAAAAGCTTAAAGATCTAAGCAAACCTAAATTAAAATCACCATTCAAGTCTCATTTTTTAACTTCATCAAGCATGAAAATAGTGAAAGAAGGATAAAGAATGATAATAGTTTTAACAGAAATTGATTCCAGCAAATCAGTGAGAGTAAGAAGGTTGCTTTAAATTGCAAAAAATAACATCAACAACAATAGTAAATAATTAACAAACTAACACAAGGCACACACCTGATCATAAAGAAGGCTCGTCTTGTCAAAACGCTTCCTTGCTTCCTGTACTGAGCCAAGATCTTTTAGAAACAAAAAAACAAAGAACACAAAACAAAATGGGAAAATTGAAATTCAAAGAGACATGAATGTACTATCCTCAATTATACTGTTAACTAGATGAAGAATAAGTGATCTATGTTATAAGGGAAACATAGAAACTCATCACTAGGCATTTACCAAAGCAGTTCCATACACCTACGCTGTCTGATATTATCTGATGAAAGTGAATGAGATGAGGAAAACACACCATTCGCACACATGCACCCACAGGAAGATCATTCATATACGAAAGTTCATAAAACCTGAAAGTGCTAATACTCTTATTCCTCCCTAATTTTACAGCCATCCAGCAAATGAATTGCACAGTATATAAAAAAAAACCCATATGCCCAAAACTCAGAAATTTACAGTACCTTGACCTCATGTAGATCAATATTGGTAAATTGTAGCAGTCTGTCATTTAGCATGTGCTCAACCTAAGGAAAATAAATTTAAGTAAGTCAAACAAGAAAAACATTGGGATGATTGAAGAACAAACCAAATAAGATTCGAAAACAAGCTCACAACATCCATTGTAAGAAAATACAGTTTTACCTGTGACCGAAGAACTTCCTTGTATGTCCCAATTTCTCTAAGTGCAATAGTAAACTTGGTCATTACAGGACCTAAATAAGGAAACAGAAGTTCAGTCAATATACCACTAAACATCATGCCCTTCATTCTGGGAGCCACTGAAACGCATGCAAATTTCAATCCGATCATAAAACTTAAGCCTCATACAATGGCACAAAGAAATATAAAACCATAGCCAGAACACCTTAGGATAACTGGAAATAAAGCCAATGACTCCACAAATTGTAATAGTCATTAATGGGAAGCCATTAGTGACAATCTATACAGGGAGAAGATATAACAATTAATGTCTACCAATAAAACAACTTTGAATGACATTTAAACAGAAACATGCCTCCAAAAGCAACACTAATAGGATCATTATGCCCTCCGCCAAAAGTTTCTAGGGCACTTGCAAAAGCAATGTCACCATCATATCCCTCCCCAAGCCCTTCACTGCAAATGAAAAAAAAATTTATGAAATTTAACTTTTCTTAAAAGAAAACTTTCTTAAAATCTTTATTAAAGTAAAAAATTGCAAATTGATTATCGAGGGAAAAAAATCAGAAATGCGTCATAAAACCAACCATACGTGTATTTTCGACATCCTTTGTAAAACTTTAAACTTCTCTCCCTTAATGTTTCAGCACTTTCCTCCAAGCTCTGTATCTGTTCACCAAAGAAAGAGTTGATAATCAAGATATCCCTAGTCGAATGCAAGGTAATGGAAACATTAATGAAAACACTCTAGAAACATGGTCATAGAGAATGTTAATCTCTGTAACATTCATGTGTTAAAAGCTGTCCAATATGTTCACATTTGCAAATACCAGCATGCTTGCTGCTTCAAGAGACAAGAAGGCACAAAAACCAGAAGTTTTCTTCTATCAATATCATCATTTCAAATATAAGATTTACTCAAAAAATCATTTAACAATAAAACTACAAAACTGCTTATCAAAATTCTAATCCTGAGTGATTTTGCAACCAATTTATCACCATCATGCCGACAATAGAATGGTGTAGAAACTACCATGACAAAGCCTGATCAGATATCAGATCCAGGGAAGAAGAGAAATTTTCTTTAGAGGGGACATCATCAGATGGCAATAAAATTAACAAATTAACAGAAATAAAATGTATTAATTAACATCTTCATCACTCAAATATTTACAAATATCTCTGACATATTCTTTATATAAAATATTTCACAGATGTTATCATAGATATCACGATATGTCTTTCACTATATTATGTGATGGAATTATTTTCCATCTACTCACCTCATCGAGTTACACTGCTTATTCTTCGAAATGTTTATAACTGAAAGTTGTATAGAATGACAGGTGAAATCAATATGATATTTTGACCATGTATATTGGATATATCTTAGTAGATGCTGCATTGAGCTCTGCCCATCGTAGTCCCTAGCCACATCAATTGGGATGAAGAAGTGGGTAAACAAGTTTACCAAAGTAGTATCTCTTCAGGTAATTAAAAGTTTACAATCAAGAAGGAAAAATATAATTTATCCAACCTGATTATATGTCTTCCAAACTATTAAAAAAAAAGATATTAAAATCAAAGTTCTATTTATCCAACCTGATCATATGGCAATGCAAGTCACTGTCAGGTTACAGAAATTTAAAACCATATAAAAATTCTCAGTTAGCAACCCCAAACTTTTATGCGGTCAAGTCAATATCGTAAATTCTTTAGCATCTAATCCATTGTGAATATCAAACCTACTCAATAAAGAAGCTAACAAACAAATATATGGAAAGTTCGAAATGAAAAGGTAATTAAAAGACAACTAAATCTTCCATTTTCCTTGTACGAAATCATAAATGATGCCACTCTTAAGTACAAATTAGTTCTCAACATTCAAAATTAAATTCCTTTGGCTAAATCTCCTCGGTAACTAAACAGAGATCGGCAAAGTATCACCCAGCGCACGCCGAGTAAAGCATGCAAAGCATCAAGAACGAAGAAAAATTAAACTTAAACGAAATTTAACAATAAAAATGCAAAACAGGTAGCGACAGAAAAAAGAGAAAGCAAACAACCAACCTGTTTGCGAAACATAGGCGAGTCATCGAGCTTGTTGAAATGCATTTTCGAGAACGCGGATTCCAGCTCCTCTTCACAATGAATCTAAGTAAAATCACGTCAATGCCCAATCTTCTTCAAACTTTAAACAATCTAATTTCATAGCCATCAAATTTACACAAGATCTCGCGGTGACAAAAACGAAAATCAGCTCGATCGCTGGAATTTCACAGCGTTGCTAAAACTAACGTCCAGTTTAGTGAGCCGATAATAATTGTTTTATAATTATTGATATTTATTAATAATAATAATAATATTATTGCTATTATTATGTTTTGGGATGCAGAGGCAAAAATAGAAAGAGGAAGATAAACCCTAGAAGAGGCAAGGAAACGTCGAGAAATTTTTGCTCGAGTATTGGGAATTGAGAGAATTGATTAAGCCATTTTCTTCAATTAACGTGATAACGTCGAGACGACATAACTTTCATAGATAAAAGCGAAAAGAAAGAATCCACGAAGCCTTTTTGTTTTTCGGAAGAAGGCGATGGAGGTGCTGATAGTAGTGCCAAAATGAAGCAAATGAAATGCTAAAACGTTGTCGTTTTTATGTTGCCGTGATTTACAGTGGAGAAAGAGCAAGGACTCCCGTGGACACTGCTGACGGTGGTTGCTTTACACGGCGAAGCGCTCCTGAGCGCGTGCCGTAATTGAATATATTTATTGAATTATTTAAAAAAATTTATATTAAATGGCTCGGCTCGTACCTGTGTCGTGTTAAAAATTAAAAATAATAAATATTAAATTCAATTTAATTTAATTTAATTATTAAAAAATTATTGATAATGTTTAGAAAAATGATTTTCAAGTAACGGGGGCGTGAAAATCGAGCGTGAGAGATGCTTTCTGTCGCTCGTACTCGGCACTTGAAGCAGTGGGTTCCCCAAAAAAATAAAACCTCTCTCCGGTTTGCTTGTCCAATACCGGACAATGAACTGCCAAGTCACTCGCTCGCCAGGGGAATTTTAGTTATTTTGAAAAAATTTATTATAATTAATTAATTTAAGAAAACCATCATCGTATTGATTGCTTCTTCCTCTTGAAAGAAATTTCATTCCTTGGGAAAAACAAGCAAAAGCACTTTGCCACAATAGTCATAATAATAATAAATAAATAAACAAACAATCAAACAAAGTGATACACATGGGATGAGAGATGAAAAGTGAAAAAGAAATAGAAGAGAGAAATAGGCTTTATTGTGACAAGCATCCCCTGTTTTCTTTACTTTTTTGACCACTTGCCGGTTTCTTTTCCTTCTCCTTTGCCACAAATTGCATGCTCAATCCTTCCCCCCCTTTTTTTTTACAAATGACATGATATTTATGTCTTACTAAATTTATTTTAAATATCTCAAATTTCACTTGGATAAAAAATAAATATTTAATTAATAGTTATTAAATTCTTTAAAATTATTTGTAAATAAAAAAAAAGAAATCCAAGATAAGCAAAGGACAGATAGAGAGCTTTGTCTATGCTTATGCTTGTGCTTTTTTGTAGTGTAGAGCCGTGAGAACTTTTGCGTTCTCCCGCTTGATCAGGAAATTGGATTTGGAAGGAACAGCCGGCAACCCAAGGTCCTCGTCCCATCCCTTTCTCTTTCCTAGGCTTCACTTCCCCCGTGATACCTACGACTTTGAGCCGGGCCACGTAAAATTAATCTTGGGATCGGTGGGGTGTTATGTAGAAATCTTCTGTGAAAGAATGCTAACTAACTAGATCATTTATTTTTGTAGCCCAATAAGTTCAGCCCACAATTCTAACATCGACAGGGGAAAAATCAACACAGAGGATTGATGGCGTCAGTTTACTGACTTGGGAATGGGGGCGCGACTAAGATACCTCCGCCAGAGAAGAAACGCCGTGTTCCTCGTCGTTTGATGAGTTTTCTGGAAAGGATCGACGGCCAAGGAACTTCACAATGTGGTTCTTAACCCATTAAATGTTGGCGCCGCTAAGGACCAACCACCATGCCGCAAGAATTCGGCTCAAACAAGATGAATCTCAAGCTCAAAAACGGAAAATTTCCTCCTCCCGTTAGTGATACAAAAGCTAAAAAGGAATCACATGCAAAGGTGTCCGAACACAGTACAGTCGCCGATCGAAATTGATATTGAAAAGGACGGACAACAGCGCAGATTCTAAGCCACAAAAACGTGTCAGGTTTGATCCTCCGTAGCTGTAAAGTTGACAATAGATAAGAGTAGACGAAATGACAAATTCAAATGCTTCGTTGTGAAGGTCGACAATTGGATTTGATGGCACAAGGGCATGAGAATCCAATTAATAAGATATGATTGTCTGTTAAGGTAAAATAATTAAGAATCATTTTTTAAGATTTGAGAGAAAATCAAACAGTGTCAACAATCCGTCAAAGGCAAAGAAAGATATCTACATAAACCTTTGAGTTACATAATAGCAGTAGCAGAAGCAGCGGCAAATAAGCTGAAGCTGAATCTGTGGTGGTATCAACCCTAAAACTTTTCATAACTTACTACCTGTGTCCTCTGTGTAAAAAAGCATAACCCCTCCCTCCCCCGTGCTATAATGGCAGCCGTGCCCAAAATGTGAATTAAGAATGTCAAAGAAAAGAAACGATAAATCCAATCTCGAATGTGATCCTCTGATTAAAATCCACCAGTTCTTCGGAACTTCTCTGTTATATACAATGCTATGTGTTCTGTTCTGTTCTGTTTGCCTCCTACAATTTCTCAGCGATTCTTCCTAAAGCGTCTGCAAGTTTATTAAGAACAGCAACTAAGCTTTCTGAATGGTCTTTCCTCTGCTCCCTGTCCAACCGGAAATTGTTGTTCTGAGCTTCAAGTTGGGCGGTCAGAATTTTACCGTTCTTTTCCAATACATCAATCAGTTGACTCTGTAGATTGTTCATTTCCTCGTCGCCCCCGTCTACGGTGAATCGTTTCCGCTTCCTCCCATCTTGAGACGTAGACTCTATCTCAGGATTTGAAGCAGGCTGTTTCTCGGTTGTCATTCCTGCAGGCCAACAAGTTATAGCTTCACACCTAAATTAACCTTCACAATTAGAACCAACCCCATTTCCAGGCTACACGTTCAAATACTTGGCATATTTAATCACCCTGGCTTCATTCATAGCATACCAAATGACCAGGGTAAGTAGAAATATTCACTTAAAAAGGAGAGAAAGTCTTAAATGAAAGCGAGCTCCACATCAGATGCGGTGTCTCCCATCAATGAATTTTCAACAAGCATTGTCAGTCGGTAACCAATTTTTGAAATTTAGGTTAGAAAGGAAAATAGCCATACCGACTTCAAAGTAATGGTAAAATGAGAAAATATTTCAAATCCTAAAAGTTTGTAATTGAATAATAAACACCAACCCAAGTATGAAAAAACGATTTCCCATGAGACTTTTCTCTTATTTAATCTATAAAACCGGACATTTACAGCAGAAAAGATCCCAATTAGTCCCAAGGAAATGATCCACAGATTTATTCTTCTACAATCCACTAAAGCATTAAACTATGGACTATGCTTTTCAATAATACCTTTCTCCATGCGGTAAAAATAAACAAACAAATAAATAAATAATGGCATGTCAAGAACATAAATCTCCAAACAAGAAGGCTTGTCTGGTTCCTAGTTTCATTACCTTGGCTGCGACCCTCTCTGAGATTTGGTTGGTACTGTTTCTCTGCAAATCAAAAGGATCCAAAAAAATAAAAACATACATAAACATGTCTATTTTCTTAAAAATGATATTTATTTATTTAAAAATAATAATAATAATTAAAAAAAAATCAAGTCTCAAACCAAGAGGCTTGCATAGCAATCCATGTCAATGTTTACCCAAACCATTTTTCTAATTTTAAATAAATATCACTTGAAATAATAGAAAATATATGTTACTTTTATAGTTTATATAAATAAAATAATTTTCCATTAAAAATAGCACACGGACAAAGTTTATATCATCACTCGATATAGAACCCATGACATCCTCTTTGCAAGATCAGACCAATAATCGAAATTCCTATTACTAAATTACTAATTAATAATTAAAATTTAAAAAAAAACAATAAAAAATATATATATTCCACCTAGCATAATCCAAACAAACTCTAATTACCTGGAATTGGCATGGTAGCCGAAATCGGCTTAGCCGCCGCCGCCGCCTTCTTCTCCGTGCTTGCCCCGGTCTCCTCTTGCTCGAAATCCGAAAACAATCCATCCTCCGCGGCTGCGGTTCTTCCGCTATCAAAAACTGCCTCCGCCTCCTCTGTCATTTCCTCCACCGCATTCACCGGCGCCAGAGCCAGTCCCGAGCCCGGAGCCGCCGGGTCACCCGTCACCCCATCAAGAATATCGTAAACCTCTCTGTCGAAGAAACCCGGCAACTTCCTCTCCCTCCTCAAATCGTTCCTCATCATCCAAAACGATTCCGTTCCGTCCCTGACGTTCGACTCCCACTCCTTAATTTTCTTAAAATCGCCTGCCAAATTGCTCCACCTCTTTCGACACTGAACCGGCCCCCGGTTCACTCCGTGTCGTTTACAGTAGGAAGAAACCGACGCCCACTTCGGCTCAACTTGACCCGACCCGAACGCCATACCCGCCGCACGACCCCTTCTCACCCGATTCTCCGCCCCTCTTTTGCCTTGTATCAGGACGAGAATCTCCTGTCTCGTCCATCGCGGAAGCCTGGGAGCCTTGAAACCGTCGTCTCCACAGTCAACGGAAGCCGGACGATATTTGACGCCGTTAGTAACGCCGTCAGTTTCACTGTCAACGGAAGTCGGGGCCAGGCTCGGCTGCTCCAAATCCATCGTAGTTAATTTTTTTTTAAAACACAGAAAAACACTCAAAAGGACTATTTCGATTGGCACGTGAGTTAACGTGTGAAATGAAATAACGGCGTTATCAAGAATACACCGTAACGACGTTTAACGAAAACGGTCCTCTCTCTCTCATATTCTCTTCCCTGGCTTTTTCTATTCTCCGTAATTGAATAGAGAGAGACGAGGGGAAAGATGGAAAGAGAAAGTGAATTTAGGAAAGAGGAGTTCTGAGGGATTTTCTTTTTATTAATTTATTATATATATTTTTTAACTGGGATAACTGTAGGGCTATTGACCTTAACTAAATCTATAATTATTGAAGATTACCTTTTTTATAAAATATATATATATAATAAATAATTATTATAATATTTAACTAATAATATAGTAATAAAAAATATAATTTTGTTAGATTTTGTTGGAATTAGAAATATATGCGTTCCCCTATAGTTATTTTATGACCAATTTAATATGTATGATATAATTATATGTGTTTATTAAAAATTTAATATAAAATTTATAAATTTTATAAAATTAAAATATATAAAATAAAAAAATTTAAAATAAAAATATAATTATATATATATATATATATGAAGTATGATTATATATCTATACGATAAATAATCTCTTCTTACTTTGTAAACTAAACCGTGACAATAAATGAAATGGATCATATCAAAATTATATATGAATTTATTATTATTATCGTGTAATCTTTTTTTAAAAGATGGGTCATTTTTTTGTGTAGAAAATGTTAGTTGCCGAGTATTTCGGGCATCATTTTTGGTCATTCACTATCTTTTTCAATCTTACTAGTTGATTTCGGTTGTCCAATTTAATGGAAAAATGGTTTCTCTTCTTCTAAATATTCCTTCATTTAATTCTCTTATTGTTTCAATGATTCACTTGTCCTATATGAATTTGCAACTTCATTCAATTATTGTTGTTGTTGTTGTTTTTGTGAACAATTGTTTACCTTCCATGTGTTTTTGTTTAAATATGAACAAGTAATAATAAAATTTTATGCGCTAAATAATTAATTATTTATTTATTTAAATATTTTTATTAAAAATTACGAGTATTGTAGTAATTTTTTTTTAAGAAAAAGATAATGTATTGATAGCGGCACCTAATCCTACACTAACCCAGCTTGCCCTGCCCTACCACTAAGAAAAATTTACCATGTTAATTGCTCTAATTATCACAATGAATTATTTGCCCTAATCTTCGCTTAATGGGTAATCCTAATGGATGGTATGGTCCCCTCCATTAAAGTCACCTCTTTTGTTATTGAGAATTTGGACAAATAGTTTTGGTAAGGTTGTCACTGCCCACCCCTCCTTCCTCCTCCTCTTCTTCTTCTTCTTGTTGTTGTTGTTGTAAGTAATACATCAACATCCTAAACACAAAGTGTCTTGATTTATAATTAATTAAATCAAATTGGCCTTTAGTTTCAATCAAAGAAGATTAGATTATATTTAAATCATAATTACAAGCTTACAAGGATGGGTTTGGAAGCACATGTCCCATGAGGGGCCTTTGATTTTGGAGGGTTTAGTACAATGTCACATTCATATTTTCCTTGTGATCTAGTGGGACCCTTTCTCGTGCCATTGCTTTGGCCCTACCAAATTCTTCTTCTTGCCTTTCCCCACTTACCATTCTTGCTTTGAATGCCCTCGAAACCATAGAGAAAGAGATTTTTATTGGAGCTTGGAAAATACTTAATTATTCTATTTCAAAATTCATCAAAAATCATTTTCTAATATATTTATAAATTATCAAATGTATATATTTACTTGAGATTTAATATTTTTTTATTATTATCATATGAATTAGTAAATAAATGTCGGTATTAATGGATAAACAGTGTATATTTTAATATTTATAAATTAAAAAAAAATCATTAACATATATCTTCGTGTATCAATATAAATTATTATTAAAATAATAATAAAATCTTTAAAAAGATATTTAAAAAAAAATCAATAATGGAACGGGACCTTGTCATTGACTACCCCTTAAAACACCAAATTATCTTCTAATCATAACACTCAGTACTAGAAGCAATTACTAAGTTAGGGGCTCCAATATTAATTATTTTAATCTCAAAAATTTAATTATTAATTATTAATTTTATATAATTTTTTATGTTAATTTTTATAATTATTATTTTTAAATAGATATAATATTTGTATTCGGCTAATAAATAAAGATGAAATGAAGGCGAGAATTAATTTTTAATTGTACAAGAAAGTGATAAATTTTTGATTAAATTGAATGTATATTTTTAAAAATGATTTAGAGAGGTCGTTTTATCAATTAATAAGAATAGGTCGTATTGCAATTACAAGCCAGTTCCCCGCTTGAAGAAATTTGGAGGAGAAGTGCTTTTTTAAGATGGCTTCCACGAAAGTGCTTTTCTTTTATTAGAGTCTAGAGTCAAGAGCATGGAAGGGGAGCTGGTCTTTTCCTTTCAACAGTTGAACTCGTCACAGTCAAAAGCTTTGTCATTTCATGGGTTCTACTTCTACGCCACTTCCACTTTTGCACTTGCTTGGCTTCATTCGCTGCTACTTTTTTAATAAGCACTTTCTCAAGGGGTTTTTAGTAACCCTTCCCCACCCCCCTCAAAATAAAAAATAAAAAATTTCAATAAATTGTGGTTGAGTTTTGAAAACGATGCATTTTAGTTGTTTACTCTTCGACGTAATTGATATTTTTTTAGATTTTAATTATATTGGGTAGCAATGGAATACAATTCCACCACGTGTCACTTTTTTACTGGCTTTGTTTGTACATTCCTACCAATTTCCTTAGATTTTAGAACACGTAATCCCCTTTCTAATTTCTTTATCCTATGCAAGGGCTCGAATTATAATACTTTTAAATATTCTTACATTATTTTTTAAAAATTATTTTATATATTTTAATATTTTTATTTTAAATTATATATATATAAATTTATTTTTTAAAATATTATAGTACTCAAAACGTGCCGTAATCAAATTCTATCAAAAGAAATATATTTATATTTTTAATTCAAAATATTACGTCGTCACGTTATATATTTATTTTTAAAATTAATAATTAAAATAATTTATAATATAAAAAATAAAATAATTTTAAAAATAAATTATTATAAATATAAATTTGTAAGAAATACGATTCATTTAATATATAATAATAAAAAATATGTAATGTAGCAGTTGAAGTGGGTTTAAAAATGGCTTTACTTGTCTCTCTTTTCTCCCATAAACACTATCCAATTTCAGCTGAATGCAGCATTAGAAACGAAGATGTGAAGTGTTAGATCAAATGGGCATGAATTTGACAGGTAAATGCAGTGTTTTGATGATGGTTTCGGGGTAAGCAATCTTACAGATATCTCACTCTACTCTTTGATTAATTCCTTCCACTGATTACTTGCATAAATTGTGCTGTATTAGCTTAAATCAAGCATGAATTTGTTGATTATGGTCCCCCCCTTCAGTTTTCTACGGCATCAAGCAAAGAAACAACCCCACACTCCCAGCCCGAGGAGCAAGCAAATGAGAAGAAAGGAAGGCACAGTAGAGCCCAATCCCGACATGGGTCAGATGTGTTCTGCAGCAAATAATTAATACCACTCCCACGTGGTATCACAATGAGAGCTCAAAGCAACAGGTCTGGAGACAGGGTGGTCGTTTATTGTTTTCTTGGCCCATCGCAGACCCAGATTGGGGTGAGATCCCAATTGCGTCTAACATAACAACCATTGGAAGCCTCGAGCTCTTTAAACATGGTACAACTGTTTCGGAATTTGAGGCAGAGAAAATCTCAGAGGCTGGCAGGATGACAAAGGATGCATGGTCAAATGAGAGAACTCGTAACAGAGAAAAAAGTTAATATAAATAATTTGATGAAATTATTAAATTAATAAAATAAAAATTATTTATTAATAATAATAAATTAAAAAATTAAAAATAAATTAATATGTTCATAAATGTTGCTGTTAACATACAATTATCGAAGGGCATATATTTATTTGTTATAATTATTTTGAATGCAAGTAAAAGAAGATAACAAAATTCAGATTCAGTAGTGTTATGGGGACAAGGAGTTGACCATCCAATCAATGCTCGACACGTCAAAAACCAAAACAATCCCAGCCAATCTGGTCGCTCTGGAATAATATCCTTCTATCCTACATAAATATCGCAATAACATTCGTACACCCGTTTCTTACATTTTTTACAAAAAGGGATATAGTTTCTCCGTTTGTATTAAACAAGTCCTTGATGCATGTAAAAGAACCAAATTACCCTTAACGTACTGAATTTTAACCAGAAATACGGAACTCGATGATAAAAGAAGGGAAGGGGGGCTGGGTTTCAGTCGTTGCAACAGAGATTATTAGAGAACTAGATGGTAGGGATCCAGATGTTAATAACCATTATTCATTCATATATTTTAGTACTCCTGTCCGCAAGAGCAGCAAGTTCCTGGATGAATTCATTTGATCCTCCAGGACAACGTGCTAGAAGTTGCGGAAATGAAGCTGCTGTTAATCAGACTGACAAGAAACAATATGAACTTGATATTGACTGCATCTTGGGAAGGGAAGACAACCGAACGACACCCATGAGAAAAGAGTATTCCGAATAAGGAAGTGGCTCCTCCTTTGACTTCTAATACTAGAAATCCATTAGTTATATGGTATTTCTAGTTCTTTGCATTTAACATTACTTTCACATCATTTGGTGCCTTAAGCTTGCATACAAGGGTTCAACAATGATGTTTAAGCTTTGACACGCCCCTTGTGTGCAAGGCGTGTGTATTAAATCCAACCCCAATCACAAACATAAGCGCAGCTCGTTATAAATAAAGTGGTCTAACAGGGGAATTTGAGAAAAACCCACATGGTCAAATTGTTACTGATATCATATTAAATGCCTGTTGCTCAACTCTACAGAGTCTTGCTGCAAATGGAACAAACCTGTATGTACATGCTTGACGTTTTGCTTTTTTGGCACAAAGATTTATTGCATTATCATGGTGATAATTGCAGGTACACCTCGAAAATGCTGTTGGCTGCAAATGACAAACGTCGTGAAGGAGCATATGTTTTTGTATGTCTACCTATTGATTTTAAGACAAGTGCCTTTTCATTTAGAAGAAGCCCTATAATTTTGTGGATAAGGGGTGATGTTTCAGGAAGACGTGAACTTGTTAAGTTATTTATTTGTCCTTTATGTTTGTTTGTTGCAGAACAAATGCAACGCTGGGTATGCGTTCATTAACGTGAAGGATCCTTGGCAGATCGTTCCATTCTATCAGGTTTGCATTTGTTAAAGATCGTAGACGATTAAAAGAATGTGTTTGAAAACTAAGTACAGACAACATTGCGATATTTGTAGTCAGACTGAACAGGCTCACTTGTGTTTCGTGGGCACTAACCCAACATGACTGCAAATTTTTGACTGTTAATCACATTTTCATTTCCTAATTTTTTTGCCATTGACATCAATTCTGAAGCGGTTAGTAAAGGCGCGTAAGGTAGAACTTCAAACTTTGGACGGTCCTGAGAATGTTTTGCAAAATGTACAGGATTGGCCAAGCAAGTGGAGAGTCCTTTGCTGTTGTTGATTGACGAGCCTTCGCTGCTAATTGCTATTTGTAATTAACGAGCATATAAATGTACAGGCTGATCTTTAACAAATGAGCATATACATTTGTAATTACAAAATGTAACGAGCATATTCACAAATGAGCATATACATTTGTAATTACAAAATGTACAGGATTGGAATGCATCTATTTGAAGGCTGATCTTTGGAGGTCTGCAATACACGCCAGAAATGGACGAAAAGCATATAAAAAATAAACAAAAATGTCCCTTACCCTCAAACAGAAACAAAGAATATCTATCAATGGCGTAATTGCTATTTGTAATATACCATTGCCAGTGTGTTAACAAAAATATGGCTATGTGCATCACAGCAAAGAGGCTGCTTGCACATTCTAGTAAAGCAATTTTGTGATTTGACACATTTCACTTATATTTTGGCATGACAATAGATGCTTCTGTACATCGTATGGTGTACCCACTTATAGGAAAAGGTCAACTGCAAAAAGTTCAGAATGAACTTAATTTGTGAATATGTATGTTTTAAGAGTACTATGGTTGGAAACAAATAACCACATCTGCAATCAGAATAGAAAAGAAAACATAGGCAACTTGAGAAGGGTTTTGGGATAATTTTGAATAGCTAGTATCCTTTTGGATTAGGGGAGGGATGGATATACTTGCAGTTCATAGATAGGTTTTTTTTGGATGTATTTTAGCATAGAATTAATTCTTCACTGTTTTTATTGGTGGAAATCTGTTAGATGGATATTCTTTCTTTTTGCCTGTATAAGAATAGTTTCAATTGTTTCATATAGAAAAATCAAAGACATTTCCAAACTAAATTACTATATATGAATGAATTTTATTTTAATAAAAAAATCAAAGACATTTCCAAACTGATAGTTGATTTGACACCCTCATGAAGTGGTGTAGAGCATCATTTTATTCTGAGCCTCAATAGTTAAAGGAAATCTAAATTACTATATATGAATGAATTTTATTTTAATAAAAAAATCAAAGACATTTCCAAACTGATAGTTGATTTGACACCCTCATGAAGTGGTGTAGAGCATCATTTTATTCTGACCTCAAAAGAAGAAGAAAGACTTACTGGGACCAGAAAGGCCATCATTTAGTGTAGAGAATGTCATAGTGGCCTGGACGATACAACAAAGTGATAAAAGGACTAATGGTTTCAGTGCCACTGCTTGTAGCATTTGGAAGATCAGCAGAAGCAGGAACAAAATCATGATGATTTACGCTGGCAACACCAGCATCACATGAGCTGCGATCAAGGTACACAACATGGATTGGCACACCTAATGCATCTGAAAGAGCAGTAATGTGTACATGGTCGCTCTCTTCACCCATTGGTTCCACTGATGACTTGCAGAACTATACCAAATCAGATTATAACATGTGAGAGAGAGACAGAAAGAATCTAAATCTGTTACGAAGAAGCCATTTGCCATTACATAAAAACTCAAATCAAATGTGCCTATGATTCATAGATCTAAAACCACTTTTCAGCCACAAAGAGTGGCTTACAGAACATGCACAGCAGTGTAAGAATTAGATAAACTACAGTGAACAAGAAAAGTGTAGGTCAGACGTACAGAGAACGTTGATGAATTAATGCCAATTAACAGCACAATTAAAGACATAGTTAGCTTCACATACCTCCTTTATACATGAAATCAATAAAGAATGCAAAATGGTCACAGGTATATAAAATTTTATAATATCATACAAACCTGTTCCACTGTTGCATTTGTTAATCCCAGTACAAAGGGTTCAAAAAACTCTGAGCGCTTTCTTATTTCACCAGAGGTAACAAATCTGAAAAACATTACAACTGACCAACAAAATCTGTCAGGAGAAAAAGTGGGAATATAGAATGACACATTCAGGTTTATAAATTCACTCACCATAGTCAGATACTGACTGATCTCTGCTTCTAATTATAAGTTCATCATGACTGGGAAAGGAGAAATAGAGAGGAGAAACTATATTAATTGAACAAGCTAGCAGAAAAATTTGATTTTCATTCACAAAGACAACTCAAAATTTTAGTGCAATTTACACATTGCTTCTAAACTATTGACAGACATGCAAAAGTGGTAATAGAGAAAATCAAACATCAGATTAAAGACCATCATTTTGTATTTAAAGTTCTTGACACAAATGACAAGATCAAGGAACACAGGGTGCACACCTTATGGCAGATTCATTTCCTTGAAGAACACTTTCCAGCAGCTCAAGAAATAACTGGACAATTTTCAGAGGGTATTAGCTGCGGGCATAGGTGTCCATGATAAGTAAACATTCTCTGAAATCAATCATGATGAAAGCCATCACAGACTAACAAAGTTTAAAACAAATAACCTTCAACAGTTGCAAGAATGACCAATTGATGAGCCTGGATTTTACATCTCAAAATTCAACCATAAAATTTCGGATTATTTTCCGATCAACAAATTTTGAGAAAAACTAACTTTACTGCAATGGAGCTTAATAAAACTTTAATCCCAAGCATATATTGCAAATCTATCAGAGGAGCACTTCCTATGGAGACCCACTGAACAGCCAAACTAAGAACAACAAGTAACATGGCTGCAAATTTTTGAAAGCCGATTTCCTCAGTTACTGGTGTGGCTAAAAGTTAAGATCTCTATTACGAGAACGTCATTATGTTATATAAATACGAATATGTTACATTCAGAGGCAGAGAAATTGACACCATTATTAAAAAAGTAAAGATGTAAGCACAGGATTTACCAAAAAAAAGTCGTGAAAAGTAAAGTCTGCATAACCCAAACTCTGAAGTGTTTTTCTACATTCTTCAACTTTTGCTTTAATACGATCTACTTCTACTTGATCTTGAGATTCCAAAATGTGCTCCTGTTTCAGCAACCCAACTTGTTTAGGAGTTAAATTCACCAGGCATATTAACTTGCCTCCAGAAAGAAGCTCCAAAATAGAAATCAGAAAGTATAGAAACAACATAATGATCTACAAGACATACAAGATAGGAGAACATAAAACTTCGAAAAAAACAGTTCCCATCCCCTCGTGTATGCCTAATGGCAGCATACTGCTCACCAAGAACCTGCAAAAGGAACAATAATAAGCTTGAAAGGATCATAACCATGTGTAACAATGATCCCGCAATCTGGACAAAACAAACAAACCAAAAACCTTTATTTTCTCCAACAGAATTGAGCTGCCTGAATGGTATTCAGATGCTAATGCAGAGAGAGGTTCCTGTCAGAAATCATCACCAAGAATGAATAATTATTGTGTTTAGACAATTTCTGTTCTGACATTTTACATATTACCATACATATAACAAGTTTAGCATCATAAATTCAACAATCAACAGCGTTGTTAGTCAACTGCTGTTCATTAAAAGTGCAAAGCAAAGCTGCAAAAGCCTTAAAGTTCTGCAATCAGAAGCAATCAATCAAAACGAGGTTCTAGCCACCGTACCGGTCCTATTGTTACCACACTAGTGGTTTCTGATTATAAATATTACTACATGGAAGAAAAAGTACAACTTATATTCGTTATAGGTTCGGATATCAACTCAACAAATACATTCACGTCATAAATGCAGACATTATTTTCTAGCACATATATATATATATCCATGGCGAGGGCGGTGCACCAAATTCCTCAAAAAACAGAGACCCATATCCCAATTAACGACTAAAATGCACCAAATTAAAAACAACAATAATAATGATTTCTTGTTACCTTGTCGGCGACGAATGGAATCTTGTGAGCTTCGTCGGCTAGGATATCGGACTGCTGCTGCATAATATCATCGTCTCCGAAATTAGCCCAACCATCAAATTCACATGACGCTGCAGACTCCTCCTTGTTCTGCATCTTCTCAAGAAATAACTGATGCTGATTTCTGATTTCTCTCAAGTGCCCACTCAACGCAGTGCTTTACTTTGTGGGATCTCCAAATGAAACTTCCTTCTTGCTTCAATTTATTATCCTTACTAATATTATTTATTTTAAATTATCCTTAAAAGTCATTGCTGTCTGTCAGGTCAATAGGTCTATCCAACCTTCTCGTCCACGTGTCCTCGCACCTTTGTCAGGAGTATGAATCTCCTTACATATATATATATAAGAGGCTGTTCTGTTTATTGGGCAAGTATTCCCTCGTCAAAGGCTTTGATTTGAAAGTGGAGCTGAAGCCGAGCTTAGGCTTCAGATTTGGTTGCAAGGGGATGAAGTCAAGTCAACTGGACAAGAACCCTGTAGATAAGCACTGTAAAGTGGAGGAAATACAACCAGAATTCTGCTCTATTCGGAGGAGGCATTTTCCGGGAATTGTACTGACATGAGTTTGGGATCCATGTCTCTTGCAGGCCATCCATCAATTTGCTCGCATTTCTTTTTGTGGGTTATTGAACAGAGAAAAAATGGGTTGAGAAGTCGCGTTGCACGAGCATCAACTTTGCCTAATGTATTGAATTGGCCTTCAAGACTTGCTTCGGAGGCTTCCTGATTGAGACCTTGAGGTCTAGTGGCTTTTGCAGTGAACCGGCCCCTCTCTTACTCTCTCACAGAGTAGGATTGATCAACACGGTGTGAAAAATCAAAACTCTTGGTGAACACCAGAGGTGAGTGAGAAGACACAAATCAAATTAATTTTTTAAAAGAGGTCATTCTTACAAACAAATCTAATTGCAGAGAAAGATGCAGAAGATTTTGGTCCCCACTTCCTTTGGCCACCCTTTGAAAACGACACCCAAACAAACATCAGCCAGTCTTCCTTCTTTTATTTCTCCGCCTTCCAAAACAAGAGTGGATTTAATTCCACCTTGACCCTTTAAATTTGTAGTATTTTTAATTTTTTAACTGCAGTTAATTTTTTTATCATTTATCCCCCTAAAATTTTATCTTTTTTTCACAATTTTTTACTCTCATAATTAATTTAATAGAAATTTATGAGCAGCCCAGCTTGAATTTTGATAAAAATAAGCAATTAAAAGATAAATTAATGACTTGAATATAATAAAAAATTGTTGGAAAAAAAATTAATTAATTAACTAAGTGTTAAACTTAAATATTAAGATGATTAAATCTTGTTGTTTAACCTAAAAATGTGATATTGGGATGTAAATGACAGAAAATGAAACTTGAGGGTATGAAAGTAGAATTAAGCAATAAAGGTTGGAAGCGGAAGCAAACTGAACTTCAGCTGACATGAAAATTAAAGCCCAACGTCCAACCAATCACGTTCCAGAATTTCGTATTTAGATTTCTTCTTCTTTCTAACCACAGATTTAGATACACGGGGTGCCACCTGGCGGAGTCCGGTCCACCAATATCTCCACCCTCGGCAAGTGCAAGCCAATCAGCTTCACGTGACAATGGGCCCACTCATCTGGAAAACTCATTGTTAACTGTTTGGAACACTTTCGTTTCTGTAATTTGCATGTCTTCCGTTTCACTTTCTCTATGGTTTGTTCTTTGTTTCCTTGTTTGTCTGTGAATGAATAGAAGAAAAGAAAGTGTTCCGGGATCGTTGCTGTGAGATATTGATGCTGTTTTCAGTTTTCTTCCCTTAGTCTTTGCCCTTTTCTACTTTTAATTTTCTCGAGAAAAAAGTTGGCGATGTGTGGATTAATATTGTGTGAACCTGTTCTTGATTTTGGTACTGTCTTCGTGTTTTGCTTCGGGTTTTTCAGCTATGTTTGATTGGAACGACGAAGAGGTAACTTATTTTCTTTTTAATTTATTATGAATTTTATCCTTTGTACTTTAAATTAAAACAACCCAATTGTTGTTGTTTTTTCTTTTGAATGTTTTAGGCAATTTTATTTTTCTTTGTTTTAAGATGATATTTGGATGAAATTGGGCTGGGGAATTGAATTGGCTTCTGGGTAATTATTTGCATATCTATGTTCTCTGTTTAGTGGATGTTTCTGTGACTTCTGTGTGTTGACTGTTAAACAATTATGCATAAACTGAATATTTACTTGAGAGTTTTGTATTGTAATTTGATTTATCTCAGTCAATATAGCGCGCTTTTGTTAGGCAATCATTTTTAATTTATGACTTGGAACATGAATAATGGTACCGTGTGTTCTTCACTAAATAATATCTGTTGTAAGGTCTGTCAATTAGATAGCATATACTGTTCGTATTTTCGAGTTTCAATCATGGATTCATAGGATAGGAAGATCATATTTAGTTTAGGGTGTGGGGATGGTTTCACAAAGATATAGTAGTTGACAATAAACTTTGAACTGGTGCTGAGAAGTTAAAACAATCTCAGTTAGAAGATTATCTGGTGGCTCGTTGGCCTCAATTTGAAAGTGGGTGATCAACTTAGTGTTTCTGAGACAAAGAGGAGAGTTTTGTTTAATGCAACAAACTGGGCAAAGTGGAGAAGCAGTGACTTTTTGGATGATTTTCTAGTATGGAGATATTGCGTTTAGTAGTGGTTGGAATTCTCTATGTTGTGTGTAGAAAGTTTTGGGAGCTTTTTTTGACAATGGTTCATTGGAATATTAACTGGGTTAGAGAGTTATTTGTTGGTAAGGAGGTCACATAGGAGGTAAATGCGCATTGAGCTAGGCTAAAAGATTTGAAGCTTATACAAGCTTGTGAGTAGGTTGGGTTTAGTCTAGAATTCAAATGGGAGTTAAATGGGCATCAAGCTAGGCTAAAAAATTTGAAGCTTGTACAAACTTGTAAATAGGTTGGTTTTAGGCTCACTTACTAGAATCAAGATCTGGTCAGGTATATAGGCTTGCCATATTGTAGTCTAGGCAGGCGTGGATTGGTCTAGTCCGTTGGTCAAGCCCATTAACTTGCATTGTTTTTATTTGTGATTCAAGTCAGAAGCCTATTAGGCTGAATTGACTTATTGTGCTTGTGGGTCTGAAAATTTGGGGTTGGCCTAGGCCATTTGGTAGCTTTCTTGTGTGAAAAATGGGTGAAGCCCATCACGAGAAAAAGGAAGGATTCATTGAAGTGTGCCATCCTTGCTACATTTTATGGGTTATTTGGAAAGAAAGAAATAACTTTTTTTTTCATTAAAAATAGAGAAGACAATTTTTGCTTGTTAGATACAATTTGTTTCTTTACTTGCGAGACAAAACTAGTTTCTTCCCTTTGATATGGGTCTGGGCATCAAGAGTTTCAAGCAACCCTTTTATATATTAATCCTGCAAATTGGTAAAGGGCAGTGGTATATTTTGTTTGCGCCCCCCCCCTCCTCTCCTTTTTTATTTTATTTTATTTTACATGATGATATAGCACATAGATACAAAGTTTCTAAGCTTGTTGTTGTATAGTCTTTTCTTCTAAGATAAAGTCCACTTATGTAACTATCCGTTTGTTTCATTAATATGCATCATTTCAGTTTCTTATTCCCCCTACAACATCCCCCCCCTTCAAAAAAAAAGGAAGAAAGAAATCAATTGACCTTGTCTTCTACCATGTCCTTGACCTTGTCCAGAGAATTATCCGTGTTCTTGATTACTGGAAAAAATAAGGTCAATGCTTCTGGGTGGTTTGAGTCGTAGAAAACAACATTTAGACATGCGTGCCTTTCTTTCAATGTGTTGAAGTGTTAGCAGTGAAAGGATTGTAGAAAACAACACGCCTTTTTGATGGTTTCAAGAAGCATCACTTTAGGTCATTTTGCTGAGAGCATGAATTTTATGCTTTAACAAAATTAAACACGTAATTTAGTTTGTGTTCTCCACATAAATGTGGGGTCATTATTATAATTTTGAAAACTCCATTATTGTTGGTCTTTAAAGATTGTTAAAGCACAAATACTTGGGTTTGGGTCCTCACCTTCAAATTTTACTTTTTGGTCAAGTAGCAACTTAACGGGGTTTCAAAGAAGTTTGATCTCATGGTTTTGTGTTTGAATCACCCACAAATATTCTGTTGATTAATTAAAATTTTGATTTACGCTAAGCAAAGTGAGTTGCTTGTGTTTGATACTTGGATCTATTATCCATGTGACATCCCTGTTAAATGAGTCTTAACCTTTCAAGTGAGGGAGAGTGTTACAACTTGACTATTATCATTTGAATACTACCTTTTGGGCCTTTGCGTTCTAGTTTAAGCTTTTAGGTTAACTAGTAACTTAACAGAAATGATACCAAAATATATGCTCTAGTTCTTTTCTCACTCATCATCATCACTATTCAATTACATAACGTTGTGGTCTTGAACTGCCTGTAAATTTGTTGTCTGGCAAGTTGTCACTTGTCATGCTGAATCTTGACACTTTTATTTCAGCTTACAAACATAATATGGGGTGAGGCTGGGGACAATGAGGACCATATTGTGCCATATCAAGAGGAAAGTGAAGATTGTCATAACAAGGAGTGGAGTCAAGAATCTACAACTATTAAAACTGCTGAGAGGAAGACAACTGGGGCGAAAATTGATTATAATGGTAGAAAGCCAGAGAGCAGTTCCAATTTTAACTCAGGTGAAAGGAGCTCTGCATCCGGATTTGGCATGGGCTCATGGTCTGATTTGTCCTTATCTAATGATGCCAGAACTAATGAGGAACCCATGGGCACAGAAGTTTCTAACAAAACAGCTGCAATCACCAAGTGTAATTCAACAAGTGGTGGTAGGGACATTTTCTGGAATGGACACTAGCATGATTTAGTTTATTGTATTACAATTTCTCATAAAGCCTTATACTTTTAACAGCAGTGAAAGTTGAACTTGATAAAGATTGTGAAATTTTCCAAAGTTTCCAAGAAGGTAAGGACCAAGGTGATTTTGTTGACTATAGCTGGGATAACATAGGAAGCTTTGATGATCTTGACCGAATTTTCAGGTAATGCACAATCTCTGTAGCATTCTCCATGTAGCTAAATGAAACATTGTCTTCCCAATCCTGATTGGGAACCTTGGTTGTTTTGCAATTATCCAAAAAATACTTTATTTCATTCTCCCTCTCTTTCTGTGTCCCAAAGTAGTAGAACAGACAGCTATGATTTGGACAGTTTATGTTGTCATTGAAAGGCATCACTTGCAGCATAGCCTAATAGTGTATCAGATAAATCATTCAATTGTCCAATGTCAATACCAGCTTCTGTTGAGTTCCCTGACCTTGTGTGATTCTGAAAAGATTCCTCAAATTATATTTCTTTTCTGTTCTTATTATTATCATTTTTAATTTCAATATTGAACACAAAGGTATCTATCTGACTCAGTATCCTCACAAGTGATATTTTGCAGCAATGATGACCCTATATTTGGCCATGTAAGTCTTGGTAGTGCTGATGGGCTATGGTCTTCTTCTAAAGATGTAACAAACAGCCCAGTAAACTCTTTTCCCTTGTCTGAGGACTCCCCAAGTTTGGAGTTAGGACCTGTGAAGAATACATCTGAACATGTGGAAATCAAATCAGAATTTGAGCAACCAGATGATCAGCTATTAACCCTCATCCATTCGAAACCGAATAATCCTGCTCATGATCTGCAGAATGCACATTCAATCCTGGATCATGTAGAATATGCTGGAGGTGAAAGTAAGCCCGTGGCAAGGGAGAAGGTAATAAAATCAATTTTCTTAAGGGATAAGTTCTTAACATGTTGATGTTTGAACTTGAATAAATGAATCAATATGAATTCCATAAATTTTATTTCGGTTTTGCAGACAGATTTGGATACTGAGAAGAAGGTCACTGCATCAAACTCTGGCCTTGTTGACAAAAATGTTACAACTCTTGACAACTTTGCAGATAAGGTACTTCTATTTCCCTCGTATTGCTGATAGGGATGTATATGCAAAAAACTTGAGTATACATCTTAAATGTTTTGATGTGTATCTGCACCAATGATGCTAGGAGCTGGTGTTGTTGCTGAAGATGATTTTGGCAAATTATGGCACAAAACACAGTACATCTTATGCTAAAACTCTACAGGAAAAGAAAATCTTTTGAGACATATAAAAGCTAAAAGTGTTGTTATTTCTTCCTCAAAAAATGTCCTACTTTTTTTTTAATCTTTTTTTCTGTGTGTACAGGGATACAAACAAAAGAATCTGTTGAAAGGTCGGAAAAAGTTGGGAGATAAAAGTGAGGCTATGTTGTTGCAAGATTTGTATGGTACCTGTTCTCTAACTGGAAATCCATCTGGAGAATATGCAAACCAACTGGCTCACATGATGCCACAGACTTCACCGTCTTCAGTTATTAGTCAACAGAGGAAGCTTCCAAAATCTCAGACTTTGCAGTACCGGCACATCTCCAGTTCATTTCTGACCCCATCTACCTATGGGAATATTACAAATTCATATCCTTCCATGCCCGTGTTGTCCCACATTCAGTCTGGGGAATTTAAGCAACAAAGTTTGCCTTCTTGCTACAAAGTTTCACCAGGTAAAGCAAATCCTGTAAACAAGTCAGCAGCTGCTCCTGCAAAACCTTTGACTATGACACCTCAAGAAAAAATTGAAAAATTAAGGAGGCGGCAACAATTGCAGGCAATGCTTGCCATTCAGAAACAGCAGCAGCAATTCAGTCATCAAGTGTCTTCTATAGATCATTCCAACCCTCAGAAGTTCCACAGAAACCAAAATCTGCCTGTTGAGGGAGTTGATCTTGAAGTCAGAGACCTAAGCTCTCTTCCCTCATTTGACCCAAACTCACCTGTAGAGCAAGATGACTCCAATACAATGTGTTTGGCAGTTGATAATTATCCGGTGGCAGACACAATATTTTACCATCTGCAAGATGTAATTGCCAAGGTATGATTAATTTGCCTGCTATTGTGTTTCCTTGTATAGTAATTTGGAATAGTTGAAGATAGCAATCCTCTTTTTATAACAGTTGGATCTCAGAATAAGACTATGTATACGGAATAGTTTGTTCCGGTTGGCACAAAGTGCACTGCAGAGGCATTCTGGCGATGCAAGTAGCACTAACAAAAGTAGCAGGGATGAATCTGAAGTTGTTACAAAAGCAGAAATTAGCCCCTCTGGCAGGTTAGTAAACCTTCAAAATTGTCATGTATTGCCATTCAAGTTGCTATCTTTCACTTTGTTTATTTTAACCAACTTTAACCCTAAAAATTTTGCTGATATAAATTATCTCTTCTGTGGACCTGTCTGTCTCTCTTTATTTTACCAAAAAGAAAAAAAAGTAATTTGGTTAATCAGCATTACTGCCCCCTTTTTCATCTAGGACGCGATAAAAGAAGTCAGTAAATTCCCTTATTGATTTATGATTTTTTTTTCTCTTTTACATTCTTTGGTTGGTTGCTTCAGATAGTTGTGGATAAATCTACGGTTCATCACTTAGATGGTATATATATGGTAGAGCCATTTAACAATGATGATATGAGATTATCATGCCAAGTTGCCCTTTCTAAAGAAATTTCCAGTTCTGCTGCCGATGCAGTTATCGCGGTTTCATATAAGAATCTCAACACCATTTCAGTTTTCATTTCTGATTCTCATGGTAATGCAGGTTTGCTAGAATGCCTGATGCAGAAACAGAGACCAATCCTATTGATCGGATTGTGGCTCATTTGCTCTTCCATAGGCCCTTGGACTTAGCAGGAAAGCACCTTGACACACCTGAATCACCAGCTTCTGCTAAATTTCCTTGTGAAGGTGCAACAATGAATTCATTGAACTTGCCAACAGAGTGCATGCCTGAGAGTTCTAAACTTATGCAAAACCTTCCTCAACAAGGACCTAAAGATCCCTGTTCGATGCCTGAGCCACAGCTTCTGGACCAGTTTAAAATCAGCCCCTGCATAGACACTTCAGAGGATGCATCATACTATGGACTTGCAGATGGCAGAGCTGCTGAGGTTGAAGCCTCTCACTGAAGAAAATGTTTCAGAATTCTATAAGGGTAATTCCTTCCTTTATTACTTCCATAATGTTTGTTATCTCTCTCTTATATATCCACATGGATCACACGGATTTGCTTGTAGTGCCAATGTTTTCTTTATTGTCAGCCAACTCAATCTGAATCAAGTGTGATCTTGGAGTCTCAAAACGTCAGTCAGCCTACTGAACCTTATCAAGTGCGTCAAAGAGCCTTATCTTAGAGTATATACAACTATATGATGTCTCAAATTGCACAAGTGTATGTTTCAAGTTCCTGTTTATATAACAAAGCATTTCAATCTCAAGTGTTGCCCTGCAAACACCATACTGGAGGTGTTGCTTCATGTCAATTGGTAGTTTGGTCTAGACTATCTGTGATGTATGATAAAATAAGTGTTGGCAGAATACTGTTGCCAATTCCTTGAGCTTGTTTCCATAATTTTCTGTGGCGTTGCAAGAAACAGCTCATTGTGAAACTTGATGGGCTACGTGGAGACAATTGCTCTTATCTTATTGTTACACATACTTCTTTGTCCAAATAAAATTTTAATTATTGGTGTATGATTTTAGAAGTAATTTTTGTATTTTGACATCAATATAGTACTCGGTTCTATTGATAATATCATCCTTCGTACTATCTGTTTGCTGGTATTAACTATTATACAAAGAGGACATCCAATTTTGTGCAAGACATTTCAAATTTTTATAGTTTCAATATATGTTAAAAGGAATTTTGAGTTTAAGATTTGAACACAAGGACTTGGCTTTGCTTGATAATGATTGAAAGACTCGGTTTTTTAGCGAAATCTTTGTACCTTGATCCATCTAAAAATCCAAATTTCTAAGGTGCTGATTGTTCTGTAAATTGAAAGAGTTTTCAGAAATTAAGATACCGTTAAAAAAAGTCATTTATGATACCTCTTTCACATCAATCTGGAACATGGCAACGATGCAGTCAAAGCAGCCAGCATACATGCAATATCTTATGTGCAAGGAATCTCAATTACCAGAATGAAATTCTGAAGTTTCATGCCGCTTGAATTTCTAGAATATAAACTGGTCAAATATACATTTCAGTTCACCTGTACAACTGCATATTGCCAGTGTATGCCCTGGTAAAACTTTTCATCCATGTACAATACAACCATGGAGCATGTAGGCATTGGTTTAACGAGGACATAATTACGACGGAAGCATCAGAGAACACACCGATAGGTTTCAAGAGATTCAGTGATTCCATCACGGTAAGTAAGTTTCAGCACTTGCCCCTTCTCCAGTCCATAGTATCGTGCAATTGCATCAGTTTGTAGCATTCGAGGAAGCTGAATGGTAGACATGACATAAAGATAGAATTGGTACAGCAGTTTGATCCATCGCACAAGATACAGAAAAAATTATGTGCAGTAATGTGACAAAAGAACCCAGTTAAAATAAATACACCATATTCATTGCTGTAGCAATTTTTTCTTCCTGCATCATCGCACATAAACTTGCCGACGTCTCTTTCTGACTAGCAATTTGTATGCTGCAAGTTACATATTGCTTAGACAGATTGGACTTTTCAATTTGATGAATTGACTTGAGTACAAAGAGAATTTTTCCTTTCTCTACATGTGCTAGAATTCAGAAAAAGGCATCTCCCCTAGTTTGTCGCAGGTTTCATTTAAATTTCCATAGCCAGAAAAATTGACTTCGGTACTGTTAATTAATTATTTATCAGATGGACCCTAACCTTGGACTACTAAAGTTGAGCGACTACCTAGCTTCAAACTCACCTACAAATTCCTCCAGACAGATATACATTGATTACATATCAAAAGAAGATCTTCAGCCCTTAGTTATGCCTATAGCTAAGTACAAGTTTAAATCTCTTTATGAACGCCAATGAATGCGTAATTTTATTCAACAAGTGCAGTTACCTGCTTGTTTTCCAACTTGTACTTCTTCAGCAATTTCTGCTTCTCTTCTACAGTCAGCAACTCATGCTTTGGTACCAAGACGTGCTTTGTTATATTAACCAACAACTCAGTGATCTAAGGGAATAGGGGCCATAAGAAGTTAGAAAAATAGAATGGTAAACTTTATTAGCAACAAGCCATAGGCAGTCTCAAAGTATCAAAAACATTAAAGATTGAATTAAGCATTCATTACCTTCAGTGGCAAAATATATTATGTAAACATCAACCTTAAAGATATATGTCTACTAGTCTACTACTGCTATCATACACAGTGGAATATATACTTGCTACATCTTAGCGGATCTTAACCATCAATCTTAAAATGTTTCTTGGATTTTTCTTTTTTAAATTGCAGCATTCTTAAAACATATCATGCAACATCAACCGATGACCTTGAATAGAAAATTAGCAGTGAAGGGTCATAGCAAACATCATAATTTTCTATCAAAATATCCAGTGTTGTCATTTATGTAACTCTTTTATAAACATAACGTTAAATTGAATATGGGATGCATGTCATGAACCAAAAATTGTTGGTGCTGGCTCAAGGAAAACTGAAGAGCTTGCAGGAGCATATGTCTTAATTGCTAATGGACAATATTATCAGTGAAGCAAAGAAAGAAAACAGCAAGATAAAGCAATTTATGGTAACACATCCACCTCACCCTAAAATGGGAAACACCAAACTGAATAAGTATATAGCAAAATTCTTGGAATACGCCCCTATTTGACACATAACTTCCTGCTAAAGTGGTTCTCATTTTACCGCACACGAGGAGAAGTCCAGGAATTTAGATAAGTATACGCACAAAATGATAAACCAAATCACAGAATTGAGAAAAAACTTAGCAGGTGCATCCTTTTGAAACCACACTGAGAAAACATGAACTCTTAAAATTCTAATTGAAGCACAGATTCTAATTCGGTTTCAACATCTTTGTTCGCTTTTCTAGGAGCTTCACCTCATACTTTGCATCTAAAGCAATGACAAGCAAAGAGTTACAACTATTTTATTTTAATACGGATTAGGAAATTTCCATACACCACGCCAGTATTTCCACTAGACAATTCAAACACATTTTGAGACATTTCGATTTATAGGTTTAACATTGTACCTCTAAGCATCAATAGTCCCAAGGGTTCAGCCAAATTTACACACACTCATAGAAGTTTCGGAAAATCCCAGCCTAGAACTTGTTTGAGGTAAACTAACTTACTTGGAAAATCTCAACTTTAGAAGGAAATTTTTGCACTTCTTTCCGTGCAAAATGGTTCATTTTGCTTTGCAGGATTAGTATCAGTCCATGTAGACTTTCTTTGTTAACGATTTGAGCAAAAATACCCCGAATAATTTGCGTTCTGATTTCTTTGGTCCCCATGTAGAGAACCAGCATCTGAAAAAAATAGAATAATAATAAAAAACGTATTCAACAGTACCATGCATGCGCACAAATATAGAGAATTTAAAAATAAACAAAAAAAATAAAAAGATTACCTTTTTGGAGGGGTTGGAAAACAGGGGGACGCAAAGACGCAGCCGTTCGACGTCAGGTTTGTCACCGAAAACAGAACGGAACTCTGTGAGTGAGCCGCTGAGTTCGGAGTCGGGAATGTCGTAACCGCGGTCTTTGAGCATCTCCAAAACCGTGCGCCGAGAGAAGTAATACCTATAACTATCCATGCTCTCTTTTTCCACCACCTTCCTTGTTAAGCACTCGCCATTTCTGTCTCCGCCGCCGGTTTTCGCCGCCATTTTCGTGAATTTTTCGCTAGCTTTCTTTGTGCATTTAGTGAAAAGTGAATAGTGCCTGTTGAATAAAATACAATTTTTCGGTGTTTCCTTTCTGGTGTAATGTAGTTCACTTTGCAGCTTGTGGATTTAAGAGATCAGGATCGTTTATTTGGCGGACACAACCATAATAAGTGATTGACAGTGATGATCATTTGCATGACAACGACGACGTTTTGTTTCTGTTTTTTATTTATTTATACTTAAAACTGTACTAGGGAGCTTGAAAAAAGGAAATGGAAGAGGAAGAAGTAAACACAGACAAGATGCACAGAAGAAGTATTAAGCGACACGAAACTAAAAATGTGAAGCAGAAATCATGTTTTGCCCCCATAAAAACAATCTCGATGATGGCTGCCTTATGCACATCTTCAGCTTCTTATCCCCTATTCCAGGTGACTACTCTTGAACTTCTTCAATTATTCGTATCAAATTTTACTGTTATTACGCTTTTAGAGGTGTTTTTTTTGGTTGGCTTCTTGGGAGTTGCATTAGTTTCGTGTTGGGATGGTGATTCTACCTGATGGAGTTTTCCCAATTTATGTACTTTCATGAATTTTATTTTCACTTTTGAGGGTTTTTTTTGTAAGTCCATGAACGTTTTAAGTGGTTAGTTTGATTCCAGTGTGGTGCTAATGTTAATTTTATATTCTGCAATGAACTTGGGTTCAAAATGGCATCTCTTTTATCTATAAGATAGATGACTCAGGTGTCTGAGTCTATTTGCCTTGCAAAAACATGTGCAATATGTGAATATCTCTGTTAGTGTATGCATGCAACTCTACAAATCTTCCCATTTTGACTTCAGTGGAACCAAGTTTTTTTGTACCTTGCATTTGATGTTAGCTGATCATAGAATAATCGTGTATGGCATATGCTTTTAGAAGGTTTTCCAGATATCAATGCTACTACTAATAATAATAACAATAAAAGATAGAAGATTCAATGCAATTGTACAAATTAGCAGCTACAAATAAAATAAGCACATTAGGGCTTCTTTGGTTGAATGCATGCCCTTGAGTGAGTTTGCCAATATGATGTGTTTTGGGTGCTGGCTTGGCTATTTGGTGGCTTACTTGAGACAAATGATTTCCACTATATTACTTCATTATACTGAATTAATCAGTCACTTTTATTTTGTTTCACATTTGGTTATTCTGATTTTATTCAAGTGTGTTTGTGGCAATTATTTTGTGTTGAGATGTGTTTTTTGACTGTATAAGTGATTAAATAACCATCTTTATGGTCACTGCCAAATGCATGTATGACATAATTTTATGCTATTACCTTTACAAATTGCTATGGAGCTTGCAGATCGGTATAACACAGCCCTCATTTGCAACAGATGGCATTACTTGGCATGTCAAAGATTTATCCATGCCTGGAGTATTCCCAGACCTTAAGACAGCTGTATCTGCAGCAAGGTTTGTAAAGTTGCAAATTGCCTTTATTTGATTCTTAGGAAATTCAAATTGTCTACAAAAACCTGATTTTCACATTGTTCCTTTTAGACCTGGCAACACGATTCTAATTGCAGCAGGTGGCAGCCATCTTGCCTGTAATATTCAGATTAAAAAACCACTGTGCTTGGTATGTGGATTATTTTGTAAAAGGTTGTTTCATATTTGTATTTTGAATTCAAAGTAGGGTGTTCCTTGATTCCTACGAGTTTTGGAGAGGCTTTAGCTTGGCCAATATCTAATCATTCTTGATTCCTGATCGGAGATACGTACCCTTGTAGTCACTTCTAGTCATATTTTAATAATTTCCAATGAAGACAAAAGACAAAAGGTACTTTTAACTCTAAAGACAAAACAGAACCGTGTCACATAATAGAATAACATCCAGCTATAAGAAGGTCATTGCTGGACAATTCAGTGTAGCAGTTGGTTTTCTTTTTGCTCCCAAGTTCTTGATGTCTTTAAAAAAGGTTTGAATGGCTTGCCATCCGGAAAACTAAAATCTGAAAATAACCTATACCAGAAATTTGCGACGATGGAAAAGTGCATCTATTCTTGTATACTTGTGCTGATGGCTGTTGGTCAATTTGTGCTTCCATACCAGGACTTTTGGATTTGATTTTCTAAACTTAGTTATCTCCCTTTAGTATTTACTTGCATTATTGTGTAAGCTCCTATTTGCTTAGGGTCACAAATTTGCTTTCAGCACACATATTAGAGATGGGCTACTTCTTACTTATTTGTATAGTTTCTTGGTTTTTCTTTTGTATCACTCATACTAAAGTTATCACCCATTGAAAATAAAAGCACAGCTTCCCACTTCTTCTTCTTGCTTCTATAGCAGGAGAAAGAATAAGATCTCTATCATCAAAAAATATGTTGAATATTTTCCTCTTTCTATCACAACTTACTTTTTTCAGATTGGTGGAGGTGAGCTTCCAGATGAAACATCGGTGGTCTGCTCTCAAGGTTCAGACAGGTTGGTAAACTACTTGGTTTTTGTTTCTTTCAATTTTGTATTGTTTTGGAGATAATCCTAGCGGGGATGAGGTGCCTCTCCATATTGTTGGATTAAAGGAATGTACCTATAATTAGAGGTGATGCCTAGATACCAGACTTCTAGCATGGTTCACAACTAGATAGATCTAGTGATGTGTCATATTGGAAGACATACTTCACGCTAAAGTTCGTATTGCATGAGACAATACAATAAATCAGGACATAACTTGAAAGGAGTGATGTGCTGGCTACTTAAGTTCAATGAAATTCCTGTATCGGTTAAGGTGAAGCTGTTTTATGCCAAGTCAATTTTCCTTTAGGCTTTTTTGTCTAAAAATTTGGAGTGGGGTCCTATAAAATTGCCACAATGTCATCTAAAGCAACACAATATTTGTTGCGTTTGTAGTGCATTGGAGTTTCTTTCCACCTGCAAGCTGGCTAATTTAACTGGAAGGCAGAGCTTGGTTGCTGCCTGCGCCATAGGAGTGGAAGGCTAATTATAGATGGGTGCATAGTTCAATGTGAATCAAACCTTTGGATTATCTCTCATGCCCTATTGTTAGTACAGCTCGGGGCTGTATTACACTTAGTCCAGTGAAGAGTAATGGTGATGGCGTTTTTGTTTTGCAAACTCGGATTGAAGGAGATGCCAAGGCTGTTTTGACAACTGGAGACTTGGTGCTGCAGCGAGTACCTGTTATTTATGCTAGGGCCTGCCTGTATTTCTGGTTTGATGTTGACATAGACCATCAGTGACAATTGTATTCCTGTTGTATGTAAAATTATCTGTTGTTGAAAAGATACTGTTGATTTCTCAAAATATTTGCAGTTGGTATGGTTCAATTTTATTTATTATTATTATTATTTTTTGTTCTCTTGGTTTGAGCCTAGAAAGTAGCCTCGTTGTCCTGGTTACACTTGCGCAATCTGTTTCTACATTTTATTTTCTCCAAGTTAGTTTCAGTTAGTACCCTTTGTTGATTGTTTGGTGTTTAGTTGACACTTGGGGCATCTTTGGCTTTTCGAGAGAAAGGCCGTTGGAGAAAAGTGTTTCTCTTCCGGTCACGATCATATTCCATTTCGTGCCTCTGCAAGATGATAGACTTTTAAGATGACAAGAATTCTTGAAGCTTCCCATATAGAATCTCGAATTTTCTGGGGAAGAAGCTAACGTCCCCAGCCCCCGGTAGAGAAACTGGACTGAAGGACCACCTAAGGAATCAGCTACATTACAGAGCAATCTAGCCGGTGAGAGAATCAGTGGTTTGTGCGTCTGCTTTCCTTATTTCAACTCATTTTGTCTGGGATTAGACTCTGATCGTAGATTATGTCTGCTGCCGGTTCGTCCGTGTACAACTCGACGTATGTTTGTAGCTTAGCCGAATCATTCCCCAGAGCTGAATCGCCTTGACATCTCGAAGAGTGGGTCCCATTTGCCGACCCCGGCTGAAGTGCATTAGCACTCAGGCTCTGAAACATTATCACTGCCTGCCTGGAGAATCCAATTATGAGGCAGAAGCTATCTGTTGACAGCAGGATGCTTGGAAAAAGATTGTACAGTTTGGGAAGGGCTTCTGATCGATCAAAAAGACATAAAGATGAATCCACTTCACCCTATATGCTCTCAGGCACGGCCATAAATAACATTGAAAGAAGACTAGGAAAGGGTAGGGTGGACAATTTCATTAGCTACGGAGCTGTAGCGAAACTGGCCGGTCACAACTCTTTTTAACTGTTAAGGTCGTCGCAGGTTTTAATGGTGGTAGATTTCAAGGCTCTAGTTTGAAGGACGTTGGTCAAATTACCGTGCACGCTAAACAATGTCCAATTCCTCCACTCTCGTGAGTTCATGGAATGTTGTCTAAGGTCTGCCCGCAGAAAGGTATTGGCAGTTCCACAGTCTAATTCCGGAAGATAAATTACCAAATCTAGTCTGAGTCGGCCAGCGCAGATGCTCGTGTTGGTAATGTAACCGAGTCCAAGGAACCGCCTGCCTGCAACGATTCATCTGATTGATGGGTGACAATCAGCGAGGGCCACTTTCAGATTCTCGTGGACCGCAAAGAAGACAATGGATGTGATACTAAGTTTAGAAGAAGGAAACAAAAACAGACATATGTTTCCCCTGCTTCGTTTTCCGCAAATCGTCACGTTTCCATTAGTTTTCATGGCAAAAAGAACAGTACAAAATTACTAGTGTGAGGAACACCTAAACCAGCATCCGGCTACCATCTGCCATCAAATGCAACAATAATATCCTGTGCGTGTACATGTTAAAAATTATTGATACAGAATACAACCCTAGGCTTTTCATCCTGTTAATCACGAAAACTATCTCACATACAGTACAGCTCTTACCCTCTTTTTGGCTTGATAATTTTGAGGGACCCATTCTATTGTCATTTGTCCAAGACCATGCCATCAGCCTCATAATTGCTTTTTCCCAAACTTCGTTTCAGAAATCAGAACAGTTCCAAATTCAATGATTTGAAATTTCTTCTCACACTCTAAATCCAGCATCCAATGCTCTCTTCAAAATAGATTCTGAACAACCTGACAAAGATTTGACCAAGTCAAGCTAACACCAGACATACCAAGTAAGAAGAGCATTCACTTTTGCATCTCTGAATCGTTGTAACCAGAAAATAAAACATTGATAACCCAGTAATTCAGCAAAAGGCAACAGGCCTGACCACTCAACCACGCCTGAAGGTGTTTAACTTAATGACATTATTGGGATTAAATTAACTATTATCCGCCAGAATATTGGTGCAGCAAGATTACTTACTCAATATAACATAAAAACATTAGTAGTGTGAAGTCAATTCCCCGTAGTAGGTCTTTGCTGCGCCACCAAGTCATCAGCAGAGTAATAATCAGCAATAAGCCTATACATGTACGAAGGATTGTGCCCTCCCCTGTGAAGTATAAAGAAATTAGCAAAAATGTATAGAAATAACTGGGGAATGAAAAGTTATTTATCGAGTTAAAACTAGAGTTTTACATGAAAACAATCAACCATTTCAAAGAGACCAGCCAATGCTCCATAATGGTAAAAAATAGATTATATCAACTTAATTCACACTTCAAATATAAGTTAGTTTGGAGGGATGGACTTTGCAAAAATCCTACCAACAAACATCTAATATATACCACATCAAAGAGACACATAGGACGTCGAACTTTTGTCTCTCAAGTCCCACTTTCCTGAAAAGCATTTGAACTTACATGTCAGTAATAAAAAGACTAACAAGCTTTGGTGGCACATAATCAAATGTTGGGTTTACAACATGGAGTGGGGAACCGGTGCCACTTCCAAAATCCATGCAATCCGAGAATTCTCCAAAATCCAGCAGCTCTGATGGGGATCTTAACTCATTCAGTAAGACTTCAGGATTGTGTGGATACAGGGGACACAACTGCATATAGACTGAACAGCATATATCAATAGACCAGACTAAGCATGAGGCCAAAGTACAGGGGTTCAATGATGAATATCCAACAAAAAAAAATTATGTAGAGCTTTTTTTAACCATACAAAATATTAATAGAGAATATTATGCTGAATTCAATCTCTAAAATGTTGATGCATCAAAAAGATTGTGATTTCAGAGATCAACTGGACCCGCACATGAGATACCAACTAACATATCACAAGTTTCAACAGGTACCGCTTGCTCCTATGTGCACATCTACCACTTAAATGTACCAATCTTAAAATTTTTCGCACAAGCTGGATTATAGAAAATTCAAGAATTCCTTACCCATTTCCTTACAACTCTGAAAACCTATCACTGTCAAGTAGAGATTTTTTTCTTAGGACCATATTTTGATTGTTAATACAATAGCTGGATCCTCTGGAACCACAAGACCTAATATGCTTTAATTTAATATTCACAGTGAAATCCTGCCATAATCAGGCTATTTTTGCTTTCTTGCATGGACAACTGGTCCACCTCACTCTTGATATATATATATATATTATCTCTCTCCCAACTTTTCTCCCCCTATTTCATTCAGATTAGCATATCCAAGTATCCAACAATTTTGATAACTCATTATTATCTGCAATTTATTGCACATATGTACACGTGTCTATCCACCCATGCAACTATGAGCTTTTACCCAAATACTTGTAAACAAATGTGCACCTCACAAATACTTGTCTCACATTCGAGATACGTTTCATCTATATCCCATCAGACAGGGAAATTTGCACCACATGAATAATTGAACAGCAGCTTAACTCCACCCCAGTGCATAAACAAATATATGAATTTAGAAATAGCAGTTTACGAGAATGGGCCACTTTTGCTAAAATTTCTAGCTACATAGTTGTTGCACCCAAAATACCTTGTGACTACCAGCAAGTACAACGAAAGGGACAGCATGCTTCTGAGCTGCAAGTGCAACAGTATTCATCCCAACAGGTGCTATAAACCCACCATTGGCCATGACAGTATGAGCTCCAACTATACCTTCACATTGCAAATTCAAAGATGAGCTGAAAACATTTCAGGAAATCCATTGCCAAATGCGAAAATGGTTTGGACATACCATATTCACTCGGGAAATCATGGCAAAAACTGCAGAATGAGTAATTACAGTGGTCTGTATACCTCTTGCAACCAAATCCTTTGCAAGCAGATGCCCCTGATACCCAATAAAACATGAAGTTGAAGACAAAAAACAAAACAGTAAGTGCGGGAAAGAGGAAGAGGGAGAGAGCACATCAGAACTATAGCCAGCACTTGCACAAACCTTGGAGCACCCTCTGCAACAAATACTCGAAATGATCTTTTTTTCTCCTTTGCAGTACAAGGAAATTCTAACACTGTTCTTGAACTTCCTACAGTTAATATTACCTCACTGGAAATACATTTATTAGTTAAAATAATGAAAATAGGAAAATGGTAGGAAGAGACATAGATGGAGAAGCAAGAGACAAGCTCATAAAGGTGTGCATGCCATGTCATTTGTCAACAAAGGAGGTTAGATACAAGAGAACATATATAATGAGTTATAAATTGACTCAATTTTTTTTTCAATACCCAAAAATTCCTCAACCTGCCTATGTTCACCTAGTTCTAAACAGTGGGCAAGATAAAGGCCATAAATCATGGCATTTTCAATACAGATATCTGAACCAAACATTTGTATACTGCCAACATAAAATAGCTTTCCCAACCACATTTTGACCCCGAAAGCCAGTATAATATGTAAAATCCCAAAACTAAAAGTTCGACACATTTCTCTCTTAAATATTTCAAAGTCATAAGACTAAGTGCACTTGCCATGTGAGCAAAATAAAGGGCAAATATCATTTCCTTCTGCATTAAAGCCAACAAGTCCATTGATTTTGAGACACAGTCAAATGCATCCCCTTATACATTTGCTTCGCTCTTATGAAAGAAAAAAGTGTACTGAAAGGGGAAAAAGGGGCATATACAGGCACTTCAGAGGGGCATTTCACTATTTCTGAAAATTGACTTTACTGATTTAAAGGAAAAAAACAAGTAAACAATGTTTTCCCCAAAAAAAATGTACCAAGATGCAATGAAAACATTTGAGTGTTAACACAACAAAGAACATAGAACTCAAACCATTATAAGTCCTCAATACAATCAAATATGCAGCAGTCAGGAACTCAAGATTAAAGGGTGCTAGAGTTCAAGCTGACAACCAAAAAGTTTACCAGTTTGGTAAAAGGCCAACTCTGTGCTTGCTCCAAGAGGGCTGCTAAGATGCCTATGGTTTGTGTTCACCTTTTTATTTTAATGTTTTTCAAATGAAAGGTGCTGAATCCAGTTCTTCTAGAAATACATTCATTACAAGTGAGAAAAAGCAAGGATAGAGAGAACATATCGAATAATTGAAATCTGTTTGTGGCAGGAGGCAATGTCTTGAATAAATTCATTAACTGCTTCAATAATATCGTGCTTCAGCTTCCAACTTCTAGAATTTTATCAGCAGCTGTGGATGATATTAAATTATTAACTATTGACTACCACAAGGCTTTCAAATTTACTAAATAGTCAATGCCAAAACATTCAGCAACACTAGCTCATCACCACAAGTCATGCCACCAAGATACACTCAATTGCATATAGAAACAAAAGGTCAAAAAGAGACATTTATTTGAAGCAGATATTGATGGGAATATCAGAAATTCAGCACCAACAGAAGTGCAGTGATAGAAGAAATCTCAGAAACATTTATCAACCAGAAAATAGCTCACATTTGCTTTTTCCTTCAGAATCACCCCTGGATGAAGAAGTCTGGGAAACCACTGCAGAATCAGGCGCATCTTTCAGCAGGGTTTTCAAAGAAGGTGGGAGCAAAGTACTTCTAGCAGCAGCAGCAACAACAGCTGCTGATAGAGATGAGTTATCATCTCTATCATCATCTTCATCATCACTTACACCTGACAAGTTTAGCCCAGCGATAGCAGCCGTTGCCAAAGACAGATCCTCCTCTCTAATGATGTGCAAAACACGCCTCACAATATTACCCACAGCAAGCTCTGTGACAACATTCACATAGTATGATCAGAGAAGAGAGGAAAACAAAACAAAAACGAAGGAGAACATAAATCATATTTAATTTCGGAAAAGAAAACAGAACACAATGCCAGAAAAATTCTGGGAAAGATATTCTGAAAGCCCTAAGGAGAAAAGAAAACAAAAGAATCATTCATAATAAGTTACAAAAAAAAATAGGGAATATTTCTTAGCAACGAAGGACCCATATGACAGTGAATATTACCATTTCCAACAAGGGAATCTATAGTTTCTTCCACATGATTCATGGGAAATGAGAATATTTGCCATTGACATACAATTAATTAATATATGCTAGATTATCTAATGCATGCCCATAACAAATGCAAGTTCAAGTCCCAAACACCAGTAATGTCACAAAACCTCAATCTCATGGATAATTATTTAAGGACTATTAATTCATGAAAGCAATATTGATATGCCCACAGCAGATAAACTACAAGAGCTAATTAACTATTGATGCTAGATTATCAAAATATTATGCATGTTGGTTTTGCTTAAGAAGCATAGTATTGGCTATATATCTGCCACATAAGCTCCTGTCCATAAAAATAAACCCACCACAAAGAAACTACCCTCTACAGTAAATCCATTCATGATGCCAACACTTCAATCAAAATTATGCAAAATGTTATAGTTGTACGGATCCTACGCAAAAGATAATTACATTGTGGTCAATATAACAAGCAATTTTGAAAGAACAGAAATAAGCAATGTTGTGATTGTTTCCTTTTCCTTTTCTACTTTACAAAAAAAGAAAAAAGATAAATCATATCTTGATTTAATCAACTCTTGGTGAACTGAAATTTTAGAGCAGATCTGGAAAACGAACCAACAGGATTGGCAGCAATGAGCTGCTCGCCTACAGCCCTGACAGCATCAATCAATGCTCCAGCCTGGTTAGTGTAAGGCACGCGCTGCTGCGAAATCACCGAACGAAGCAGCTCCGCCGTCTGCCTCGCGGTCGCATGCGACCCCTCCATCTTACTGCCAACGCAAAACTAACAAATTCAGCTCCTACAATAACACTATATCATATACATATACATATACAGCATTTTTCCATGCTTCAGAAAACGTCACCACTTGTTAAGCTTAGTAAGAAAGACATTGACAAGAGCCTGCGTAGCCGGCATGATTTACTACTATTATCACCTGAAACCCGAAGAAAGAGCGTAAATTTTACGAACTTTGCTTTCAAAAACGTATACGAGAAAAAATAGTAAGAAATTAAAATCAAGAAAATTATCACCTGAAATATTGGCTCGATAACGCCAGCTACAGACTAGCGTAGCTCGCGGTCAGCTCCTTAGTTTGGGTTTTCATTTGTTGTTTCGGCCGAATCGAATCATTGCTTAAGCTTAATGGATTTTCCGGGCTTTCGGGTCCGGATCCGATATATTTAGCCGAACGAAAAAACCATGCAAGTCATTATTTATATTTGCGAGCAAGTCCGTGTTTTCACTCTGCGATCAATTCAAACGCGTCCCTTACCATTAATGGTTTGATATCTGCTATTCCTGGTAATTTCTTGGATATGCATGATGTCAAAAGAGAACTGTTGGCATTGCAATTCGATACTTGGAGGAGATACATATAAATATATATATATATATATATATATATATTTAAATGAATATTACAAATGGAGGGATAGAAGTTTGTCTTCCACCCATGTATTCATGGTACAGACAAGCAAAGAGAGTTTGCTTCCCACGCATCATACCGATCACAAATACACGAAACAGAAGACTCAGTGGACTCCGGAAGATACTGAACTAACAGATAAATTGACAAAATAGATAGAATAGAAAGACGCTGCAAGAGAAACAAAATGGAAATCTATCCTATCATTGTTCTTTCCAAATTCTACCAGTCACCCTAAGCTTCAATTCTTTCCGATCACCTCCCGAGAAGAACAGAGCCATGTTGCGTTGGATAATGAGACCGTCAAAACTGTCGCGAACTTTTCTGTGGCTGTCCCGTATGCTCCTAGGCACACCTTGCCATATCATCTTCCTCCCGTTACCACCCACTTCCAGACTGTAGCTATAGTTTTTTGCTTCATTATCATCACCCATAAACCGCAAGAATGCTATGTAGACAGGAGCCATGCCAAGCTGGAAGGCTTCAAAATGCAAACAGAAGTACTGACCAAAGCAACTGAAAACCTGACGAATGGAAAAGAATTTCAATAATTAGTTAATGCTCTGAAAATTAACCTGATCAGCAAACTAAACAGCAGAAATTTAGGTCATGTCAAATTTATAAAGGGAACAGCTTATCCACAAGAAAATAATAATTTAGTAAGATATCAAGGCAGAGTCAGCATTGCCGCTTTTAGCAGCAGTCTAAAACCCTCCATTACATATAGGCATTTTAACGCATCAAGCTCCATACTGATTAGTAAAGCACACAGGAAGTATCCAAAACTAACAGTAAGTCATATTCTATCAGTAAACAACAGAGGAGCAAGCTTTAACAAACATATAAAGTGTCACTAAACAAATAAACAATAACTCCTCTCAACTAGAGCAAATCCAGGAAATACAAGACATCTAAGATAAAGAAAGGGCAACAATACCGTTAACATCCATGTGGCATTCTCAACCTCATGTGGATTTGCCTTGACATATCGATGGTTAAAAGTACTGCCATTGTGCATGTCAACTTTGTGGTCATCTTTCAGATGGGCCACCAAATAAGGAATGTCACCCATTACTATACATTCTGATCCAGCATAAGGGCAGTTATAAGGTCTAAAAACACATTGTGATTCATGTTTTAGCTTGCTGTAGTATGGATATATGCCCACACACCCATAACTCTGATATTTACAAGGAAGCTCAAGAGATGCAGCCACCTTCTCTAAAGCAAGACATCTGATGTTACCAAGTTCATGCCTGCAAGTGGGGCATCGATTGTGCACCCTGGGCTTGCAACCAGAACACAATGTGTGCCCATTTGAACACTGCAATAAGAAAGAACAAAATAATAAGCATTTTTGTCACATAATTATCGCTCTGTTTGAGAATTATATCTCAGTAAAAGAACAAAGACCACAACTACAATAAAACTTGAATTTAGAAACAATTCAAAATGCAGGATATTATAAAGGAACTTCTTGCTTAGGCATGTGTGACAGTCTATGGGTGAGAGATTGCTTAGGTTGTAAGTTGACTAAAAGGCCTTCCAGAGAGGCAACATAAACAGCAACTTCCTTCTCCTGAGGATACAATGTGCTTGGCAAGTCAACTTTCACTAAGTTGAGACAAACCCACACCAAGTTCTGTACAGGTTTAAATTTGGCCACCAAACTTGTGGCTAATACTTGCAAGCTGACACCAATTAGAATTGATGAATAATATTCTAATCCCAACCAAAACATCAAGACTTTTACCTATGTTAGAATTTGATTATACTGGTTAGGCCTCTGTCTTCTTTCCTAATGGGGTACTTTATGATGAGACTTCTTTTATTTGCTAAGGAATGGATGTATGTATGTATGTGTGTATGTATATGAAAAGAAGGGGAAACAAGACTTGTCAGCATATTAAATGAGTAAATATGGGTGATTACGAATGTCAGCATATTAACAGTCTTTTACTGCTACTTAAGTAACGAGATGCACTAACAGAAATTAATAAACCAAACCAATGACAAAATTCAGTAAGTACCAAGTTAGTGTCAGTGTAGTTTCTATAATATAGAGTCCTTTTGAGAATTTGTACATTTTGAAAAGATATTTTTAAAGTGGATATAGTGAAGATAAAATATGCTTGATACATGTTATTTAACTGCTTTTTAAGAAGTTCATTTACACAGATCACCAACATACTAAAATATTTTGATGGGATATACATGATATAAACAAACCTGATGAATAGGAGGGTACATGGCATTTAAGCACACAGGACATTCCAAGAGTTCGCGAACACTGCTTGAAACAGCCACATTAGGTTTTAAAGCAGCTTGAGTAGGATCATTCACAGATTCAATGATGTCCATCATGGTCTCATTTTGAGGAGGATCGATAACCTCAGGTTTGCTTCGTAAATCATCAAAAAATGGATTACCAGACGCCATGGTAGAACAAACAGCCTGTGCATAACAAATAGATAAAACAACTGCACAATCCATTTATAATTTAAAGTTGCTTGATTTGCATTAAATGACCATACTGGATACAGGATGGTAACCAAACCATAGTGATTTTTAAAAAAAGCAAGAGAGAGAGAGAGGGAGGGAATTCTGCACAAAATGCCAAGTTATATCAATCAAATGAATTCATCATCAATAAATTGCGAGTAATATCACCAAGCACATTATGGATCCTCTAAGCTGTTGCTTGGTCACTTAAATCTTCATTGTAAACTTATTGGAATTTTCATTTTTCTTTTCTGCCCTGACTGACATGTTCCTTTTAAAACATCATTATCTTTGCAATTCACAGAATAAAATTTTGTCATTTTTCATTTTACAATGTTTTACCAATCTTTTTAGCCTTAAGTCATACTAAAACGAATTTACATTAACCAAAGAACATTAAACTGTATAATAGAATTCTGTGTTTCCCTGTTATGCAATTCCACAGCTAATGCGGAGACCACTTCTAATGCAGAAACAAAAACAAAGTAAACATCCATTGCCATAAAAAATACACTAACATAAAAAGGAACCAGCTACATTTGACATTAATCAGTAAATGTTTCATCTACAAGAAATTCTCACCAAAATTCTTGTTATCTAGCCAAATCTTATTTTCTTCTTCCTTGAATGCACAAACGTAAAGTTTGACTCCCCAATCTATGGAGAGTTAAATCACATCAACCCATCAAAATGTCAATGAAAGTCGGAAAAAAAGGATCAACTCCTTGTTTTCATTGAATAAACACAAAATAAACATAAACAACAAATATTCTCCAACAGTAATAATTAGTAGAGCAACAGGTTACAGTAAACTTGCATACAAACTTTAAAAATGAATGAACATAGCAAATATTAAGCAAGACTACAATAATCATTATGTTGATTGATACAGATCGCCAGATGCACAACGCATTTTCTCTTGGGTGCAGTTCCTCGTCATCTTACCCCAGAAACAAATTTGACAAACAAAATCAAAACACAATTCCATTAGCATATTAACAGAGACAACAGAGCACCATAATAGACCCCATGTAGAAGAATGTAAGTAACATCAAACCAGCAGCAGCTTGAGAAAGTTAAGTTACCCCATTTCGTCATCTAGAAATCAAAGATGGTAGTAATGTAGAGATACAATGACACTATTTTGTCTCCCATGTAAGAGCAATCTCAAAATATAAATAGACTTAATGTCACGCTCAAAAAAGGAAAAGAAAATTCAATTTTCCCTATTCAACACTGATGGCGCGCGCAATAAAAGCGAGGCAGGATTATAAAATGTGACAACAAACGATACCATATGCTTTTGAATTTAAAAGTAAAATGAACCATAGACGGTTTTAATTTCCCAACGCAACGTAAATATCAACGAAACCCTAAGACGAATGCAATCATGAAACAGATCAAGGTAAAAACCCTAAACCCGAAGAGAAAAGGAAATTAAAAAGCCAAAATCCTAACAGATGTATGACAGACTACAGATCTAGAGTTCCCCGGAAAGAGAAGAAAATCGGAAACCGAAAATTTTTTAGAAAAAAAATTTACCTGCAAAAAGATTTGAATTAGAAGGCGGGCATTATATGTAGAAAAGAGAGCCAAACAGAAACCCTAAGTAGAATAGAGAGAGAGAAGGAGAGGATTATGTTTGATGTATGTGCGCATCTTCGACTATCAACAAGGACGGATGGACACGACACGAAAAAGAATCGGTGTGCGCGTTTAAAAACAGACGAAACAAAATATTTCAAATTAAAGCATTTAAGAGAGAGAAATTTCTCGAGAAAATACAAAAAGGAAATACCGAAAGGAAGGCTTCTTAACGCGGGGCCCTCTGTTTTTCTAGTTCTGTTTGTTTTTGTACCTCATCAAATCATATATATCATCCACTTGCCAATCGATAAATCTTTTACTTGCCGCTTCCTAAATATAATGATTATAAATTAGACTACAATCATGATCTACACGTGCCTCTTGATGGCAGCTTCATGAAGTTCCATCTTGTTACCAAATTTCCGGAATTCTGCTCCCACGACAATTTTGTTAGCACCGGAAAATTGATACCGGGCTTTTTGTTTTGACAGCATACGAAGATAGGGTGGGATGCACGCACATGGTCTAAGGGTGCTGGAATTATCAACGGCAACAATCCTCACATGCTCGAGTCAGCTATGACGTTGGTTAATCAAGATCAATTGTTGCCATCGATAAAATCTCATGACCTTCATGCATTTAAACAATTAGGTGATGGGAAAATTCTGTTTGAGATGCTTGGCAACTCCATCTTATAATGTCATAAGTTTCAAAACTCCACAACCAGACTAGTGTGGAATCTAGTAACCGCGTTTCTAATGGGCAAGCATTATCAAAACTCAGAGATACTATCAACACATTGCACCCAAAAGCTTCGGCTCCTCTAGGTTTCATAACATAATACCAAAACACACAATGCAATGCAAAGCAATACATTAAACAGAACTTGACTCTCATCTTTTCGTTACCACAACCATTTAGGCGTGTAGACCAGATCTAAAAGGAGGATTGCATGCACTTTGCCAAGTATGCATCCCATCCTTGAAGCCGGTATTCACGTGCTGCCTCTGCAGGCTCTGCAGCCTTTGTGATTCCACGACCAACAATAATAATATCACTGCCCCTATCATGGATGACCTGGAAGACAATTTTGGCTTCTGAGTAATTAAACTGTGCAACAATGCCAACTGAAGAGAAAGTAATACTGACATCTTGTATATAAAGAAATGAGTCATTTCTAGTTAACACATAAATCTATTTGCAAAGGGAAGATCACAAGGATATCTTCATCCCCAATCAAATCATTGTTGAGGTTTAATGTTTTACTAAAATGAAGTAATGATGGCTTGTGAGAAGGTGGGAACATAATAGAAGGATAGGATGATTTTTTAAGGGTGAAATATCTTGGGAATCACTCTCCAGCCATTGGGATAAACTAGAAATCGTTCATCCAGAGACAATGTTAATTGCTCAATGTTGCTAATCCCAAAAACACTACTCCAAAGTTATGACAATTTTAATCCCAAGGTTCTCTCCTACCTTCATTCCATAATAGTTTATAGAAGCTACAGCACTCCTTACAACTAGAAGTGTATAAAAGACAATGGTTTCTGACCACTGACTAGACAATATCCCACAAAATCTTCAAAACATAGTAAATGAAGTCCATTTTTCAAAACTGTGGTAGAACTGGTGAATGCAACAAAACTTACAGAATAAGGAGTGTTATACTGCTGGCCTAGAGCATCACCACCCTTTACCATTTGAACTCCAGGGGTTGCTTGAATAAATGCTGGATTGACAGGTGCCCCTGGCCATGATGCTGGGTTAACTGAGATGAATCCAATGACAAAATCCGAATGATCCTCAGCAATTTTCACAGCTGTAGCTGTGTAGTCTCCATTTACTAGGTTACCAGCTGAGCTCATTTCAGCCAGCAGCAACAGACCCCTACCACGAGGCAAACCCTAAGTACATCAAGAGCAAGCAAAACATTAGGAATGGATTGTTGAACCCTCAGCACAAGTCAGATAAAAGTTGGACAAAAAAAAATTAATGCTAACCTTCAATTTCAGCCCATCCACAATTCCAGGTCCAGAGATAATGTGAGCATTAACTATATCAGCCCAATCCAATATATGGAATATACCTCTACAATCAACAGATCCAAGCCCTCAGGCAAGGGCAAGAACATAGAGAGAGAAAAAAAAATTAAGAGAAAAGAGGATGAAACCTGAGTCTTACCCTTCATACTGCATAGTCACAGTATTTCCAATATCTGCAAACTTACGATCTTCAAAAATTAGGAAGTTGTACTTTTCTGCAATCTTCATGAGTTCAAACAGTTTTTAGCCATAACATGCCTATCACTATTTGACACATCAAAAGAATTCACAAAATTGGAATACAGGTAAGTTCTGTTTTTTGGCCAACAAAAAGGGTTCAAGGAAATACCGTGCGGAGTTTGGAACCAAAATCTGGGGTGAAATCAGGCAATATATCAACATGAGTTTTCAACAGGCAGATCTCTGGTCCAACCTGCAGAGAATTCAAAATCAAATTAGAACAGAAAAATCTATTTTCTTCGTCTGAACAACAGATTATCAAACATTATACTTTGCCCAAGCTATCCTGAATCTTATGACGAACATGGTCGGCAACCATCCAAGCAGGTGTGAATATCAATGAAAGCCACTCAAAAGCACTTTTCAAGGCCCTGAAGCATTTAACAACAGTTAACTCCCAAATTGAACTTTAATGTAGTTATTTACAACAACACTACACTTCTCATGCGATAGTTAAGTTTAAAAGTGATTTGTTATTTATTAATTGGATGGTGAATTTTCAAAACTCACAAAATAACTTTTACTCCAGCACATCCATTCAATTAATCAAGGCATACCACATGGGATGAAAATTTTGAATAATTACCTGGGATGTGTAATATCACAAAGTAATTTAATAGCATCAATCAAATGAACAAACAGAATTTGCCAGGAACCAGCCTATTAACGACTTGGGGCCGAGGCCTACGCCCAGCAGTATCTGTCATTACCGACATGTCGGCCATGGGTCCGAGTACTAAATTAATATGACATCCTTATTTATTATCTTTGTTTTAATCAATTAATAATTTAGTCCATGAAAATTTAAAGGCTCAAAAATTATTTTACAAAGAAAAAGAAAAAGAAAACCTTCTCTGCAATTTGAAGCAACTCAGCAGCAGTGGCAACATCAGCCGCCAAACACAAATTACTCTCCTTCTTCACCATCACTTCCAACAATCTTCTCCCAGTCTCATTCTTCACCAGTTTTGCCCTCTCTTCATACTTTAATGCTTTAACCCTAACCCTAGCCATACTCGACGCCGCCACCTTCTTGTTTTCACGTCACCATTCTCCCCATCTCTTCATCAACCTTCCCTTTCTCCCACAAAACCCTAACCATTTCGCTCAGTTTTATCATTGCGTGTAGTTCGATTCCATTGTCCGCCAGATTCTCCCTCCCGCCCTGTTCTCTGTCAATCAACACGACGGCTTCTTTCACCACCAGTCCCGCCGCTCTTAACGGCGCGGCTGTCTCGAGAACCGACGTGCCGCTGGTGACTAAGTCTTCGATTATCAAACACATTTCGTCCTTTTTGAAGGTTCCTTCGATTGCTTTTGCCGTACCGTAGTCTTTGATTTCCTTGCGGCGCATGAGCATGGGGACATCGTTGGAGATAGAGACGCAGGTGGCGATGGAAAGAGCGGTGTAGGGAACGCCGCAAACGTTGGTGGTGGAAGGGAGGGAGGAGACGATTGTTTTGGAGATTTGGCGGAGGAGAGAAGGGTATGAGACGATAAGTCGGAGGTCGATGTAGACAGGAGACGATATGCCGGATTTTAGCTTGAAGTTTCCGAATTTAACAGCAGAGATCTCGTGGAGTTGAAGAATCAAGGACTCCATGGACGACATTGCTTTCTGCGTTTTGAGTAGGACGAAGAAAACGAAGAGTTCTGAGAGATCATTGAGTGATGGAACATTGAAGAATGGTTTGTTTGTTTTTCAAATTAATTAATATCACTTTTTTTATTAATATTAAATTAAATATAAATAAATTGGTCGTAGATCGCGTGCGATACACAGTTCTTATAGCGCGTGTGGTATCGGCAGTGGATTAACGAATGGGTGTGCTAACAGAAGAACTTCCCCAACTAGACAACCTTCGATATTCCCCGGTTGACTCTGTTCCCACAGCATTATTTTATTGCCGAAAACAACAGTTCTTTATAAAAGGAAATTATATCAAATCAAATCAAGATTCATTTCATCACTTTTGGAATCTTAGTTTCGTTTTTCTTCTAATGAAATAATCCCTGCAGGCATTCAAATGCTCTCTTTCTGATCCATTTTTGTTAAAACTAATCCATCAATATTTCTCATGAAAATGATTACAGTAAAATTTCCAATATAGCAGTGCATATTAAAATCGTAAGAGCCTTTCGAATTCTTGCTTTTAGCTTTTTCCAAAATCGATTTTTCAAAGCAATACAATATTATTGATTTCGATTTCTTTTTATTTTTATCATTTTTGTTTTTTGCACAATGGATATTGATGCGGAGAAGAAGCTGATTAAGACCCTTTTTGCTTTTCAGGAGTGATTTTGTACGCGAGTTTTTTTTAAAAAAAATTTTCACCCTCGTTGATTTCTGTAGTGAACATTTTCCTTTTATTGAATACCATATTATCCATGTTTCTGGGTTGTTAATTGATTTCCTTTTAGGTAAACCATTTGGTTTATTACAAAGAAGAAGCTGATACATGGTTGAACTCAGATTTTAGCAGTTAATTGATGATTCTAGTCTTCTATTTGAAGGCTGGATATGACAACCCAACAAGAAAAGTTTGTTCCCAAGAGTCTTCAAGGTAGTTCCCTTTTCTTTTCTCAGAGAAAAATGCATATATGTGAGCTATGTTACCTCGGAATGTGCTCTGTTTCCCATTACTTCTAACATGTTGTTTATAGGCAGCTATGGTTGAGTTTGTTGGATTGATTAAGGTCAATGTTGTAAGAGGCACCAACCTTGCTATTCAGGATGTCATGACTAGCGACACATATGTCATCCTTGCACTGGGTCGCCAAGTGAGCTCTTTATCTTTTTGAACTCCTTGGAAATATTGTTATATTTGACAGTCACAGGTAAAGAGATGTAATGATCATTAGTTTCTTCATCATCCATTGTTTCAGTCAGTGAAGACAAATGTCTTTAAGAACAATCTGAATCCAGTATGGAGTGAAAGTCTGCATTTATCAATTCCAGAAAACATTCCTCCGCTAAAAGTGGTAAGATAGTCTCTTTTATGGATTACCTGATTCATGTAGGCACAGAACTGAAAACACCATTCTACTAGCATTGAATTTTATCTTAGCGTTTTTCACAATTTCATGAATGCCACATTTTGCAACCCTTTTGTGCTAATACCTTTGAAGCTTTCCTTTTATCCCATACCAAAGACATGTTATCTTTTAATTTATAAAAGAATCACTATTAGTGAAGAGTACATGTTGCTGATACCATTATGTTATGTGCTATATCTTGATGATAGCCTGATTTTTGAAATGTTGTAACAAGACATGAATTAAGTTCTCAGAAAATAATGTTCTGAAAGCTTGTAGTTCCATAACCAATTTGCCTAGACAGCTAAGTGATGCATCCTTTAAATTCATGGATCATTTTTGTTGGCAGAGGAGGAGGAGGGAACTAAATTGAGCAGATTTTTAGCATCTTAACTACTCCATGGTGGAATTTTTGAACTGTACTGTATTAGTTATCAGCATCTTCGCTACTATACTTATGCCATACCAATTATTTTTGACATCTACTGCATTCTAACAGTGAAATGATGCCAGTTTATAACCATTTTGTGATTGTGCAATGCAGCTTGTATTTGATGAGGATACATTCTCAACCGATGACTTTACAGTGGATGCAGAGATTCACATTCAACCCCTTGTCAGTGCTACACAAAACTATGAAATGACAATAATCAACGAGTCCTTACAACTCAGGAAGTGGGTAGCACGCCAAGATACAACCCTAGTACAATATCGAGACAGAGGTGCTGGAAATTGAGCTGGAATATGTCCCTTTTATACAGCAACTGGAATATAAAGATTGTATCGCACTGATACTGTATCACACTGATAAAACTTGTTCACTTGTATGCAAGAACATGTATTGTAACTTACAGGAAGGAATCAGCTCTAGTGTAGATTTCTCAGCATAATCTGCTCAGATGTTTTTCTTTGTTCAATCAATGTATTGGGAAATCTAGGATTTGCGTCGGAAATCTGTGAATCCTTGTAGTTTTGTCAACAACCAGGATTGGATTCAGCATTGATAGTTTAACATTATGCATGATACATATTATAGTGAACTTTTTTAATCACATATAGGAGGAAATACAATGTCAAACTCAAATGTTAAGGAATTCAAATGTTTGCAACTTATTATTATAATATAAATTTTGGATTTAATTTAAGGAATCTCCTCTTTTTTAATTAAATTTCAAAAAGTTTATCGGGTAGATCAACAACTGTTACTAGAATAAAAAAAATACTAAAAACTAAAGGACCCAAAGACCCAAGAAAATGGAGGAATAATCAGGCCACATTTCAACATACAAAATGATTCTTCCATTCATTTGTCATATCAAGAAAGCAAACAGTAGTAAACAATCTTAAGCTTCTTTGGCATATCGAGAAAAGCAAAATGTTTTCTTAAAAGGATCATGAACACAAGTCTTGCTATTGAAAACAAGAAAATACACATAAAACAATCTACAGTGAACTTCATCCTCTAAGATCGAGAGTTGTTATGAATCAAATCCAATATTTTGATTAGATGAAAACAATTCAGTCTCAAACTAAAAACTATACCCCATAAACTATATTGGAAACTTGCAGTAAGTTAAGAGTACAACCAACTTAGAACTAAAAAGTAACCGATGGGCAACAAAAAAGAAAAGAAGAGGATCCATCGGACCATTGCTGCTGTATCATTGTCTTCGCACTTTAACAATCCATCTCCACAATCCTTGCAACTTGCAATAGTGTAAAACCAGATACTTTACAATCAATTAGAACTATGTTTTGCATTCTAAAGAACAAATACAAAAAGACAACCTACTCTTACAGACCATCTTTCCATTCTTATCTTATAGTGCTGCTCAGTGTAAGGTGCACAATTAAAGGATTCAAGAAAAGAAAAAAGCATGAATCCATTGAAAGTCCAAATTCAATACCATAGTTGTATCATAATATTGTTCAGTAATTCCATGTCAACAAAGAAGTATATAAACATATGAACTTGCCTTTCCCTTGCAAAGGAATTGAAGAACCAGAAATTAGGGCATAAAAACAAACCCATTCTCATTACAATACACCATATGCAACATTTACGCATCTGTTACGGTAAGATGACACTAAATATTTACATTCCATGAAGAAGAAACACTGTGCCTGGTGCATATTAGATACATAAAAACATTACTTTCTAATGCTTTTCAGCTAGACAATAAACATCACCAGTTCCCAGGTGATTAATTCCAATTGATGAACACAAAAGTTAAAACCCAAATGGAACCCAAAGAGCGATTTGGATCCATATATTACCATCATTAAACAACAAGACAGTTATGAAGGAATGTAAATAAAAGCGGCAAGGCAGAATTATGAGCAGCAATCGGGGCATCGAACCAAGCCATTTTCATTACATTTCAAGCACCTCTTGAAAACCCCATCATCCTCGTCAAACAGCTTTCTACTCCCACAACAATTGAGACAAGTCACAAATCTGACATCGTCACAGCTCCCACACACGAAGCCAGGTTGCCGTCTTGGGAAACCATCAAGAACCCTAACCAATTCACCAGTTTCAAACATACACTTGATGACATCAGCATTGCCCACATACTTACCCCTTATAAAAACCCGTGGCAAACTCACATTCTTCCCACCAAAAACATTATGCAACTCTTTCTTATATGCAGAATCCATTGATATATCTCTCTCATCAATCCACACCCTAAACCCTCTAAATATCATCCTCACGGCATAGCAATCCTCATAAGTCCTTCGAATTCCTCTCAAACTTGTTAAATAAACAACAATTCGATCCTCAGTACCAGGTAATATAATCAAAGATTCATTATTATAGCACAAAGATTTCGTGGGTTGTGGTTTCATTATTTTCATCTCCGGCTGAATGAGATTAGGTTTTGATGATTTTTTGGGCTCAAATAAACTACAGAGTTGCTTGACCTTACCTTTAAATGAATTGCGAACGGATTTGACAGATTCCATGGAATTGTATAACTTGTTGATCGACACGGCCCGATTGAGGGAAGCATAATTGATTTTGGGGTTAGAATCAGGCGTTGGGGTTGCTTGCAAGGTAAACGACCTATTCAAAATCGTCGAAGAAGAAGAATTGGGTTTGCTTGAAATTTCTAGGTTCTTCTCAGATTCCGCCATCGACCCAGATAGCAAAAAGTAATCAAATTGCAGAATTCCAAGCCTTTTCTTTTCCTTTCCTTTCCCCCTCAAGAGGATAATCTTGGCCGTCAACAAATGACAGGCGATGGTCGTGGGCGGCGAGGCGTTGTTCTCCGACTGAGGATCGAATCTGTTTGCCAAATTTGTTGGGGTTTAAGGATTGGGATTGGATTGGAGTGGAGTGGAGCGGATTTGTTTGTTGGGACTAAGCTGCTTTTGTTTGAGAGAGAGAGACAGAAAGAGAGAGAGAGAAAGGTGGACGAGGCAGAAGGAGCTCAAGCTTTCTTTTCAATTTCGAGGCGTAGCTACAAAGTTAAGAATGAAATCATCCATCTCCTCCTTTTTACCAAAAAAAGAAAAGAAAACAAGGCGTTTGTTGGTGGGTCACACTCACCGCCACCGCCACCGCCAACCCTTGTTTGAATTGCGCGGTTGTTTACCTTGGTTCGAATTTTGTCTGTTTGGTTTGTTTTCAATTTTTACTATTTTTTTTTCTCTTTCAAATGGTGGGATAATACGATGAAATTGTTATCATTTGAGAAATATACAAGAACATTGGGGACTTAGATGATAATATCCCAAAGCATAACTCATTTCACCTTCCGTTGGGAGAACTCATTATTATTCAATCAAGATTCTATGAAATTGATGGTCAACAGCCAACTGGCTGTGTTGGATCTTAAGTTTGATCGTCTTCTCAACTGCATGAGAACAACCTCTAACATCATGCATTCAATCTTGTGTCAATCAGTTTAATTAATTAATTACCAGAGACTTCACATTTATTGACGTACAGGATGCTAGCTTAGTTTACAACAATATACATACAGCGTAGCCGCTACCATCACAACCAACATCCTCGTGCAGTCAGACTGGGTAATTTAATGCTATGCTTCAGTTGTCATACAGACAGACACTTCGTTGCTGACTATATTTGGTATATGAATCATGCTTTTTAAGGATAGGCTTGCAAACCAGAGACGTACGTTGCTTCAATGGATGCAGATCCTTCGGCGGCTAAGTCTCCCCACGAAGATGTGGACAATATGACAAAATCTGCGAGTTTCCCAGCAGATAATGATCCCAGATCATTTTCGAGAAAGCATGCTCTAGCAGCTGAAAGAGTCTGCCTGTCATGGCAAAAACTGTTACTGTTCCATTTTGAAGTTTGATTCAAAATGATGGAATGCATGAGTTTAAACAGAGGAAATTGCAATGATTGGCCCACAACACTGTAACATAAAATGTTAAATGGCAAAAGAGAAATTGATAGAGCCGTACTACAGATTGGTCAATCAACAAGAAAACATGGATTACAATTCATTTCCAGCCACTTGTTCATCTACTTTCATCTCCAATTTTTTTACCAAGAACTGATCATTTAATAATGATGGGGTTTTTTGGTGCCACTGAAAGTTACTCGTTTCTAAACATATCCAGGAGAGTCAGAGAATGCAATTTCCCTTTACCTATGTACACAAGATCTACCAGCATAAAGTGAATCAAGAAGTAATGTCACAACAGCAAATATTTCAAATTTGCTTACGCAGTTAAAGCATCAGTGAATGAAATTTGCTCCGATGGAATCCAAGCAGTGTCCCAACCAGGAGGTGTTCTTTTCATTGCTGTCCTGATAGAACCTAAAGGATTGATATCTGCAACCTAAAAGAACAAGAGTGACCTGAGATTCTACAAGTTTAAGCAACCAAAACTCAAAAAGAGCAAATATCTTAATGAGCTGTTATCCATACTGGCCAGTCAGATCCTAGTGCCAATAGTGCATTGCTTTCTAAAAGTGTCCGGAACATATAAGGTCCTTTTTGAGCCCTGTCCATACCAAGCTTTTTCATTGCAGAATCAGCATCATCTAAAAGGTGCTGTGGCTGTTCAGAATTAATGAACAGATAACTTATTAGCAACCTAGTAATGATTGACAGCCCAAAAGTTGGTTGCAATACAAAACCTGTACTGAAGCAATAATCCCCTGATCACCAAATTGGGCAGCTGTCCCAGGAGCCAAATGTTGGGCATGCTCAATCTGAAAGAAATTGTTTCAGTCAGAAAAATAATGATGCACAACATTGATCATCAAACAGAAAGTTGTCACCGTAAAGTATGAACATCATTAATACTGAACAATTGCTGAAATTTTATATTTAAACTTTACTCTATATCTTCTGTCCCTCTTTCCATTTGTTGCAACAACAGATTTATATATATCCACAACCAGATCGTTTGCTCTATCGCCTATGGCATGAATGGCAACCTGCAAAATTTTATAAGTGAATCCATTCATTGAAATGTGAATATCATTGGCAGTCCTGTTTGAATTCAACCATGTTTGTTCCAAATAGGGAATGTTTAGAAAGCCTAGGAAATACCTGAAGCCCAGATTTATCTGATGCCATAGTCATGTTAAGAAGATTTTCCAGTTCCATCACTTGCAGGCCATAGTTATGATGCTCATCAGCATATGGCTACAGAATTAGAAAAACTATACTTGTCTTAGCAAAATAGATTTACTAATCATATGACGTGCCAATATTAAAAACTTATTTTCAAAAAATCTCTCTACTATAGTCTATAACAGTAATTATTTGATTAAATTTTCAGTTGCAATTTGAAAGCAGTCTCTTAGATCAAACAAAATTTCATGGCAGTGCATTCATCTACGCCTTTCATCAGAATACTCCTAGAAAGGCATTCAGAATGTTGGACAGTAAGATTAAGAACAAAATGAATCTATAACTTAATTAAGGAGGAACTTACACGATCCCTGAGAAAAAAAGGAACACTTATCTTAAAGTGTGGTGTAACATCAGAATTTATTCGGAGATTCCAAAAGAGAGCTCTTTTTACATTTTTTTAATCATGCTCCTCACCATTTCCTTTCAGCTCATTTTCAGCTGCCAATAGGTGTCATCTTTTCTATTTTATTACTGCAATGAGTTAGCTAGCTGATAAATAAAATTTCTCTTACACTTGATAAATATTTCGGTTAAAAAACAAAAACATGATTTCACTTTATTGATTTCCTGAATGCTTCAATATCAGAAAATAATGTAACCATGCACATCACAATTTTCTAGGTCATTTAAAACACTATTTATGAATGTATGAAGAGATCAAATAAAGAAATGAAAAATTATTGATACTCATACTGTAAACAGTATAATTTTAGCCTCTCAATTTATGGGCCTCTAAATTGTTTCCAGTAAGAAGGCTCCGTTGATTGATGTTTTTACTTAAATAGTTTATTCTAAAGCACAAATTGGGCCAGAAGAGCGGTGTTGGAGAGAGTTTTAGACAACAATACACGAAGGTGATCAATAATTCAAATTCAAATATACTTCCAGATTTCACAAATTCATTAAACAAATAAAAACAGTTGTTACATCTCACCTCATAAAAGAGTGCACTATTAGAACCCAAAGACCCATCAGCAAAAGCCTTAACTCCACCCATGTAAATCCACTCACTCAGGGCACGACCTGTTTTGTTAATAAGATCCTGACAAGGTAAATAGATTTATAAATAACAATAAAAAATCTGGGAAAAGGAAAACAACAATAAAAAAATAAATTATACATTATCTTGAAATATCAAGTATATTAACTAAAGTGGTAATGAGAAGGAAAATGGTGAAGCCAAGCCCGTGTGCTGTTGTTAACAAAAGAAATGGTTTTCAACTTGAGCAAAGTGAATACAAAATGCATTGGCTATTAGAATGGTACTTAGCCATTTTTTTTTCTGTTGGTCTACTGAAATAAAAGATGGCAGAAAAGCTAAAATGACACTTCCATTTAGCTACAAAGTGTCCACTGCAAAATAATCAGTATCAATCTAAACAATCAAACTATAATAAATTGAAAAACAGTAAGATCATCAATCAAGCAAAATGCCATGGGCAAACTGGACTAATCAAGTATGAAACTAGTGTTTATCACTGTGCTATGATGGTTGTTTGTCCGCTAGGATATTCATATATATATTAATTAATTATTTTTTAGACATATTCTGTCATCTGTTTTGAACCTGCCCGATTGCCAAATTTAGGGTAAAAAAAACAATGAACTAATGCTTTGACACAATTAGAAAACTAAAATGAAAATGAAGCCATATCTGAGAAATTTTCAAGATGTCATACAGCTAAACTTCGCAATGTCTCCAGGGGGAAAAATAAGCAAACCCTGATCTTCATCTTCTCTGAAGAAACAGCCCATTGGTAGACATCTGTTAAAAATCAGAAAAAGGAATATCAAGTGAATTATGATTCTAAAAGTTTATCCCTCTGCTATGGGATTGCATTAAGGATTGCCGAAGAAATTTAGGTATTGAAAAGACCAGATCAGCATAAATTCTTGTTTGATAGTCAACCAAATATTGCATTAAGGATTTCACATCCCTGGGATGTTAAATCATTTAATAATGGATGGACGGCACTTGAACTGAATCCATTGAGCTGTTCAAAGCATTTGTGTGGATTAAATGAGTTTTTCTTAAAACACATTCAACATAATTTGGCACATATGACAATAAACTCTAGTTTACATAAATCGCATGTTCAAGTGACATCCAAACCATAAAACACAATGGAAAATTTGTTTTCCATAGCACACCAAACAATCCCCTATCATACTTTTAATGGCAACCTGAAAAATCATCCCAGGAGAGTTGTACTGATTGTCCTGGTAAATATCTTCCAAAATCAACTACAGTTGTCACTCCCCTCGTCAGGGCAAGATTGCTAGCTCTAAGTAATGCTTCCCTCCTTTCATCTACAGAGACCTCTGGAATCCATGGGAGAATAAGATTCATTGCAGCATCAATCAGCAATCCCGTCAGTTCTGCATCAGGAAGATGCTGATAGAATAAAACTGACTTATTATTGCCCCAATAACTTAGTGAATATTGAAACAAATAATTTAGGAATATGCTTACTAAACTCTCCATTGTGGTTTAATTAGTAATATGGCAAATAAATGCCCAAATCTCAATACATGTTCAACTTAATCATTTCACCACTCTATTAAAACTCAAATTACCTCCACAAGATGTCCTCACAATAGTTCCACCTTTTGGATCTTCGGATAACTTATAAATCCCAGCAAGTTGTAATGCCACTGAATTAGCCAAGCCCATATGACCATCCATCCTCGACAGCCAAACCTAAAGAATTTTATATTTAACACTGGGCGGATGCTAATCTTTATATAAGCGAATATTATCAATTAATTTATGACTCCTTACTGGATTGTGAGGTGTAATATCATCAATCCATGATGCCATTGGCAAGTCTCCTCCCCAAAGGTCATTGTTCCAGCCACCACCCAAAATCCAGGAACCCTTTTTTGAGTCTGCAAATGTTTGTTCAACACTGTCAACTTCCACAAGATATGATACTGCATATAAAAAGCAAAATAATTCAAAGAAATCGCATTGAATTGTCATAACTTTGACTCAATTCCTAGTTAATAAAATTTAACTCTTTAGAAACAAAATTACGCTTACAGGATTGAGGATCTTTATGACCAGCTAGTGATTAACATGATTCGAGTTTCAAACTAAAAGCACTGTTTCCAATGCATTATCCTCGTCAACAGAATCATTTTAGATGTCCAAAATGATGGTTATACATAAAATAGAAATGATATAGAACCACCAATCATTGATAAGTAACTAAACCTATGTTTGGTAGAGCTAATTATGTTCATGCATCTGAATAATGGAGTTCTACCAATCAAAGATTCAACTCTTCTTCAGTATCCATTTGGAGAAAATGGAGTTTTTAGATGTCATAATGAATGAAATTGTCTGTTGTCAACTACATTTGAAAGGCACATTACGTTACATTTATCATTTATGTTGTTCAAATAAGATCATTATTCAGCATGCTGAACATTATACTTAAAAGCATTTCCATTGCATACCAATGTCAATAATTTACTAAAACTATAATTATACAAAGGAGCATGAGAATTACTACTCGCTGCTTCTTTGACCTGTCTCACAAATTCATCCTTATGATTTACATCTCGCAGCTGCACACGCACCATCTGTTTTCCATTGGAAAAACCTCAACTCAATATAAACAGATAACAATAGCTAAAACACAAAGTAATGCCATAACTATAAAACAAACAGTATACTACAAAGATGATATATGGCTTGAACATTATTGAATGAAAAAATAAAGAGCAGCGTCAGCCAGTTGATATTAACAAATAAATTCCCAGTAAGGTCCAGAGTTGTTATATAGAAAACGCTTAAGAGCAGATCAATTTCTGCAGAACAACCTAAAAGCACTTTGAAGAAAAGACTTTCCTATACTCCCTCTAAAAGAGCAACAAATCAATCCATTACTTATCTGAAGAGTAGTCCGAGTGCTTTTTAATACCAAAAAGCGCTTTCTATGCTTATAAAGCAAACACTATAGTAAATACAAAAAGTGCTTTTTTTTACCATTTAATCATCCACAAAAAAAAACCCAAAACATCTGCGCAATAGCAGCCCACAAAACCATTTAGAAGTTGGGGTTTAGCCAAACCTGCAGTCCCCCCAAAATTAAGTGGACATGAGAATCAATAAAACCAGGAAGCACAACTTTCCCTTGAAGATTAAGCTGTTTGGTAGCAACACCAGCCAATTGTTGAACATCAGAGTAGTTACCAACGCGGAGAATCCTGCCATTTTTAATGGCCATGGAGCCGGCAAATGGTAGAGAATCATCGCCGGTGAATATCACTCCATTATTTGCTATTAAGTCAGCAACTAAGGTTGTTGTTGGACTTGTTGTCGAATTGAGCAAATCTACAAATAGCAATAATAATTACGAATATATATATATATGTGTGTGTGTGTGTGTGTGTGATCAATCTTGGGGGCTTGCAACCCATACGATAGGATTAATGCTGTACACTACAATACATACAGTTGTTGAGAATAGGAAAAGACAGAATTGAAAGAGCAATGGCGACCGTGGCTGAGATCACTACGTAAGCATTCATGCTGCCCTGCTTTGCCCTGATACTGAAGACTGATAGATTCTTTCTAGATTCGACTATCTACCCGGATTCTGCCGCGATTTTAACTGGCCACTGAGCCCACCCTAGCTTTTCTAGATTCCACTTTCTAGCCGGATTCTACCGCGATTATAACTGGACCCTGAGCCCACCCTCGCTTTTCTAGATTCTTGCTAGATTCCACTTTCTACCCGGATTCTGCAGCGATTTTAACTGGCCACTGAGCCCACCTTAGCTTTTCTTGTCTTCTAATTCAACTCATTAAAAATACTTTAAAAATTATTTTTATAGCAAAAGTTATATAAAAATAATAGAAAAAATTAAATATTAATTAAATTAGTTTATATACTTGTGATTTGTGCAGAATTCATGGCACATCCAGAAACAGAAGATCTTGGTGGACATGGGGAAAGGGTAAAAGGGTAATAAGCAAAAATGGCAAGTGGCTTCGTTCAAAAGGCATGGCATGGCTTGGAATGGAATGCCCAGAAAAGAGATTCTTCTAATAACTAATATCAAATCAAATGGTGACGACATATATTGTCATCCTCGCGTAATTTCAAGAAGGATTCCGTTTTGAAGGTGGGATATGTGGCTGTCAATGCCAAAGGTGGCGGCACTTACCATAACTGAAAGGAGTGGGGGTGGGTCTCCCTTCCTCCACTTTATGACGAAGGACGGATGTTCCCACACTTTATACGCGCTCGCATTTTCTAACACCAACACAATTGCCTGTGCCAGACCAAAGAAGCCATTTCTAGCATCAATGATGTATGTGAATGTATGTATGTATATGTTAATAACTATGCATAGTGTAGTGACTGAGGAGCTGACTCTGCGTCCGAGAGAGAGAAACAATTCCTGTGGAATGGATCAGACTGAGTGAGTGATCTGATCAGTCAAATAAATGCTTGGGACGGTTTCATTTGGGTGGATAAAGCAGTTGGATCGGATTGGATATTGTAACCATGCAATCTGTAATGCGTATGTATTAAATATTCATGATTTCATTCTACTTTCGGTTAAATTTAAGTTAAAAATTTAACAAGGCCACATTTCTATAATATTTTCCAGATGACAGATATTCTGATCCGATAAAACAAGAGTAAATTAAGCAAGAAAGAAATGCAAGTCGTACATTTTCATCCTCTCAACAATGGCGCCAGCCAACTACATCACCATCGCCATCCATTTGAGCCATTTCTTATTAGCTATAATACAAGAACAACTTTGAAAATTTTGTGGATGTTAAATCACTATTAACATAACAATGTATGCATATATGAACTGCACCCTACATGCGAAAACCACCCTAATTCAAATTTCATCAGACATGACCAGACATCTGCTTGCTCTCTATTTACAGATGGCACATAGCAGATGACAAAAAGTCTTCTATCCAGCTAAAACTCTTGAGAAACAACCCCCTGTAACAGAAACAGGTTTGTCTACTGCCTAATCTTGGTCCCTATTTTCTTCTGGAACTAGAGGAAGACTGTGAACTCAGTTTCAAACCCCCAGTGAGGTTTTCTGAAATACTCTAGTATGAATTCATCAAGACCGGGACACTTTCCTCTAATGGAGCTTTCCAAGCATTTGCTAAGAGGAGTCTTGTTTGCTACCATCACTTGAGACAACATAGAAACACCTGCTATCCTGTAAACTGCTGTGCCTGTCCACCTGTCACATCAAAGTCCCAAGGTTATGCATTGGAAAACATAAATCATGGACGATATTTTCCCATCAGATTGAACGACCTAATGTTGGGCAACATAGAAAATAACCATATGTTAGAAAAGTGAACGAACACCTACTGCACGTATCTCAAGTCCGCTCTGGAGGTCCAACTATTTAAGATGTACTCTTTTTTCATGTCCACAAAATATGAATATTTTCATTGACAAGTCCAACTTCAATTTTGCATCGAATTATCATATTCTACCGGTCCCAAATTAAGAGTTCCAGGAGAAGAAATATCAGTTGAGTTACAGGAGAAGAAATATCACTAACTGGGTTTTGGTTTTGCACCAGAACAAGGACTGATAAAATTAGCTTTCGAAAATGGGTTGAATCCAAAATTTCACGTCGCTAGTAGAATGTTGAGCTTGTACAAATCAACCTCTTTTTGTTATACAACAAGCAATAAAAACCTCACAGGTCAAGGGCTTGAGATTTTTTTTGTTTTTCTAGCATACCACACCGCCCAACCCTATACACAAACACATTAAATAAATTCCCCCTCCAAGGTTGACATAAGGGGTAATTTATCCTTTGACCTCTTGTTTCCATTGCAAGATGCCAAACTAATTGGCCTGTCCCCTGGGGCTGGAGAAGAGTATACAAACTTATCACATATTCTTTATCCAAAAAAAGTTCAACTCAGATTTCATTTGAAACAAAAACCAGCAGGTTGAAAAGGTTAGTCCACCATGACAAGAAATAATCAATGCCAGCACCCATTTTCACTGCTTTACCTGGATGGTAATTAAAGACATTATCAGATACTAATGTATTATTGTCAGCTGACAATGGATCCCAATCATTGTACCTTCACAAAAAAAACAAAATCAATTCATTAAATTTAGGTAAGTGGAGCGCACTGCAGAGTGCAAGACAGATATTGAAGGCAATATAGAATTTATGCAAAACATGAGACGAAAAGCAAGTAAATAGAACTATGAAGAGCATCATAGCACACCCTAATAGCGGAAAGGAAGGGAAAAACAGAAAGGCAAAGTGATCGAAATTCCCCAACATGCAAGTCTAAATAACAAGGTATATGCATAGAAGTTAACTCTAAGTTCATAAGATATTGTGACTAACTGTTACCTTGGTGCCACCAAAACCAAAACTTTCAAGGCGACGTTAAACTGCATAGGTAATAAAGACTGCCAAAGCAGCTTCACAGGAGTTACTAACTTGGTAGTGGTCCACATCAAAATAACAAAATTCTGTTTGTAATCTAATACTAGCCTCTACTGTTAGTAAAAGAATACATGCATTGCTCAAAAGCCTACCCAAACTGCTGCATTATTTTTGTGATAGACTGCATAATTGGTTCAACATCAGAAATAATATCTTGTTCTTCAGAAGTGAACATGTCTAACTGCTGTTGCATCACTGTGCACATCCCACTCACAATAGAATTGTCGGTCACCATCCCAGGTGACCTAGGAGAGTGATTCCATTTCCCTGAATTTGAAGGCCAACCAGGTGAACCTTCAAAATGGTTTTTCTTGAAAGGTTCTCTCCTTGACTGACCCCACTGATGTTTTTCACTCTTATTGCCACCTGTAGCTTTTGGCAGATCCCAGCCACTTGAACTTGCCACCAGACGTGACTCATTCTCAGAGGCTTCTGTTGCCCCAGCGAACTATCAACGTTACCCCTGGCATTTGGCACATCCCAACCAACAGAACTTGGCAGCTTCATTTCAATCTCAGCTGTGTTTGGCTGACCCCAAGAATGATTAATAACAGGCAAACCTACATGTTGCACAACCTGTGTCGGTTGTTCATCCATATCATCACACGCACTTGATTTGGGAAAATTCTCCCAGACTTTTGAAGAAAAGACTTCTTGAGACCCGCAAACTGATGATGATTTTGCTGCAGCGGATCCAACATGATCAAATTTATCTTGAGCCTTCATCTCCCAAGATGCCGTGGCATTCCAGCCAGATTTCTCTTCGACACCGTTTTCCTCCAAGAAGCAGCAGCATGGGCATTGTTTTTCCCCTCCCAGTCACTAGATTTGCCACAATCTTACAGAGATTTTGTAGAGTGACCTTCTGACCGCAACACTACAGTGGCTTTGCAACCATGATCCTCGTGTTTTCCATTTTATTTTCAGTGCCTTTCCCCCAAGCAGTCTCTCTCCCCTGTCCTGTTGATGGATTTGTGATTGGAGTCCCCACTTTTCCTATTTATTATCAGAGCTTTTCCCCAAAGCAGCTTCAGAGTCCCACCTGCACCAAGCATCTGACTGATGGAAGGAATCGTGATTCAAAATAGAGGCATATTCTCAGTTTTCACTTTCTTGCTTATTTTCTAACCAATTACCATCTTCCACACGGTCCTCAAAGAATGGCTTGCCAGAACTAAGGTTATGCTCTGGAGACAGGCTCCAATCCATATCATCTTGCAACTCATCAACTCCTTCACCAAGACAATCGGTATGTGATTGCTCAACCTCAACACAACTTCTCACTGCATGAAGGAAGTTATAAACATCTGTCCCATCCTCTTGATTTAATCCTACCTCGAAAAGAAACACCATAATATTAAAGTGAAATTTCTGGAAAATTTAAATTCTTTGGATAAATTCCATAAGCACATAAAATTATCAACTATAAACACACATTTTTTGTGTCCCAAAGGATATAAATTCTTGATCCTGTACCAACAGCCACAAGTTTGCCCCATGAGCAAGCTGCTACCATACTTGATAAGTTATCAGATGACATTTCTTAGCAGCTCCCTCAAAACATTTCCTTGGTGTCTGTACAACCATAATACAATGAGATATTAGTTCAGAAAGGAAATGAAATATTTTTCAGAGGTAGATACAAACGATTTGTCTTAGAAACTAATCACATACACACAGTGTTGCTTCTGTGAATGGTACTTGGACATTTACAAACACATTATATACAAAGAACTACGAACATATATACTGGTAAGAATGTGTAAACATACTGCAGATAGATCCACAAAGAAAAGAGTCATATTTTTCTACACCTCACAGCATGAAGATAACAATCTTTGGGCAACACAATCATTCTTGATCTGAAACTGAAAGGCATTCGAGCAATTGAAATACAACCACACAATAGCACAGTAACAAGAGATTGAACCACAAACATTAACAAAAGAATGATTTTCACTTGAAAGAGATTAGAAGTATAAGAAGAATAACTGCATACTCAAAAATCGTACAAGTGGATTGTGAATAAGAGTTTCAACATTACTCATACCACAAAGTGAATATAACTTATGAATCTCATTAGGCATAACAAACATATGTGCAGAATATAAAATAAGCATGCTACTCAACCAACATGATGTGATAATTGCAATACCTAAAAAACTAGGGTAGAACAAGTTTCAAGAGTTTCATTCTAATTTCTCTAGGTGTTTTAGAATCATGCCTAGAAGGCATCAAGTTTAGGCATCGGAAATTTATATGCTTTACCTTAACTCATGGAAAGCAAAATACCTTGTTTTACACTTCAGTCTTTGAAAGACATGCTCCAGAATTTTTTCAAAAAGTAAATAGATAAATCCTTTTATCTTCCTCAACCAACATGAAGAGAGGCCAATATAACATATAGAGCTAAGATTCATTTACCTTGCTGTTCTTCAGTTTTAAACACTTCAAGCACGGTAAGCTCAACATACGCTTCAATTCACTACTATGGTTAGGATGACATATTGATATTGGTAATTAAATAAATCCAAAATGACTGAAAGGGAAAAATAGACAAAGCTCCAAGTTTATTCTTACAATTTAATACAGTTATAGATTTTGGATTAGAAATTTGCATCATTTCCATTCACAACAAGAAGATTGGAATAAAATCTTACTTCACATTGACCAGGTTCAGAAGTACCACAAGATTCACATTTAGCTAATTCAAGAGGCAAGACAAGGAAGGGATTTGCAAGCTGACTTGCATAACTAATAGAACAGTCACTAACTGATGCTGTACACTAGAAAAAAAATTACATATCAGTGAAACTTGCAGACTAATAGAACAATCACTGACTGATGCTGTACATGAACAAAAAATGACATATCAGTGAAAATGGAAGAACGCTTGCTTCTCAATAAATAACAAGATTTGTGACTTTGGTATTATCTTCAGTTACTTGAAATCCATTTCAAAGTTTAAGTAATCATTACCAAGAATCATCCAATACGAACGATATAAACTGTTGCCCTTTTTCATAAGAAATGGTGAATAATTTGTCAATAGACAGAAGAAGTTTACAAGAAAGTCAACAGGTTATCCACAAAATTCAGGACCATCCTAAGAAAGCAAAGGAATTTTAAGAAAAAAAATAAAAGTTTGCTTTACCCAAACCGTGGACAGAACAGAAATTATTCTAAGATGTTTAAAATTTAAGCAAAATCTCCTCCTAATTTAGTTGTACAATTACAAATAAGTATCTTGAAATTCTCTAGACAAAGAATCCCAGAGCTTCAAAAATTCTCTAGCAACTGAACTCTGTACCACAAAAAGTAAATGCCTTCTTTGCCTTTAGCTTCAAAAATTCTACTGTTACTCTCATGCCCTACAAAAAGCATCTGCAAGCTCCATGAATAAAGATCTACAGAAGGATGGAATAGCCCATAGTATCCTGCTCTGAAAATCTTGTACAACAAACCAATACCAGTGATACAAGGAAGATGAACTGTTGCTTGGTAAATCATAATAAAAATGAACACCATAGCAGTTAATAAATACGGGTTCCGGAACTGTTGTTATATATTACCATATATTCAAATACTTCATCTGCCTACTTGGACCAGTTTTAAATCCACTGCCAATTGCCAAATAGCTCAAGCTTTAGGGTACGATTTCCTAACATGTGGGAATTCCTAACAGGAAGAGTTTCAGGAATGGATAATATTTACCAAGAATTAGGGTTTTAGAGTAACAACAATAAAACCATATTATACGCAATGCAAAACCTATATCACAACCATAAAGGACAGATGCTAAAGGAAAAAAAAATGCCGAAGACGTATTCCCACTTACAATTTCCTTGTTAGTAGCTAAACCAAATTGGATTCCAATTATTTGCCCGTCTAAAATAGATGATGATGGCTTTTGCTCCATCTCTTTTGACAGTAAACCTTTAAGAATACTGAAACAAAATGATCTACTGCAAATAATTCAGAAAACGAGAGCGAGAGACGTTTGATTTTCTTCGTCTCTCTTCTCCCGACACCCTTCGCATGTAAATGTTGACTCAATTTATATATATTTTCTTTCATTTTTATCACTTTTCTAACCTTGAAGGTTTTAGCTTGTCTAAAACCGTGCAGTACAGGCTGCTTGGTTCGTTCTTTGGGTTTTGTGGGGTAGGAAGTGACTTTAATTTCCTTGGGACTCGCTTGTTCTGCCATGGGCTTGAAGTTCATCGGCTTCGCCAATAGTAACTGCGAACACGATTATGTAGGCTATGGGCCTCACAAATGGGCTAGGAAGGAACGCCTAGATATACAGTAACTCTCCATTATCTTTTCTTCTTCCTTGGCGGGTGCATGAGTTCTGAGTCTTTCGAAAAGAACACATTGCATGTAAAGATATTTGAGGATTGCAGGTTTCAGATGATGACATGCATATTGTGTCTCTAACTTGTTGACAATTCTAACGTTTTGATCCTCAGAATTACAGATCTTTCTAGTCCCTCTAAGGCTCTATACTTTTACAGCTTCAACATCTTTAATTAAGCCATACAAGTGCGTGTCCGTACGATATTGTTATACTAATAATCGTGTTGATTCTTGCAGGTTTTAGAAATGTACGAGGGGGTAGAAAAGGAATGACGATGGGCTGTGTTAGAAAAATGCCACAACATTGGACTGCAAGTTCAACAAGAGAGAACGAAATTAAAGTAATTACTATGCTATGGAGGAGTTGGTTAGATTTCTTCGTCTTAGTGGGCACCGAAGAAATGTGCAATGCTGAGAAATTTCCAGGCATTTCATCTGAATTATTCTTTCAAATGGCGCTGGAGACCTATGGCTGGCTGGCTTTTCCAGCAGCAAGCATGCACAGTGCTTGTACAATGGGCGACATTTGATGCAAATCCTTGTTGTCAGGAAATTATCTATATCTTTGATTGATTGTATACACTGGTTTTCATATATCTAAATTGAGAATGAGTTGGGAGAACAGAATGGAGAGAAATTATCAGAAATGGAATGATAGAGAAGATAAAAAGTAGTGCTGGAAGAATATGGCGGCAATGTTAATGCACGTCAATCAGAATACACTGTTGACTATTGCAAAAGCAAGTAAGCAGGTAAAGCTACAGATATATGTATTTTTTTTTATTCTGCCTACTGTGCACCGCCATTGCCACTTCACACGGCGCTTCCTTCCCCTACCATCCCAAAGTTATTGAGAAGAGAAGGTACAGAGTCATTTTCAAAAGACGGGAATTCAGGCATATGATATAATTCAGATTATTCATAATTGCATAGCATAGCTAAAGATTCAGAGTATCTGAATTCGTGCGTGTTCCCTTAGACTTGGCTTTAATTTGCAGCCAATAAATGCGCATGTAAGTGTTTGGTTCAAGATTGGTATGTGCAGTTGAAATGAATTACTTTCTAAGCCTAAACCACTCTCGCTGGATTCACTTATGACTTTGGTGACAATTAAAACCAAGCAGCAATGCCAATACCCTCATTCTTCTCCTCTCATTTGTCTACTCAATGATTTCTTTTACTTTTCCTTTTCCTTTATGTCGGTAAGTTGTATAATATTTAATGTATTACCTCAATTTGCATGTTAAAAACTAATGATTTAGAAGAGACTTTACTCGTGCAAAAGGATGCTCCCCTCCACCATCTTTGTGTTTGCCTGCCGACTACCGTTTTTGAGATGTATAACAATAATACAATACCATTAAACTAATGTCGAATCATTGGCATACAATTGTGTAGAAAGACATGCAAGCAAACTCCTACAAAGAGATTGATTCAACTTGAAAATGATTTAACTCTTGATTGCGTTTTCTATTCAATCAGCTATTTTATTATTAATGGACTGACTTTGTGTTGGACTTGGCAGTATGAGTTTGAATTTATCAAAGTTTAATCCACCATAATGGAAAAGGAATTGAATTCTTCTGCTAAATACCCAGTAATCTTTCCATGAATTGGAGATAAATCAAGAGAGCCGTGCGTGCGTGCGTGCGTTCATATATCGTATATGTGGGGGTAATGGGAAGTGACGAGGATTTCATTACAGAGAAACACTTGCTATTTATTATGGTCGGATTGATTCATGGGTTTTGCCGTTGTTTCCTAGCCGTTCGATGTGCGAAATTTGTGTGCTAAAAATAATTTTTAATTAATTAATACATGTAAATTACTTAAAATAAAAAGGTGTTGGTTTAGTTCATATACGCAAATTAATACATGTAAAAATATGGAAACAAAACGTCACCAAGATATATTTTCATTTAATGGTGTCTGGAAAATGCAATATATTATAAATATTTTTTTAAAATATTATAAAATAAAATATAATACGACGAGATAAAATGCAATATATCAAATTTCATGAATTGGTGTATGAAAATTGGAATAATTATTGAATTATGGAAGTTGCTTAAAGAGATGATATGTGAAGGAAGAAATCTTTGAATTTCCAGGACACCCACATAAATTCTCAAACGCCCCAATTTAATTTTATGAGGAAGACCATTCATTATCATGCAGTACTTTTTGCTTTTAGATTGTCTCGGCATAGTTGTCGAACAATCCCCCTTTAATGTCAAAGTCAAATAGAAATATGATAATTGGTCTTTGTGAAGATTACAACACCTAGACTAGGCCCTTGCTACCTACACGTACACCGCATAAAATTAATTAAGATCCTAATAATTGTATTATAGTAATACTAGTTAATTTGCTTAATTAAATCGATTAATGATGTAAGATGAGAATAGAATTAAGGAATTGCCATCTTGGTCTAACGCGTACAACCCACTTTCTGAGTTATGCTAAAATATAAACAAAGAAAGTTAATTGCCACGAGTTTCCATCACTATAAGAAGGCATAGACCAGGTTGTGAAAGGGCCACTACTCTTTCGGAACTGTCTTAGTTTATTTTATTGGTTCTCGCAGATTAAATCTATCTTCGTTTCCCTTGCATTTCAATGGAGAGTTCATCGGTAGCTGTAGCTCCAATCACCAGTGAAGATCAAGAATCCGGGCAGAACACTTTCCCCCAGAAAAAATCCTTAGGGGGTGGCTGGCACGCAGCTATTTTCATCATCTGTAAGCCTGCAAGAACTAACCCAACTTCGCCATATCTTCCTTTTTCTTTAAATTGTATATAATAATATTAATACATATAATTTGCCGCATGCATGCAGTCCTTGAGATGGCGGAGAGGTTTGCGTTCTATGGGTTGACTGCTAATCTGATAACTTATCTGTCTAATGTTCTAAATCAACCAACTGCAACTGCAGCAAAGAATGTCAATACTTGGGTTGGCATATCTGCAATTTTCCCATTATTCGGTGCCTTCATCGCCGATTCTTACCTTGGTCGCTTCAAAACCATTCTTCTCTCTTCTGTCATCTATTTCTTGGTCAGTGACGACGCTCATTTCATCACCTAATTCTGGTTTTCGTTTTAATTTAATTACAGTTATTAATAGATATTTAAGATTTGTAAATGGTTATGGTTCACTTTCGCAGGGAATGGTACTGTTGTCTCTAGCAGTCTCAGTGATTCCTTCGCATTATCGGGAAGCCGTGTTCTTTACCGCGCTGTACATTTTGGCCCTCGGAGAAGGTGGGCACAAGCCGTGCGTGCAAACCTTCGCGGCAGACCAGTTTGATGAAAAAAACCCGGCGGAGAAAGAGGCCAAAAGCTCCTTCTTTAACTGGTGGTACTTAGGAATTGTCGTCGGCGCTTCAGCCGCGATACTGGTTGTCATTTACATTCAGGTGATTAACTATTTTTATTTTTTTCAAGTTTTAATACTTTTTAGTCACTTTTTTTTTGAAAAAAAAATTCATCTTCTATTCCTATTTTCATTTATTTATCTTTAAATTATGAAAAATTTCGTTACCTATTTGATCATGTAGGACCATGTTGGATGGGCAGTGGGGTTTGGAGTTTTATCAGGGTCATTGGCTCTGGCATTAGCTGCATTTCTGGCTGGAATCAACAAGTACAGGAGGCATAGCCCCGTCGGCAGCCCGTTTACGACCGTGTTGCAAGTGTTAGTGGCGGCAGCACGCAAGTGGCACCTGAGTGACACGCACGGTGGCCGGGGAATTTACTGTGGCTATGAATATGAAGATGATGAACAGACAAATACCCACAAGTTAGGTCAATCTAGAGGAAAGACTTTCCCTCGTACTAATCAACTTAGGTAAGTCAATGTCAAATTCATTTTTTCAACTGATTTTTGTTGTGAATATTGCCTGACAATACACAATCATGGACACTAGATTAATGAACACAAGGTTTTTCCTGGGTTTTCTTTTAGCTTGCTATTATTAAATGAGAATGATCCAAAAAAAAACAGCAAGAATTTCTGGACTTCGAAATATTTCTTTCTGTATTCAACTGGATCGTGACTTTGAACAAAAAATGATGAAAGGGTTATGTAGTTATGGCCAAAGTAACTTGATGATCGTGATTATTTCATCTGACGATTGAAAAATTTGCAGATTTTTGGACAAGGCAATGATCATCGACGACATTGATTCCTTGAAAAAAACCAGAAATCCATGGAGGCTATGTTCACTGAAACAAGTAGAAGAAGTGAAGCTGGTAGTTCGTCTAGTTCCCATATGGCTAAGTTGCTTAATGTTCAGTTGCGTAATCGTTCAACTCCACACATTTTACACAAAGCAAGGCAGCACAATGAACAGATCCATTGGACCAAATTTTAACGTACCCCCAGCTTCACTTCAAAGCCTGGTAGGCCTTACCATCCTCATAGTCGTCCCCATCTACGATCGGATTTTCGTTCCCTTGGCCCAAAAAATCACCGGACATCGTTCTGGGATAACGATGCTACAAAGAATAGGCATAGGTTTATTTGTATCTATACTTACAATGGCTGTATCAGGACTAGTAGAAGCCAGAAGGATCAGCACGGCGAGAGAAAATGGAGTAATGGATTCACCAAAAGCAATAGTGCCAATAAGTGTATGTTGGCTACTTCCACAATACATATTACTTGGAATATCTGATGTATTCACAGTGGTGGGATTACAAGAATTGTTCTATGATCAAATGCCAGAAGCAATGAGAAGCTTGGGAGCAGCAGCATACATTAGCATAACTGGAGTTGGGAGCTTTGTAAACAGTGGTGTAATAGCAGCTGTTCAGGCAATTAGCACAAGAAAGAATAAGGACGGAGGTTGGATTGGTGACAATATCAATCAATCACATCTTGATTACTTTTACTGGCTGTTGGCAGCATTAAGTGCTTTGAACTTGTGTGTTTTTATATGGATTGCTAAGAGATTTGTGTACAAGATAGCTGGAGATGACGACGACGAGGAAACAGAGATGAGATCTCGAGATCAAAATAATAGTGCATGATATACTTTCTCCATCGTGTCATCCGGGCTTGTTTATAAAAAATAAACGTAAAAAAAGAAGAAGAAGAAGACAGCTGTAGATTATGGATGTTTTGCTTCCCTTGCTTTTAGCCTGCCTGCATAGTCCACCTCTACTCTATGTAACTCACTAGCCCGAGGCCCGAACTCAGACCTTTTGGTACATGTACACCGTAATATTAACTTTAAGATTAATATTATGTCACCCCTGATGTTTTGATAATTATCAATTTACTCCTATTAGTTAATAATTAATTAAAACTAGCCAACTTCACACATATGGACTATGATTACATGCTTCACAGGCGACTTTAAACAGGTGATCAACTAGTACTATCATTCAGTTTCTCCGGTCTCATGGATGACATTGAAAAGGATAAGAAATGTGTGGCTATGATGTTTGGGGCCTAGCCTGATTTTGTATATAACAAGAAGAGATCATCATCATCATCAATCAATAATATAAAAAGATCAACAGAACTCCCAGAAAACAACACTACTTGTTGGTTTTTTTGGGTATAAACATGAATATCTGAATAATATGCATATACCTGCTGCTGCTCATGCTTTCTTCTGTTTGATTGGAGCGGCTGGAAATAGAAACTTATAAACCCAAGCTGCCAAGATTGCTCCAAGAAATGGGCAAATCCAATAAACATAAAACAACTCCCAGGAATTGTGCCAATTGTTCACATATGCCCACCCAAATGCATTCGCTGGATTCATGGAAGGCCCAGTGTACCCAGAACCTGCAATGACTAATGTCAATGTTGTCACAGACAGCAGCCAAAACTTCAATATCATAATTTTAGGTCCCCTGAGCATAATAAAAAGCAAAGCAAAGGAAAACACAAATGTTATAACTCCTTCAGCTATTGCCCCAGTATGCACATCTACTCTCAAATATGGTCCCTTAAGCTTATGCTTGAATTCATTTGGGATTACTTGCAATATTGCCTTGGCACCGGCAGCTCCACCGGCTGCCTGAATCGGGAACCGGAAAGCCATCGATAACAGAGAGGCATCGGGTTTAAGCCCTGCTGCGTAAAAGGCGACAGTGGTGGCGGGGTTGAAGCTAGCATCACCAAGGACATGGCCTAGCAAGCTGAAAATTAACACGTTGAAGGTAGATAAAAAAGTTTTGATCAGTAAAGTTACAGGCATTAAGGCTTCAACTCCAAAGAAATTCGATATTTTAGCTGAGGATATCCCCAGAAACGGCAAAGCAAACACCCAAAGAGATGTCAAAACTGCATCTCCCATGGCTGCTTTTGTGACTCCCATTTTTTATCCGATTCTTTCTGTGGTCGGTTGGTTCTCTGCTTTCTCTTCTCCTCTCTTGGGAATATTGGCCTTTCGCTATATGGGAATATAAAGGATGTTTTAACATTGTAGTCCTATTTTTTGTGATAATATCAGATAAGTAAACTATTTTTATAATTATACATTTAACCCCCAAAAATTTATAAAATATCAATAAAATGACAAAATAATTTGATATCATTTGTGCTTTCGCTTACTTATTTTATAATTTTGTTGAATAAAACAGCCCCTTGAACTAATTAAGTGATAATTTTTTCGAAAATATTCATTAACTTTTAAAGCCACTGAAATATGCACAAAGAATAAGGAGCGAAATCAAAATGTCGAGAAGAAAAGAAGAAAGGGTATCAAAGGAATTTCACCTCACCTCTTAAAAGAAAACAACTAATAGAGAAGATTCCACGCTCAGATGAAATGACACTTATGTGACAAAAAGGGAGAATAATAAGACATGACAAAGACAAAGAGTTTTGGTAAATTAATGGAACTTGAGGGGCAGTCTTGGATTTGTATCCAAAGTAAACTGCATGCTTGCATCACTCTCCCCTTTCAGAAAGTTGGACCACGTTTTCAACATTTTTCTTAATTTTATTTTATTACATAAAGAAAACAACCAAAAAATATACCTATTGATATAAAATATTAAAGACTTGCCATTATTGTCCACCTTCAAACCTGCCTCCATCGCGCCATGTCTCAATGATTCATACCATTTCCATTAATCTCCAGCACATTTTATGTTAGGAATTGTAGGAAAAATACATGTCGCATGAGGTTTGGGAGTGAGGGAGAGGTAGAGCTAAGCTACCCTTCAAGTTCTAACAAAAGATCCGATTGCAATGCTTGCTTGCCTCAGTTTCTTATCCCAGAGTGACTAAGAATGTTAAGGACCAGTCCTCTGATGACATTTAATAAAATAAAATGAGAAAAAACACGGGCACCTTCTTTGCTTTGCTTTGCCTTGCTTGTTGTCTAATTCAATAATCAACCTCGGAGATCCCGGAGGTTCTTCATGAAATCTTCAGGATCTTGCTTTCCAATCTGTACAGGTATGCTTCCGATTTCTCTTCACCCACTTTAAAATTCTCTAACCCTTTTCTTCTTTCATCGTACTAACTTTCAGTCATGGGTATGGCAACAGCAGAAGCTCAGTTTCATGTTCTTGCCGTTGATGACAGTGTCGTTGACAGAAAGTTGATTGAGGATCTCCTTACGAAGTCTTCTTATCAAGGTATGTACGTGATTACTCATTAATTTTCACACACAAACAAACGCACGCCCGCGCGAGCACGCGGACTCATAGATATTTGTTAGTGAAAGAGAGTTGTTACTGATGGAATTTTGGTTTCCACGTTTTTGTTTCTTCCAACAGTTACAGCAGTGGATTCCGGCATCAAAGCTTTGGAATTCCTGGGTTTACCGAACGAAGATGATCAACAAAGAAATTCAGTCGAGATCGTAGAAGTCAATTTAATTATTACAGATTACTGCATGCCGGGAATGACGGGCTATGATCTTCTTAGCAAAATTAAGGAATCTACATCTTTCAAAGACCTACCAGTTGTGATCATGTCGTCTGAAAATGTCCCTTCAAGAATTAACAGGTCAGATATCATAACATTGCTTCAAGGCTTTTGGTATTCTTATCTTACTTGAGTTTCTCTCTAACATGATATGTATCTATATTTTTCGGGGAGCAGATGCCTGGAAGAAAGGAGCCGAAGAATTTTTCTTGAAGCCGGTACGATTATCAGACGTGAAAAAGCTAAAACCCTCCCATCTCATCGAAGGAAGATCAAAGGAGATAATTAACGATGGAGATGAACCTAACACCATTAACAACAAGAAGAGAAAAAGGCTCGGAAGAAATAATCAACCCTCCTAATAATACTCGTAGTTTGGATTTGGAATTGCTAGTAGTCTAATTTTTTAATTTTCTTTTCTTCCTACTTTGTTGCAGAGTCACTTATAGAAACTTGAGATGTATTTGACAAAGAGAGTTGCAGAAGTCTGAAATGTATGATACAGGGTTGGGTCTATTCTATTGTAATATCAAGACGCATCATCAAAATTGATATATCAATTCAAATTTGTTGACTTGTTAATAACCAAATCGGCTCACGGGATTCGGATTTGTTAGGTCCGTGAATACCCTCCGCCGCTTATTGAGTTTCTAGCCAGGCATGCTTAATTATCAACGTGACAGTTGTATAGACATTGAGGTGTGATCATTGGTAATACCATCTTAATTTTTTTTTATAAATTTGTTAATTTACGTTGAGGGCATGTCCGGTAAGAATTTAAATCCTTTTATAATTTATTTTTCACTCAACAAGACAAAATTACAAGACGTAATTAATAATATATTATTTTAATTTATAAATTTATTATTTAATTATTTTTTTAAAAGAGACTATGGGGCGGTAAAAGCATGAGACCGCACAGTTTCTTTCCCAGTCCCGTGCTCCGCAACGCCAGGTAATCGGAGAAAAAGACATCCAGGGGTCCATACCCCCCCCCACCATTCATTACTTTAAATCTTCCCATGACCCCATGGATTGATAATTTGATCCCATGACTAATTTTTTTTTATTATTATACATGAATTATGTTGTTATTATTAACAATAATAAATATATTTAATTCATATTATATTTAAATTAATATATTAAATTATCAGTTAAATATAAAAATAAATAATTACTTATTTTATTTATTAATTAAATAATAAAATCTAATATAGTCTTACGTAATAAAGTCTATATTGTGCGGGTGCGTGAGTGTGACAGTATCTCTTTGTCACAATTCTCATGCATACGTGGCGGAGTTTTACAGGGCAAGCGGCCAAACAAAATAGTGAAAGTCAACGCATTGACTGAAAAGAGAAGCACATGAAATTAAAATTCATAGCGCAGGGCATATATCGTTTTCTTTCTCGACAGAATCAATCATTTTCAATCGCGTTTCTCTGTAGATTCGCCCGTCCTTCCTTCACTCTCTTCTCTTTACTAGCTCGTAATGAATAACGACACCTCATCACTCTCGCTTTCTCACTCGTTTTCTCTCACTTTCCCTCGAACCAAACGGACCTCTTAAAGATACTCTTCGCTCCCATCGTACATTCTGGCCCTTTTCTCCTTCCCTCCTACCCGCCGCTGTTTCTCCTAGTTTCAGTCGAGATGGAAAATGCTCGAAATAATAAAAGTTGAAATTAAACCTTTCGCGATTTCAGAGCTTTGATTTGTTTTATTTCCCATTTTCAAAGAAAAATAACAAACTCATAAGTAATTATAAGTGTGTAATTTCAATTCCGTAAGTGTTTCTGATTGATCTTAGGGTTTGATGGCTACTGCGACGGCGGCGGTGGCTGCGCCGGTTGAGAGGGACATTGAGCTGGTAGGTTATTTGTTCATTTATTTTGTTCTGTTGACTTCATTTTTTCTTAAATATCTATTTTTGTGTTGCCCTGAAGTTGAATTTATATGTATATATATTTTTGCTTCTTACGATTTCCTTTATTCAAGCTTAATTTGTCAACGTTTTACTTTAAATGCGGTGATTATAAAATGTTTGAGAAGTTCCTTGATACTTGAAGTATTAGTTCAGTTCACTTTTATCTGATTGGTTGGTAAATAACAATGTGGGGCGGGTAATCACTGTTAAGCAAGTAAGTTTTCGTATTGTTTTATTAATTCGTTCTTGACTCAAAGGTTGCTTTGAAGTTCAACCCCTGTGAGAAGTACGTTGAGAGGGATTTAAATACGTTAAGAATTATCTTTTTATCTTTTTATATCTGTTCTGTTTGTTGTTATTGCTTTATTTTACAAAGGTTGCATGGTATAGAAGCTTAAGTAGGTGAGGTGTTGATTGATAATGGAGTTGGATTTGGAAGTCTCATTTTTGGTGAAAGTTGGTTGTGCTGTTGCTTTTTGTTTGAAAACAGAAAAGGGCTAAAGGAGGATTTGTTCTTTAAAACTTTGTATCATGTAACACGTATATCAGAGTGTGTACATATGGCTTGTTGTTTAGAAGTGTTAGAAAAGCCTTTGCATTAGTTCTTCAATCATATTTTGTAGCATTGTATTTTCACATTAAGTTCTTTGATCACACATCCAACCAGAATGCTGTGCTTTTTAATCCAAAATTCACTTTGTGCTTAGTTTATTTGAATCCAAGTTCATGGCTCTTTCTTGTCTACAGGCCATCACTGCTCTTAAAAAAGGAGCACAATTGCTGAAGTATGGGCGAAGAGGGAAGCCAAAATTTTGTCCCTTCAGACTAGCCAATGTAAGATTGAATATTTGGAGTTTGAGTAGTTGTATTTTTGTGTTTCTTACTTTTTAGTGAAAGTAATCAGATAATGGATTTGCATTAGAAGGCCATTATATATCATGTTATTATGCACCCATTCCTTTCATATCTAGATCAGTGCATAAAAGCTTTTTTAGATATATTAATTGGTCGGTACTGTGTTACTGTGTCAAAGGTTATATATCTTGAAAACTTTGTAGATGCCACATATATGTTTATGCATTTGACTTATGATAGCATCTAAGTAGACTTTGTTCGACTTCTAGAATGAATGCATTAACTGCAGTGTTCAGCTAAGTCCCTGGAGTTCAATATATATCTCTAGGTATTTTGGCCAGCAGTTTGGTTTCACTCTGTCCTAAGGCTAATTATTTTATGATGTCCCTATATAAAATTTGGTTGCCCTTTTGGGCACCCTAGCAAATAAATTCTACTTCCTTACAGGATGAATTTTGAGCAGGAAATATATAAAAATATGCACTGATACATATAGTAATTACACACATAAAATTGAAGATTAGAAAGAACGCTTATGGTAGTTTTGTGGCAATGTATTTTATGATTTTGTTTGCTAGAAAACAAGATATTTTTATGATTGCTCCTCTAGATACTTTTTGAGAGTCATTATCTACCTTTCCTGGTCCGTTTCTCTTTCCTTAGTCAAAGAAAGAAGAAGAACTTATGTTGAGTTACAAGGTCATCATCGTACCTGGTTCACATGCAAGCTTGTGTGTTTGTGTCTCTGCAAGTGTGCAGACACTATTTTACATTGACTCTCCTTGTAACAAGTCCTCTAAATACTTTATGTACAAGTTTTTCTAGACTTCAAATTTCCCCTTATCTCTAATTTGACTGTAATGCATTGTATGTTGTATGTTATCTTTTGCTTTGTCCAGGATGAATCTGCTCTGATATGGATATCAGGAAAAGAAGAGAAACACCTTAAACTAAGCCATGTCTGCCGAATAATACCTGGTCAGCGCACGGTAAGCTCCGTGGAGATTTTCTGCGCTAGCAATGTGCACACTAGTCAGGAAAAATCAATGAATTTGACTTTTGGTGCAGATAAAAATTACGTGTCTTTGGTTTTGGCTCTACAAGTATTGGACATATGTATTGAAATTTATGTGTTTTTCAGATGGTAATTTTAAGCATTTCATTTGTAGTTCTTCATCACTACTTCCCCCTTCATATATCAAATATCCAATTGGAAGAAAATATTTAGATACCATAGATGTATTTATTACAATAAATATTTCTACTATTGGAGTTGTGAAATTTGTTTTTGCAGATTGCTTTATCAAATATTACGGCAGCATGTTCAGATTTTTCCTTGAATTAGAACTTGCTTTTTTTCCTCTTTTCTGAAATCAATGATGAGAAAGTCTATTTTGAAAAGAAGAATGCTGAGGCTTAATGATAATTTTATGTGTCATTTGATATTATAATTAATAACTGGATTCTTCAATAGTGTGATGACTTTATGTGGTTGGCTATCCATATTAAAACTGAAACATACAATCGAGTGATGGGCAGTGGCATCTATGTTTGTACTTTTATCTTCTAATTCATGACATCTGTTCCGTGTGTGATATTGGTGCTTCAGAATGGGGAAGATATATCTATCTGTTTCTCATGTTCGCATCCTTTCAGTTATGAAGGATTCAAATTCTGCTCTTCTGGAATGAAGTCTGGAATTTTCTAGTACTATTATATACTTACTGACCATCTTGATTTTTGTTATGTCAGCCAATATTTCAGAGATATCCTCGGCCTGAGAAAGAATATCAGTCATTTTCTCTTATCTACAATGACAGGTCTTTAGATTTGGTAAGCAATCTCTTTTCTGACAATTAATTCTGTATTATCCACACTAAACTCCTCTGATTTTTGTAGATTCTGTACTATGTGATCATTTGTTGATTTTTTCTTTACATTATTTACCAGATCTGCAAGGATAAAGACGAAGCTGAAGTCTGGTTTACCGGTCTAAAAGCAGTTATATCCCGTAGCCATCATCGGAAAGTGAGGGCAGAATCAAGAAGTGATGGAATCTCATCTGAAGCAACTAGTCCCAGAGCACACACTCAAAGGAGTTCTCCTTTGAGCTCCCCATTTGGTAGTGGTGGTAGTTCTCAGAAGGTGTTCGTTTTTATTCTCTTCTATTTGTGCTATACTGCAGTTTTCTTTGTATCGTAACAGAAAGAAAATAAAAAAGGAAATAAAAATACTGCAGTGTTGTATACATATAGTGAGAGAACTTTCTTGTTGCTGATATAGGATGGACTGGATCCCCTTCGCCTTCATACTCCATACGAAAGCCCTCCAAAATTTGGTTTGGAGAAAGCATTATCAGATGTAGCTTTATATGCTGTGCCCCCCAAAATTTTATTTCCTTCAGAATCGGCTTGTGGATCGGTTAATTCTTTGTCATCTGGAGGCTCTGATGGAAGAGCTGGGCGGTTGAAGGGCATGAGCGGGGATGCATTTAGAGTTAGTTTATCAAGTGCTGTTAGTTCATCAAGCCAAGGCTCTGGTCACGATGATGGTGATTCTTTAGGAGATGTTTTCATTTGGGGGGAAGGCACTGGCGATGGCATTTTGGGCGGGGGTATACATCATGCTGGAATCTATGCTGGCCTTAAGATGGATTCTCTTGTCCCCAAGGCTTTGGAATCAACAGTTGTACTGGATGTTCAGTTTATAGCTTGTGGTGGGCAACACGCTGCATTAGTAACCAAACAAGGAGAGGTTTTCTCTTGGGGAGCTGAGTTGGGTGGCAGACTTGGACATGGTGTAGATTCAGATGTTTCACATCCGAAGCTAATAGATTCTCTTAAAAATATCAATATTGAACTTGTAGCCTGTGGAGAATACCATTCTTGTGCTGTTACATTATCTGGTGATATGTACACATGGGGTGGTAGCACCTGCAATTTTGGTCTCCTGGGACATGGGAATGAAATGAGTCTATGGGTTCCCAAAAAATTAAATGGACCTCTAGAGGGAATACATGTTTCATCGGTTGCTTGTGGGCCATGGCACACTGCTGTTGTAACGTCTGCTGGGCAATTGTTTACTTTCGGGGATGGAACATTTGGTGTTTTAGGACATGGGGATCGTAGAAGTGTATCGATACCGAGGGAAGTGGAGTCCCTAAAGGGCCTCCGGACTGTGCGAGCAGCTTGTGGTGTTTGGCACACTGCTGCTGTTGTTGAAGTAATGGTTGGGTCTTCTAGTTCCAGTAACTGTTCTTCAGGGAAGCTTTTTACATGGGGAGATGGAGATAGAGGTCGTCTTGGGCATGGTGACAAAGAGGCTAGACTAGTTCCCACTTGTGTTGCTGCTCTTGTTGAACCCAACTTTTGTCAAGTTGCCTGTGGACACAGCCTCACTGTTGCACTCACAACTACCGGCCATGTGTACACAATGGGAAGCCCTGTTTATGGTCAGCTAGGAGATCCTAAAGCTGATTGGAAGCTTCCTAATCGTGTAGAAGGGAAGCTTACCAAGAATTTTGTTGAAGAAATAGCTTGTGGTGCTTATCATGTTGCAGTCTTAACTTCAAGAACTGAAGTTTATACCTGGGGAAAGGGTGCAAATGGTCGGTTGGGTCATGGGGATACTGATGATAGAAATTCCCCAACACTGATTGAAGCTCTGAAAGATAAACAAGTCAAGAGTATTGTTTGTGGTACTAATTTTACTGCAGTGATATGTCTTCATAAGTGGGTCTCTGGTGTGGATCAATCAATGTGTTCTGGATGCCGTCTTCTGTTTAATTTCAAAAGGAAACGACACAATTGTTATAATTGTGGACTTGTATATTGTCATTCATGTAGTACCAAAAAGTCTCTAAAAGCCTCCATGGCACCAAACCCCAACAAACCCTACCGTGTCTGCGATAATTGTTTTGGTAAACTTGCAAAGGCAACTGAGACCAACTCGTCATCTCATTCTGCTCTGAGTAGAAGACGAAGTATGAACCAGGGACAGAATGAGGTTGAAAAGAGTGAAAATTTGGTTTCAAGATCTCGTGTACAACTGGGAAGAAATTCTGCTATGGAGTTATCGAAAGAAGTGGAAAGCGGATCTTCCAAAAGAAACAAGAAATTAGAATTTAGTCGTACCCGGGTTTTGCCCCTTCCCAATGGTGTTTCACATGGCAATGCTCTTAGTAGCTCTAAATCTTCCAATCCAGTATTTGGGTCCACCAAGAAGTTCTTTTCGGCTTCTCTTCCAGGATCAAGAATTATGTCTCGCGCAACATCACCTACATCAAGGCGATCAAGTCCACCCCGTGCCACAACACCAACCCCTACTCTTTCAGGGCTTGCATCACCAAGACTTCTTGTTGACGATGCTAAAAGGATAAGTGATGGTCTGAGTGAAGAAGTTGTTAAATTAAGGACTCAAGTATGTGACCTTTTATAATCTCAATCTTCATCTATGAAGCTTTTTCTTGATTGTGTGATCCGTGCTTTGTTTCCTTCAGAGTCATGCACTTTCCACTTAAGAGAACTTGTCATATTTTAGCTGAGAAATTGGCGCAGAAGTTTGACCTCAAGATATGCATGTATTTACAATGCTTAAGCATGATATGATCACAACAGCTGATCATGTTTACACCCCCCCCTCCCCCCAAGGAAATATCAAAAGCCTATGGTCCAGCCAACACTGACAGTGGAATTTAACGTTCTGTTCATGTTAATTTTGGCAAAAACATATTCTGCTTCATGATTTGTTGATGACATTTAATTTTAGTATTTTGAAAACTAACTGTATTATCTTTATGTTTTCTTTGTATTTGTACACTTTCATGATTTGTTGGCAAAAACATATTCTGCTTCATGATTTGTTGATGACATTTAATTTTAGTATTTTGAAAACTAACTGTATTATCTTTATGTTTTCTTTGTATTTGTACACTTTCATTTGTCAGAGAAGGCTTAATTCTATTCTCTTCACTTGCTAAGACAAAAAGAACCAAATTAAAATATTCTACCTGTATGACCTGCTGTCTGTTTTTGTTCCTACCTTGTGAGGAATATTCTAAATAATCGTTCGCAACTTACATGTTTTTTTTGCCTAAAATGTTTTTTCTTCTGCATGCTCAATCATCATGGACAATAAGTTTGTAGCATGTTACAGTAATGTAGAATGCTTAAATGAATTTATCCCAATTTGTTGTTTCTAAAGGTCATGAATTATGTTTATGGAAAGCACTCTTAGTGTGGTGTTAAATTCATTTGCTATGCTAATTCCCAGTGTTATGTAGGTTGAAGAACTTACTCGTAAAGCGCAACTGCAAGAAATTGAGCTTGAAAGAACAACCAAGCAGCTGAAGGAGGCTATTGCTGTAGCAGGAGAAGAGACTATAAAATGCAGAGCAGCAAAAGAAGTGATAAAGTCGCTGACTGCCCAAGTACGTTGAATAATCCTGTTTATATCTATTATACAGATTGTCTGCTTTTTTCTCTCAGTTAGCCTCTAGCCACATGAATGTGAAGAACTGTGCCTTTGAATACGACACTGTATTCTCCCTAGCTAAGGTAGTACCTAAGTTCATCTATGAATGAGTACAGTAGTGAAATTGGCGCATTTAAAAGGTAGGATGAGTACAATTCAGTTGGAATGAGGATCTAGACTAAACTTTACTTTGTCTTATTAATTACCTCATATATGGACTTTTCTGTGGGCTCAAAACATTATGCAGGAATGTGGGCAGTACTGAATGTGAGATGTTAATGAATTGAGTTGAAATTATAAGAAATTTTGGAATTCATACAAAAATGTAACAAGTTTTTAAAGTTGACATGGATTTTATTTAGAAGTGTTTATTTAACATAGACAATCATCAATACTGTATTGTTGTTTATATTGTAAAAGGGAAAGCAAATTTGAGTTTATTATCTCTACTGTCACATTTAAGATCCTTTAGGTCATATGCCATGATGTCTTTGTTGGTTGTTTTCCAAATGATTCAATGGTAACTTTCAGATTCTAAGGGTGATTTTGATTTGAAGCTCTCATGGGAGCCAAACCCATAAATGGCCATTGGCAGTGCTGGATAACGTTTTCTGGGCCTGTTCGGCCAAGCCCAAAACATTGTTTAAATCAGAAAAAGTTAATAGAAAATGGACTTGTTTACTTCCATACTTTGTGTATTCATCTCGCATTCTGGAAATTTCTTGAAGCCAGACTGATTTACTGACATCATGAGAGCTGCTTAATTGCAGCCCGTCATTTGTTTTAGCAGCAAAATACTTGCTTCTATGCTAGATAGTGTTGTCATCTATAACTTATTTGTATGGATCTGAGAGAACTGCTTAGATTTATTTAACCAATCCAAGTTTGCTCCTTGATGATCAATTTTTGGTAGTTGAAGGACATGGCTGAAATGTTACCGGTTGGAGCTGCAAGAAATAGTAGTTCACCCTCCTATAGCCCAACTCCTGCTTGGGATGTTTCTTCTGCAGCCACTGAGCAACCGAGCAGCCCCATGTCTCTCCAAGGAGCAATTCCAAATGGATCAAACAGCCTTATGATTTCTAATGGCTCAGACATTAGTGACAACCGAACATCAGTTCAAACTGAAGTTTCACATTGTGAAGCAACAGTGAGAAATAAAAATAGAACGACGAAAGCTGAAACCACTCAGGGTGATGAATGGGTTGAGCAAGATGAGGCCGGTGTATACATTACCCTAGTTGCTTTGCCTGGTGGCCTCAAAGATCTTAAGCGTGTCCGCTTCAGGTATTTCATAATCAATTGCCAAATCCGGATTTTAGTTGGATACATAGTACAGAAAATTCAAACTTATACATAAAAGTTACGTGCCTTGCGCATGTCATTGGACTAGTCTTCTTTTGTGTTTCTAGATTTTTCATGCACCTTTGCTGGCTTTTTGCTGATTTAGAGAATAGATGAATAGTTGTTTGTTACTTCTTAAGTATAAAATTGTTGCTATTATAACATCTTTCATCAGTAAATTTAGATGGCACCGAGCATGTGTTGATTTTCTGCTTACTAGCACATTTCAATATCGACATGGACAGGGGTGCCCCACTATTTAAGTACCAATCCTTGTCGCCTAAGATCATTAAAAGTTAATGTGTTTATTTCCTGAGTGCAGCAGAAAGAAATTCAGCGAGAAAGAAGCTGAACAGTGGTGGGCGGCAAACAGAGCTCGAGTATATCAGCAATACAATGTTTCCATGGCTGACAAGTCAAGTGTAAGCATAGGGAGATAAGGGTTAGCTCACTGAATTGATCTACCACATTCAAAGGCCTGCATTCAGAAAAATCGGAAAGAAGCTGGTGTTTTAGATTTTTAGCTTCTAAGACTTGATTACCTCGATTTTGCTTTTCGAGTGGGGGCTTGCGGTAATTTCTTCCTTAAGTATGGGTTTGCCTTGTCTCTGTGCTTTTAAACGGTACCCACCTAAATGCATCCGTGTTTCTGTTCAAATTTTTGGGAAGGGAAGCAGTTAATGGCTTTGTAAATTCTTTGTAAGTAGGTTCCTTTCCTGGCATAATTCGAAACAGCTCATTTGTAAATTCACATCAACTACCCCACCCTGTTATTGCCGAAGAATTGAATGCGTTTTCCTCGTTCACTTGAAGGCGCACACAAAAACCTAAATATACGCGGATGGATGTACCAGACTTCCCAAAGAAAGAAAGAAGGAAAAAAAAACTCTCGATCAGAACAAGGCCTTTCTTATTCATTTTCACGTCGGAAATGAACCGGCCCATCGCTGTGTTTTCCCGACCGTTCTGTATGTTGTTGTTGCATTAACTCATTTTGCCATTTCCCAACCCCTCCAAATACCCAGCTTCTGTGGGCTCCCCTAAAATTGACAGGAGATCGACATTCTTTGGCACCACCACAAGAGGAGAGCCACCGGAATGGTAGCAACACTCAAATCAAATGGGTTGCGTGTCTTAACCAATGGCTTTGTCCGGCTTTTCACACTTACTTATCTGCAACATGGTAGCCCTAGGCAGTAAGTCTCATTGGAAACTCACGTAACTATCCAGTTACTCCCAGATTAGCCGCGCGCTCAATCCAAATTCAAACACCCGCCTCCCGCTCATGGCATCATGGCGGGCATGGAACTTGAACTGGAGAATCCCTCTCCTTATCTTTTGCGGTTTAGGAATTCACTTCCTCATAATTCCAACTTCATGGTCCAAAACACTGCCAGAACATAAACCATACTGAGTTAAATAGCCAACCGAAATCCACGAGAAAATAAAGATGCCTTTAAGAGGTGTCCGGAGCAAATCAACCATGCTGCAAGTGTCTGCACTTAATAACTATGCTTATAACTACAAGTTGCATCTGTAACATTTTAAATCATTAAAGGCAATTATATTAAACCATCACTGTAGAAACAGGAAAGTACAGTCTTATAAATGTTTTACCATAAACTAGTAGTTTGAGAGCCACAGAACTAACGGTTTGCACAATTTAATGGATTTCAGAAAGCTGTAAAAGCTTAAAAGTTCAAGATTACTTTCTTCTCAACAAAAAAAGTTCAATTGCTCAACTGTATGAAGTAACAATTACTGCAGAATATGGGATCTGATAAATGCATGCACACACCTTTTTGCTTTGGAATTTGTTTGCACAAAGCTAAGATGAGCCTAATAATTGCTCTCAGCTAAGTCATGTAGAGTACGATGAGATCGAGTCCCATCACGATCAGGTTTTGCCAGCTCTTCTTTCAAAAATTTTCTACACTTATCAGCATCCTAGAGGAAAATGAAGCAAACAATCAAATCAAGCTACAATTAAACTGCATAAATAAATAAGTAGATGATATAATGACCAACATACCTAGGTATAACAATAAAAGAAAAGGATCAGTGCAAAAGACAATAAAATCTGAACCGTCATAGTGGAAACATTCACATCCTTTCAAGCCCTACCGGAAGATGCAAAACTGTGAAAGAAATATAAAGAAACCAGATTGATGGTGTATCCTTCAGATCAGTGGTCAAAGTGATAGTCTCTTCATTTTTGGCATTCTGGATATATAGAATTTAAAGACAACAGATGTGGACTGTCAACCTCACACACTCTCTCTCTCTCTCTCTCTCTCTCTCTCTCTAAGGTGCATATATTCTTTTTGCTGTACAGATGGTTTGATTCAAGTGCAAATCTGTTGTTAAGAAGGATCTTATCAGGCTTACTCTGAAAGAGAATGCAAGCAGGTGTGGTAAGAAACCAGTAGTACTTGCATAAAATGGAAGCACAGGCAAATGGTAAAGAGTTTCACTAAATACAATTTTCAGTATAAAACCAAAATTACATGTAACTTCAGTGGTTTTCATATATTAACATGCTCCCATTCAAAGATTTGGGTTTTGACATGTGATAAGGGCTATAAATATCTATTTCACTTGTTTTTTACTATTCATCTCTGTTTTGTTCTATCCTACACCCACCAGTTTCTTCTTTCTTAATAAACACAATGAGGAAGGGTAATGTATCTTAATTTCAGCTGCGGCTACCTTAATTGACATTTTGCTCAGATATTTAAAAACTGCAATTCCAGATCCATTACATGCATTGCATTATGTTCATTACAAGCTCAGATTTTAGTGATTAGATATTCACTTTAATAGGGAAATTTTTCGTACTGTAGTTACCTAATGCCCTATTGCTAATTTGACATACATTTAAATTATAATATTATAATCAAGCTATACCTGCAGGAATTCCAGCACTTGCTCTTCTATTGTCCCACGCATTGCCAGAGTTTCTACATGAATGGGACGAGAAATGCGTGGTACAAACAATTCATTATGGTTCAAAAAAGAAGTGTCAACTAACATGTTAAACAAAACTTCAGATAGAGGACAACTATGACAATGTAAGATTTTCACAGCGTCAAGACTACTTTTTTTTATTTCATTGTCTTGTTAAAGGGAAAGGCAAAGGGGTAAAATACAATAACATGGTAAATTAACTTACAAAAAAAAGGAAAAAAATTTTAAAAAAAAGGACCAGGAAGACTAACTCCCTTCAGCAGGATAGGAAAAAAAAATTAAAAAGTTAAAAAAACAAGAAAAACTTGTGCCGAAGGTAAATGAAATCAATAATATTTCAAGAAAAGATATGTATTAAACTCTATGTAACAAAAAAATTGTTTCTGCCTTTTAAAGAACAGTATTGAACTGGTTATGATAAAAATAATATTACCTTCTGTCCCAGATTGGTTCCATGAAGAACACATGGCTTACAAAGCTCAAATCGAGACCCAACGCAGCAGTTCCATCCATCAAAAGAGCCAGACAGCTAGTGTCATGCTTGAAAATGGCCAGTGACTTTATCTGTCAAAGAAAAAATTTACTTAATGCACAAAAAAAAAGGATAGCAAAATATTACTCAGTTGGACAGCAGTTTAAGTTAAGTACCTTGCTGCTAGAATGATGCATAGGACTATACATACCAGCAAATTTTATACCAGCAAATGTTAACTGCCAAACAGATGAGCAATTCATAACCCGTTTTCTGTATGAAACAAACAGCAAATAAGCATGGCTAGAAAATAAAAGTATAGACCTGCTGTTCAATGACTTGTATACGCTCAAGAAATTGAGAAACAATTATAACTTTATTGAGAAGTGACTTGTCAGACTCCAAGTTTGGTCTATAGAAGTCCTGCTTTGACAATGTATTTGAATTGCTCATCTGCTGGGGACAAAGTAGCTCTTCAATGTGCTTCACACCATTACCTTCATTCATTTCATAACTGATCTCTCTATTAGCCTCCTGCAATGCTTTCAACTTCTCTACAAGACAAGCAACTTTACTACTAGATGTCGACTGCCAATCAGGATTCCAATCACCCTAAACATAAAAAAATACCAGAAAAGCATGCATTGTTGAAAATTGTTTGAATATGAATACATTGAAAATTAAAAGAATAGTTTTTTTGGCAAGAAGAAAAATAAAAATAAGTCAACTTTCAGGAAGGCCCACTTGCTGATATGAGGGTTGCAGCTCAATGAGATCTTTGGGGAAGGGCCACTTTGGACTGGGATTTTCTGGGCGGGTTAATAGTTCAGGAGCCTGCATCTCATACAAGTTCCCACAGCCAGGGACACTGCACTTTTCACCATCTAAAGCAACACAACCAAGGCACAAAAGATGTCTACAAGGTGTAATAATAGGTAGACAGCACCATTCATTGCATCTAAGCAAAGAACTGGGATTAAAACCAATTCTTATATGAAATCCAGACAATTTGCAAAAATTCAGTGAAAACCCTACAGAATCTTAAAAGCAAATATTACCTGTGACAGTTACCACCATTTATTAGGTTACACTTAATGAAAGCATACTCCTCTGAAAGAGGATCGAGACCATCTTCAACCAAAATATCCATTGTTTCTTGAATATTTTCGCCAGCGTCTGTTACTTTAATGTGTCCAGCCACACAGCAGGATAGCCTTACATTCCTAATAGTCGTACTTCAAAACTTCCACTGCTTTGGATTCAGTAAACTTTTTACATGTGAAGGATAATTCCAGTCAGCCATTAGTATATTATGCAGCACTGTAACAACCAGCTCATTATAAGTACTTCCATGCTCCTCGGTGAAATTTAGAAATGTCCCCTTGATGCATGGAGGAATATTTTGTAGATCTATCTTTCTTGCACTGATCATGCACCTATGGAGAAGCATTGGTTGAAGATGTGACAGTTGACTGTTGGGAGTGTTTGGAGTTGGGGTTCCAGTTAATAACCAACGATTTGCAGCTGTCAATGAAACAGCCATTTGCAATTTGTTTGTCAAGTTAAGACCTGAACCAAGAGTATGTCCTTCATCTAACATGACCCTAAGCCAGTGCACTTGCATCATTGGACTTTTTTTGCGGGGACCCCACTCTGCACTTAAACAGTAAAATGCCAGGTCCCAAGCCATACTATGAGCAGAAGGCTTTTTATGATCAGTCCAGACAAAAACACACAACTGTCCAGGTCTGACATGTCTTTCAATTTGGGTTTACCAATGATCAACCAGATATGACAGGAACAACAATTAAAGTTGCCCTTGACAAATATAATCTGACAGAATCCAGCGGATCACAAAGAGCAAGTCTGAGAGCAGACAAATCAAATGCCAGGTTGTCAAGAGTTCGTGGGAAATACCACCTACTAATACTCTTTTCCACTCTTCGTATAAGATCAAATGCTTGAAATATTCTATGGAACCCTTGGGCATCTCCATCTGCACAAGTATCTAATATTAGACTCAACAAACCGATTGTTCCCATTTCAGAGAGTGCTTCAGGAGAAAGTTTAGCAAGCCAAACTAAGGCCTTCTTTGTTTTAGAATTTATCGATGCATAGTGCTCCTTAAGCACACTGATGAAAAATGACACATTTTGCTTTTTCCCACCAGAAGTTCCTTTGGTGTGAAACCCCGGTAGGTAGGTAATGGACTGACCATTATCCCGAGCTTCTTCAGGATCTCTACAACTCCGATGCATGGGGTCAGTGTTCATACTACAGAAACATGCTACTGTAGCATCAGCTACACTTGCATCTGCAAGCTTCCCCCACTTATGACAGTCATCACACCAAACCCAAGTTTCATTACAAACAAAATGACTGGTGGAAATCTTCTCAGTCCCCTTACAACTGTTTGAAACTACATATGAAAAACCAACTTGATTTCCTTGAGGGACCTGTCTCGGGCCTTTGGCATGCTTCTCTGTTGAGTTTCTTTTAGCCTTTCTCCCTTCACATAAGCTAGAATCTTCATGAAATGTACGAAGAAGATTCTTCCTGATTCAACCCAAGCTCCTTATGCACCTAACTAAATGTGTTGCTGGCTCAGTGCTTGCAACTGGTGATGATGTTGCTCCTATACTGGAGAAAGAACTAAATCCCCCAATCTGCTCACTTGGATCCATTAATCTGGATCTTTTAGGCAATGAGTATTTCAAATCCTCCACGGGAGCAAATTTTTCCACAGAAAATTGTCCCCTACGAGCATTCAGACGCACAAGTCTTTTTTCCTAAAAACATATTATTACAGGTGAATTTGTCAGTCACCACTAAGGTCATAATAGCCACATCTTTGTTCACCATTATGTCTGCACCAAATAGTTTGAACTCCATCTGGTGGGTCAGCCATCGTTCCTTGCATCTTCAAAATAAGGGAAGGAGCAGTTATAGTCTTACCTAGGCCAGGTTCATCACAGAACATGCCCCCACGAAAGTCTCTGATGGTGGGGACTGTCCCAGTAACTATATCACCAGAACTAGTATTAACATGGAAGAAAATCCATCTTCAGTTGAGAAATCACTATACAGCGGATGTCGCAAAACTTCAGCATTCCGCTCACGATATAGCATCCACTCAATTGCTGCCTGCTGATGAGGAAAAAGTTTGAGCTTCTTACAAGGCATGATTGTTGCAGCCAAGCATCTTAGATGGTGAAAAGTTGCTGAAACTCTGACAAGGTCTAACAGGTCAAATTTAGTTAGTATAGACATTAAAATATCATCTGCTATGTCTGAAATGCCAGTGCTGCAGGAGACATCTGCTGGTTTTACTCGAGAAGAATCAGGCTTCCCCTTATTTCATGCACTAGACAAACTCTTAAAAACTTCATGAAGTTCAAGTTCAAATAGTCTTTTCTTTGAGGAATCAGAAGCACCACAATGCAACTTGCTGTCAAGAACATGACAATCAGAAATATTCCAAATGCTACTTCCACGAGCATCTTTGTGATGCTGTCCATCATCAAGAAACATTGACCTTCTATGCCTCCAGTCACAACTGCAGATGACTAAAACTGCATTAGTGAGAAGGATAAACTAGCACAAACAGAAAGACAAAAAATTATGGATTCACTAGTCAGTGTATCCAGAAGATAAAAGATAACAATATCAGAGTACCAAGGCATGAAGATAACAAGAACGCACAAAATTATCGGCTGCTCAAAATTGTTTGGTTTCTGAACTCCTAGCATTTTGGTTCAGAGATTGCACTAGCTGTTCAAAATAATAATTATTTACATATAAGTGTTGCTATATCTAATGCTAAACTATGTGTTCGGCCATCAGTGATATTCCCAAGATGCATTTAAGTAATTAAAACCAGAAGCTCCTGCTTTACACAATACAGTTGCTTAGTATCAGCTCTATATCCTATAAAATGGAATATAGTGCATTTTCCATTGTGACACAGTAATCATTATTGTTTATTGAGAAAGTGATGACACAATACCGAAAACACCAAGAGAGAGAGCATCAATGTCGCTATTTTCAAAGGAAATTACTAATTTAGGTATTGATACTTTGAACACAATTCAAGTAAAACATCAGAAGAACAGAACAGCGTCCTATCAAGACGGAACAATAAAACCTTCCGCTAGCTATTGAAATATCATTGGCCGCGCTTGTCTTAAAGCTATCGCATCACTCACAAATACACCACCTCAGCAATTTTCCTCGCATCTAGACCACAATTAGTTTCGGATGGGCGACCACTGGTCAACATCGAAAAACAAAAGCAAGCCATGAATTAAACTAATCTAGAAAGCTAATTGAAACTTTAACTTATCCCTAATATGAATATTTTGATTCTGCTTCTTGTCTCTTGCTCCTCTTTTCAAATTCTGATTATCCAAATAGGAAGCCTAAGCATCTATAGTACACAACAATTAAAAAGGAATTAATTTCAAAACCACAATATCCATCAAGCAGACTGCTAAATGAACAATTTACCTCAAGTGTCTGAACAGAGCCCCGGCATTGGCCCCGGATTTCGGAAACTGCCAACCGGACCAAACGGCAGTCGGCAAGCAAACATCCACAAGAACCGCGACTCTCGCCTCCGCATTGTCCCAAATCTCCATGCATATAACTCGCGCAAGAAAATCTTCACGCACTTCTGATTCACCAAAGCCTGCAGCTGGTGCACCAGGCTAAAGCTTCCATTGACCAAACCTATCTTCGTCAGCCTCCTCCTCGAACCTGCGTGCCTTTCTGTGCCCGTACTTGAACCTTACCCGGAAACGTCGCCGTTGGGGAGGGGTTTGGTATTGACCGGAGATAAAACAAGCCCGTTTTCGGATCTGAAGCCGTCGCTGAAGATATGACAGTGTGTGTAGATAGGAAGGGCTTGGTTGAGGTTGGAGTGCGGGGCATTGACTGCAAGAACTGCAGATAGAAAACCGCAGAGTTTGTGGTCGGAGAAGGAAGTCGAGTCGTTCATCGCGGTAACAGTACGAAGAAGAAGAAGAAGGTGAAGAGGCGCGCCGGGAAGAGACTGAATGCGTTTCGTATTGTACGTACGGGGTTCGGTTGTTACGGGTGAGGAAAATTGTTGCCCAGTCAGGATTCGTTGGGGTACACTTAAATGTTTGGCATGCACTAATGCCGATCGTTTGATCTTTTTCCTCTTAGGATTGATATTTTCAAATGGACTAGTTACTGCCGTGCTTGCTGTAATTTGGGCATCGGTGAATTCTAAATATTATGGAATATCATCAATGTTTTTATTTTATTCAACCCAACTGAAGCGGTTAAACACATAATACTCTGATAAATAGCATAAACGCAAAATCCCAATTTATGATGTAAATAAATAGCTCATGGAAATCAATGGTAATGACTTTTTAACCCGAGGGATAATAATAATAATAATTCACACCATAGAATTTCCCCTACAAATAGGACATCTGTGCCGTCCCTCAAAATTATAGTTTCTGTCACAATCATAATTTCTGATGACAACATTGTAATTTGCTCGACTAATCCCCCATCCAATTGGCTACAGGACGGATGGGCAGAACAACAAAAAGAAGCATAGCATGAATACAAAGAGAGACAACGGGAGAGTAATAAGATTTTGCTTTGGTCGTCTGCCATCAATCCTAGCTGCTAGCATCTCTATCATGCCATTAAGTACAGTACAACTATGGCTTACTGGGGATTTTGGCCATGTGGTGGTGGACCTGGCTGCTGCTGCGGCGGGGCCATACCAGATTGATTCCCCGACTGCAATAGGTGAATGTGTAACATGTTAGCTTGTTCTGAACGGGTGTAAAAATTGATGTCCACGAACAAACAGAGAAATACACAAACAGTCTATAAGCAAAATCCTGCTCCACTATCAAGTTGTTAACAGTTTTATAAAGTTCTAATTCTCGATTAAGAATAAGAATTTATCTTGGAAATCAGTTTCCCTTAATTTAACCTTACCTCAGCCAAAATTATGAGTTCAACTAGAGCATCCTACATGGTTAAAGTGGCTATTAGACACCACATCAGTTTCAAAAAACTAAAATCAGACATGGCTTTCCTCTTATCAATTTTAGAGAGATCATGCTATCCCACAATATTCTGCATTTGAGAAATATTTTTTTAGGATAACTTTCCGGATGTGGAGCATTACTCTTTTAGAAAACTATTTTTTAAAACGATAACGAAACAAGTTTATCATTCTTCAAAGCACAATTTCCAGAACATTTTCATTTTCAAACATGCTTTGAAAAAATCACAAAATGCAATTCATAACCATCTCGGCAATCCCAGGTATAGAAACTTGTTGCAACAGACTTCTGTCTTACCTGGTAGGGATTATACCCCTGCATCATTGGCATTTGAGGCATTTGTGGACGGTTGAAAGAACCACCCTGTGGATACATTTGGGTGCCACTTGCATTTGGTGGACCCTGCATGTTAGGCAAGCCATTTGGAAAGGCTCCAACTGGAGGAGGTGCTCCACTTGTGGGTAAGGATCCAGAGTGCATTGGGTTCATGCCCATATAATGGCCTTGTTGCATAGGGGGAGCCATCTGCTTCATTGAACCTTGCATCCCCTGAACTCAGACGCCGATTTCCATTAGCAACATCTCTATTTGAAACAAAAGGACAAAGAAAATCTAAAAACTAGAGTTTCCTAGACAACTTTCACAGAGGCCATATCAACAGTGTTTTCCAACCGTGGCAGGTACACATTCAATTCAAAGAAGCCACTTAAAGTCCTTTCAAGAAAATAAATAACTAAAAGAGGAACCAATTAAGGAAAATTTGGTGGAAGTTTGATTCAATATTTGAATGTAAAAGATCATTTCAAATCATTTCAGATTTTTAAGCATATTTTTGAAGTTCATTTTTTTTTACAAGAAATTAGTGTCTGAAATCTTTAAAAAAAAATTATGAATCAATATACTGGCACAAGTCTGATCACGTGGCCCTGGTTAAGACCACCCACTCACGGATATATTTTGTGGAACAAAACGCAAAGGCAAACCAAATGAACAAATATTCAGTGAGCTATTAATAACCTCAAACTCCTTTTTCTTTAATTTTACAGTAGCTGGTAACAACTTAGAAAGAAACATTTCAGCAATATACAATCAGTAAGAAAATCTTTTTCTAAATTCTAAAAAGCTATTTAAAAATTTAACATAAAAAAATCTCTGAAATCAGTAAATAAAAAATTTCAAGAACTAGGCTATCACAGACAACTTCCCCAGTAGCTATGTCATTTTAAAGTCACTAGACAGTTCTGCAAGCAAACTCAGATTCCCAGAACTAGACTAACATATTATATTTAACTATTAACAAATGATGCTTTAAAGATCATTTGATAATTTGAAAGCAGCTTTCAATACATTTTTATTACTATTTAAAATCACTTTTCATTTCACGGAATGATATGCAATGTCAAACACACTGAGTGCCAGTGAAGATTGACCCAACCAGGGTTCACAACAAACTCATCCACACAAAAAAAATAAGGCATCTCACAGCAACCACCTATAGACAAGACTTATTATATTGTTCTTAAAACCACTAATCCTTCAATATAATGAAGCAAACCAATTGTTAAATTGCGAAAGGGGGCAAAAACTAAATAAGAAGTAGAGCTGTGCAAAACCATACCACTGGACCAGGCATCGACATTGGATGTGATGAAGGCATGCCTAGTTGGGGCATTTGAGGCGGTGGACGAGATATATGAGGATGTGGGAGCAAGGGTAGGTGAGATGGTGGCTGTAGCTGTGGCATAGGCAAAGAGGGCATTTGCTGTGGGATTCCCTGATGTTGTTGTGGTGGCATCTGCTGAGGATTTTGTTGATAACCCTGCTGCTGATTGGCTGCAAGAAGAGAAGGATGCGGACCAGGTGGGAGAGGAGGTGCTCCTAAAGGCATTGAAACTGGAAGACGCTGCTTTTGTTCCCCTTGGGCAGATGAATCAAATGACGGGATAGATAATGGCATAGCAGCTCCAATACCTGGAATGGTTCCCTCATTTCGATTCAATCCTGGAGCAAATGGTCCTGGAGTTGTTGGCGGTTCAAGTGCTGGGAAATTTCCGGGCATGCGACCAGCAAAAGCAGCATTTTGTTCACCATAACCTGACAAAAATTTATATATTTAGTCTATTCAATTTCAGAAAATGGAGAAAAACAAAAGAAAATAAAGAGTTTCAAATTGTTTATTAGTATTAACCAATGAAAGAATATCATGTATTTAAAGTGCATGAGCAATCATATTAAGCAGAACTTAAAAGACAAAACACTAAAAGCATATTACATTTTTGTAATTTGTCATTGGCTTGCCATACAAGATAAAATAATGAAAGGAGGGAGACAATGAACAATACCAACCTTGGCTCTGACCCACATTAAATTTATCACGAACAGTGTCTCCTGGCCTATTTCTACACCAAAACTTTGTTGTATGATCATTGCTGCCACTGCAAAAGAAACAATTTAAGTCACTGAAGGTTCACAGATACTTCAAAATTGGTTGAAACCACCGTATGTATGTCAGGCAGTACGATGTCGAAGAATCTAAAACACATAACTGTTGAGTTACAACTTGACCTAAAAGTAAGCTTGAAGGTAAGGACTCAAATAATATGCATATAAATTGTATAACATTCCCCCTCGCGTGCAAGCCCATATTGATTTAATAGGCTTGTCACATGAATTTAAATAACAATAATTTATTTTTTTTTGGCATTCAGAGGACATCAAACTGAGGTCAAATGCTCTGATACCATGTAAGCTACCATTTGATCTAAAAACTTAAGTTTGAAGATAAGGGCTTAAATAACAGTATTTAATCTGTTTACAATGTCTGATAAAGTATCAATAGAGGAAACAAGACCCTATTTCTGAAAGAAACAAAAACAGAGCAATACTTATTCACAGAGCTGTAAAATCAGCTAGTGTCACCATAATTTAGTAAAAGATTGGCAGACAGAATTGAAATTACAAGACTTCTAAAGCATTTTCAATGAAATTAATTCTACCAACAGCCACCCAACCAAACTAGGACATCCTGGTCAACTGATGCCAAAGGCATATCAGCATCTGTACTGTAGTGATAAAATGACAAAGGACAGAGAATACTGATTGTGATAAAAACAAGAACAAGCTACACACTAAGCGAACAAAAGCAATTTCAACCAGTCTCCCAGAACAAGTACACAAGGAACTCCTTATTCCTTAAAAGGTTCACAAAGATGATAATAAACAAAAGAGATTGGCTCTACCTGCATAGAAGATATCCAATGGGATGCCATGCCAGGTCCCACACGCTGTTATCATGTGCATTGGGAATTTCAGCTTGGCAAGTTTCATGCCTGTGAATCCGAATGATGTTTTAATTCATCCAAATATGCAGCAAGGAGTATAAATTGCATTTAACATTGTCATTAATAGTAGCAAAATCAATCTCACTAAAGTCATTAATAGTTGTGAAATTAATCTCACTAAAAAAGGAATTTTGCTACATACAGGAACAAGACATGCCACAAAAAATAAAGAAAATTCGAGAAAAATTTGCCAACTAAGTGAAGTCCATAATAAAAGGGTGACACCAGAGAAGCACTAATTTAATAGTGTCTCTCAATCCTAGTAACAATATTCCCCACTGCATAAGAAGCTAGCCTGCTTCTTTCTTCTGATACATGTTAGTTTTAAAACAAAAAGATCCATGGACAAAATCCCTTGAGACAACTAAGCACTATTCCTTTACCATCCACTGGTAGAAGTCACCAAGGCATTGAAAAATAGAAAATCAGATCTGATTAAAAAATCTTATTTTTTTCCATATGGCAAAGAAAAAGAATGACAACCACTACTTTTACTCTGCCCATGCCATTTATTTACTTCAGCAAAAATGTTCAACTATTGCCCAAGAAACCAGTAATAAAAATATAAAAATCCATAACACAATTCACCTGATGTTTAGATGAGGGAAAGATTATGAAACCTCCAAAAACATTTTTGATCAAAAAAAAACTCACCCGACAACCCAGTGGAAAATGGACCCATCGAAACTTCCACTGACAAAGTATTCTTCATGAAATGGATGCCAAGCCAATGCTATCAAAGTTTAAAACAAGACACACACTGAAAGTATTATCCACAAACAAGTCAAACTGAAGGTGTAAGCAAATAAAAATAACGATCATCATGCTAGTTACAAGTCATTCAAGAATAAGAGACATTAAGGATTAATCTTATATTAAAAACCAAAAATGAAGAAAACATTGAAAAAGGAGATGTTGAGTTACAATTATTTAGCTCAAGCCATCTTTCTGACAACAGATCCTGTAAAACAGTCGCATTTAATTTTGCACTTTTTTTGCAGAAATGTAGGACAGTGCTAAAGCTAGTTCTCTCTGTTTTGTTCTTTTCCTTTTTTCAACCTAGAAATTTCAAGGCATACTAAGCAATCTTGACTATGAAACTAAGATCTCTGAAGAAGCATAGAGTTTCTGGAAGTCCAAAAGTCATGGCATTTTGTCTAGTAGGTGGCCCTAAGGAATTGAACCTAGACCTTGTCACAGCAAATAACAACTCACCTGACTAAACCCTCAAGGTTATGCTAATGATTTGCTAGCTCCCCACATTTACAAATTCATTGGAGTGTGCAGATCATAGTAAATACATAGCATCTATCCACAATAAATTTTGCTGGTTTAAGCATAATATATCAACATTAACATACACAGACGTGGTGTTGACAAGGAGGATAATTGTCACCAACCAGTCACATCCTTTCGATGGCCACGGAAAGATTCAAGCTCCTTCATAGCTCTTATGTCATAAAGCTGCAAATCCAAATGCAACAGTTATAGCTACTTTGAAGAGTTGTTAAAATTGGAGAAACAATAAGGGAATTAAGAATACGAAACATCAACATTCATGTATCACCAATTTTAAATGAAAAGAATTGAAGAAGGAAAGATAGTGCCCACCTTGATAATCTGATCCTTGGAAGCTGTTAGCACCCAATTACCATTCTGGTTCCACTTCACACAAAGTACCATATTTTTGTGACCATGACTGCAGAGAAATTAATTACTTGTTAATATTGTTTGTTTTACAAATAAAATGACTTTTAACCGCCAACATATTGTACTCACAAAGAGCATAGCTCTCTCCCACTTTTAGCATCCCAGAGTTTCACAAGGCTGTCTTTTCCTCCTGTGAAAATATAGCAATTAGAAAGCAATAATGATGGAAACAACTCCTCACATTGGTATCTCAACAGATAAATTTGTAAGAGAAAAGTAGAACGTACCCGAAACTAGAAGTGATTTAGTAGGGTGCCAGTCAACACTCTTGACATCCCAACCATGGCCTGCCTGAGTTCAAACCACACATAGAAAGCTCTTAAGGTTACTTCGTGCAAACTTAAGATAGATATTAAACAATAAAGTCAGTAATTAATATCTGAAAGGTCTCTGATAGAAAGAACAGCTCTGATATCTAATGGATGTAGAACATGTCCAGAAAGAAGTATAAGCCGGGTCCAACGAATTCACATAAAGGAATCAATCATTATTAAAAAAATCTTTTATCTGCACACTCAGTAAAGAGAAAGCCTATGCTCAACAAGACTTTCAATTATACAAACTATATCACGACCAATAGTATTGGAAAAAGAAAAACAAGAAATCACAAAACTCTTTTGACATTGACGCCAACAGAGAAGCAAAGGAATTGGCATATATCATGTAACACAAAAATACTATATAATATTTGCAAATAAGAAGCAGAATAAGCCATATAAACATATAATTTGTTGAGGGCATAACAGTAGATTGCTTTCATTAGAGGGACAATGCTTGGCAGCATCTCTACCATTAAAAGCAAACTATTTGGAATCCAGAAAGCAACAAACTCAATATAGCATTTCACTGACTGGTCAAGGCACATTACCAGTTAATGAACGCTCTTCTTGGCACCGAGCAAAGTCCCAAACTTTAACGGTCGTATCATCAGAGCAGGAACAGAACTTCAAATCAGTCCTACAGAAGCTGTTCAAAAGGTTTGTAAAGAAATTTTTCATGAATAAATGCTCAGGATAAGAAACAAATGAATTAAAAGATAACTAGCTACCTTAAATCCCTGACAGATTCTTTATGAGCAGATTTATTGAACTTCACATTATTCATGTTGTTCTGCCAATACCTAAAAATTCCCCCAATAGAAACATCTTTATATCAATATGAAATTTCATGTTTCTATTGGACATCTATGAATGTGTGATATTATAATACTATCAACTATACAACCCTGACAGATATATTTACTTTATTGCACCGCCATCATCACCAGAGACCATCCAGTTATCATTGTGGCTCCATACCATAGACCTAATTGCGTGATCATGGGCCTGAACATAAAAAAATATGTATATTTAAAAATTCCTAAAAATATCAGTTTGGCTTGTTATAGGTATATCAGAGCATCACCAATAACTATAATTTACCTGAAGAATCATTTCAAAATTAAATGACTGTCCATTCCAAAGAGTAAATTCTCCACTTTGAGAACCGGTGATAAGACGTCTACCAGTGGGAGTCCACTAAAAAGTGTGTAAAAAACCAAGTAAGCACACATTTCTTGGATAAAAGGTGAATTAAACATGGTAAATAGACATAAGAACAAAATTATAAGAATCTTAAGGTATAGAAGTTAACGTATGCACACATATAGCGGCATAAAACTGCATGTATATGCATCACATATAAAATAGAAAAGGGGGAGTGTGGTACCACCACATACATGGTGCCCTCGATTAGCATTGACCACAAGAAAGTTATCATTGCCATACCTATATCTATTGATTCCATATTCCTTAATCCCAAAATTGACTAGTTATAAATTTGTGTAAAACTACCAAATACAGCATTGAAGCAGCAAGTTCCATGATTCCTTTTTTAAGGTTTTGCATGCATCACAACGTTAGCAACAAGCACTATCGAGCACATTAGCTAAGACAACCACAAGAAGCATGTCTACCTTAGACATTATTCCATGTTACTAACATTTAAGAGTAGACATGTTAGGTGTATATGATATGAAAAATAAACGAAGGCCTTCCTATTCATTAGGTTTTCCCTCATTAAATCTCAAAATTACAGCCAAATTAGCCCACATGGTTCATATTCTTACTTTTCAAAAAAAAATTATCTATTGAGACCACGACCGGAAAAAATAGAATATTGCTTGCCCACAATAACCAATACCATCACGAATTGACTTTATGTTCCAAAGTAAAAGCAAGTACATTTAACGGACCATAGTCAAACTAGGAAGAGGATAGATATTTAACTAAAGAAAAAATATTCAGCAAACTATGAATGTCAAAAAACTTGAATCAGTCTTCCTTACCAAAACCCGATTAATTGAACAACGGTTTTTGTTCAGGGATGTATGAACAAACTTTGCAGCAAAGCTAGTGGATGGATTATCGGCATAGGCAACTGTAGGTAACATCTGCAAGGACCATTGTAAGATAAGCATTCACATAAAATAAGCTTGGAATCCAACCTCAGACAAGTAATCACACAATTATCATTATTCTGATAACCATATTTGAGAATACAGAAGAGATAAAATCACTAACATCAATTGCTGCAGCTGGGGTAGGTTGCAATACTGTCCTGTCCCTGGAATCTCGCTGCCACATTCGAATCTGCAGAAATGTTGGTACAAGTTTGCAGAATATCAAAACCAGCATCCTTAGAAACTGTGTGCATCTAAACAGAGAAATAAACATGGACAAAGTAACCAAAAGTAATAAGTGCATCTCTACACTGCAAGAAACGGACCCATAAATAACCAACAATCCAATATGCCCAATGAAGTAGTGATGTAAAACCTTTAACAAACTTACCTTCTTTTTCTTATAACCAATCAAGGAATGTGCACATGTCCATTCGCAATATATGTTATACATTTCAAAAAGGAATGTGAAAACACATTTAGCCAAGTAACATATTCTGACATGTACAACACGCAATTCTGATTTAGAGCCCTATAGTAACCTGACCTATATGCATGATTTTCTGGAAGAATGAAGGAAAGCTAAAACAATAATTTTAAAATAGGACAATCTCTGATGATATAATTCCAATCAATAGCAATGAACAAAACTAAACATTGTACATGATACAGAAGCATTCCAAGAACCATCCGCCAGTGTCAAGCATGATGCTTTTCCATTTCTATGTAATCTAAATACATTGGTAAAAAGTAAAGTATTAAGTCAAGAGATGTAGAAAAATGTCCACTCAGACCATTAACGATACCCAATAGAACTCTCTTTATATGTCAATCCACAAACGATTTAAAGAGTTGGACAAGTACAGAAAAAGAAAAAAAAACACTAATGCATTTTTAATTATACCAATCCACAGGAGTTTTTTTAAAATTTTAATCAAAATACATCTTTCTGTGTCATATAAAGAAGAAAAGTTTAGAAAATAATCATGACGTTGAAGAACATCTCTTAACAGAGTAGGAAAATAGACATTCCATGATTATTTTATCTCTGGATTTATTTATATAAACCTTGTGATAGATAGGTTACTTCTTTTGACTAATATAGATACAACAGCAACAAGTACCACAAGAACTACAAATATAACTGAATAAACAAAAGGTACCTGCATATACCGCACAACAGTACTGGTATAATCAACTGCCCTCCTTTGAGTGAGCTTTCTCATTCTTTTTGCAGCAAAACTGTCACCATGAGCTGCAATAACAATTCATCCAAAACAAATCAACCATAAGTACGACCATTACACTTTAGAGCACCTGAACTTCAATCAAAGTGCAAGTTATTCTTCATACTGACAACAAAAGTATCATGGCTTTTTGGATTTGAGGCTTGATAAAGGTGCATCAGAAGGGCAACAGTAATTCACCGAGTAAAACCAAAAAGCCCATAAGTATGAGGATCTCACAAACAGATAATGGTCTGAGCTCTGAAGTCAAATCAGACAATGATCTGACCAACAGAATCCAAAAACAGCAACTCTAATAGGTGACAGTCCCTAGATAATGGTTTCCAGGCTATTCCTCCAACTACAAAGCAGAATTAATCTATGCATCATGAATTATAACCTGAAGATGCATTGTCATATCCCATGCGTTTCTTCCTCATCATTTGGATCTAGTGAGTTGAAGCAAAAAGTCTCAAGATTAAATCAGAAATACCCTCCAGATCCAAGTAAAAAGTGCATTAGCTATATACTGCTCTTTAAGTCTGATAAAGCTAAAAGCTTGTATTTCAAAGCCAACTAATTGCAAAAGATAGCTCAACTATTATACCATATGCTCTAGGATGCCCTTAAAATGCATATTGGTCACTTCATGCATTGAAAAGTAGCAGTCTCCTAAAAGAGTCTGGCAGAGGGAGATGGTAAATTAAGAGGTCAATGTTGGCACAGAAAACAACAAAAAGAAAAACCAACCATTCATGGCCATACATCACAGAATGCAGGTACTTTGCTCCAGCTAAGTCGTAAGGAGAACTGGAACTTTGTCTTGAGAAACTTAAGCTTCTACAGCAATATAGTGATTCTACCCCCCTCATTTACACACTCATAGATGAGAATGGCATCACACAATCACTTAAAAGTACCCTAATCGGGCACAAACAAAAAAATGTAAAAGGTAACACCAAACCTATGCACACGTATGCGTATACAGGTATACGCGTGAATGAGTGTAGAATAAAAGAGATACCGTCGTAAGGAGTGTTGGCAGAGAGGTGGTGATAATCGGATGGGTTGAGAGTAGTGGAAGAGGCAGAGGGCTGGCGCATCATCGCTGCACCCTGCGTTTGTAGCTGAGGCGGGCCGCGGTGGAAATGGTCTACACCATCACCACCTGGCGGCTGCTGCTGCTGCAGCTTCTGTTGTTGATGATCACTGTACATCATTGTCACCGGAAAGTTTCGACGGTGGTAATTCCGGTATGAGAGACTGTCAATGCAGGAGAGCGAAGAGAAGGGAAGTGCAACCGATAAAAACCGTAAGCCCTAATTTGATGGGAAGAAAAGAAGAGGTACAAGGGAAAGGATGAGCGTGAACATAACCAAGCTCGTTAACTCAGCCCAGACCTACTGTTCAGTTAACAAATAAAAGATTTTTACAATATGGTCCAACAAGTATAACATTTTATAATTTTGGCACAATTAACATTTTTTTCTCACTTTTAATCAACAAGATTATTTTTTAACAATTTTGTCCCAATTAACTCTTTCTTTGCCATTTTTATCTGTGAAAATATTAATTAAAAACAATATCCAACCTGTCCTTTAACATGTGTTGTTTTATTATAAATGATAAATATGAGTACAAAATCCTGAAGCGAATGCCTTAATTTGCTAGAGAAAATACAAGGCCAATGTTTGTTCTTATAGAAGGCAATGGAGAACAAAGCAGGGAGGTTCAAATCTGCAGAACCAAACGCTGCTTCTAAACTACAAAGTGCAGACCTAAAAAGATGCAATATTGGGAGGATCAAAGCCCCCAGCCACAAGCACTGAATATAAAGACTTGAAAGCTATCACAAGGAAGTGATCTACTGAATGTCAGAGACTGCAGTCAAGGAAAGAATTCGAAAGAAATCAACAACTGCCGAGATCAAAGGCTGAGTTTCCTTGGTATTGTGTAAATTATGATCTCATTGATCTTGATTGAGTTTATTCCAAGCAAAGCCTCTTCATCAGCTAGTTTGTATAGATTTTATAAATGTACTGTTTCAGTTTTGTGGGCAAGAAAGATGATTCAACTCTCTTCGTTCATTAGTTTTTGGTGCAGCTCTTTTACTTTCAGTCTCAAGGGAAAGCCAGACTAGCTTCAGGATATGTATGAAACATGACAGCTCTTCAGAATTATTCTGCAATGGATTTCTATGAAGTTTAGCCAGTCAGCACATTCATCTGACCTAAATTTCATCAATCTATTGACCATAAGAAATTGATTTCAGGACAGCTGGCATGGACTTATAATACGCATGAATCCTGGTTACTTTTGAAGAAAACCTTCTACAAGCAAATCAATCCAATGTTTCTTTACTTTTCAGAAGCGAAAAAAGCTAACAAATGAGTCAAAATTCTACACCAAAGGACAAAAACTGTGGAAAAGAACTGACTGTCATTCATATTCTATGGATTGCAATACATGAAATAGCAAGTGAAATTTTGGATCCATCAATGAATTCCAATACATGAAGTAAGTATAAAACTTTCTGAAATACAAACTCAATGAAAAATCATCATCTTGCACTAGAAGGGATTTTGGCAGAGATGGAAGGGCACTTCTGTGCTGGATTTGAGGATGCTTCCGATAAGTGATTAGCTTCATCCGCTGTAATAGTTGATCCTCCATAACCCCTTCGAATTGTTGATGCTTTCTCTTCAACAGCACTAGAAAAATTCTCCTTCTCCCGGTAACCTGATCTTGACGAATTTTCCCCTTCCGGTGCGAAGCTTGAGCACAGCAAAGAATTTCGGAACTCAGCATCCGTACGAGGCAAAGACAATTCACCATCTGAACTTTCGCCCTTCAACTCTCTGAATATTTCTTCATTCATTCCCTGCACAAATGGACTTTCCAATAACATCTCACCTGTCAACCTCAGCATAGGTTTTCTCACTAAGCACTTCTTCAAGAAATCCTTTCCTTCTGATGAAATCCAGGTTGGAATTTCAGGAAAAGAATTCTCATCGCCAATCTTATTGAGAAGTTGTTGGGTGCGACAATTGCCTTTCACGTTCCAAGCTCCCCTTCCTGTAAGCAACTCCAGAACAACACAACCCAGAGACCAAATATCTGAAGGGGGCTCCTGCTGACGGTCAACCACAGTTTCTGGAGCCAAATACGTAGGAGTCCCTCTACGAGAAGGATCAAACCTCTGTTTCTTCCTCGGTCTTGCTCTCTTCGCCAATCCTAAATCACCAATTTTTGCAACGAATTTACCACCTTCAATTGGCACCAGAAGTATGTTGTCTGGTTTCAAATCACAGTGAACATAACCAGAATCATGAATATGAGAAAGCCCTTCAAGAATGCACCTGGTGAAATGCCTCACGTCGTTTTCCGGTAACCCGCCACCCTTGGATTTTTCAATAATATCACCTAGGGTTCCTCCTGAAGCGTACTCTATCAGCAAATTGTAGACCATCTCTCCATTTACACCGCTTGTAATTTCTTCTCCGAAACACTCAAGAACAAAAGGACAACCACGAAGACTGTCGAGAATCTCTTTCTCCTTCTGGAGAGAAGCAGAAGCAGAAAGCTTGGCTGATTTAACTGCCATTACTGGCGGGAAAGGGGTTGTGTTAAATTTCGGTTTTTTCAGAGTAGCCATGAAGACTGACCCAAAACTTCCTTTGCCGAGGATAGGACCTCTAAACCATGAACGACCATGGCTATCCATGGTTGTTTCTTCTCCTTCGCACGTCAAACAATTAATGAGTGTTTTCTCTGTGATCAAAACTAAACGTTCAAAGGGGTTGGGACTTTCGTTGATATATAAGAATAAATCAAAATCATTATAGGAAACGGAACCTGATAAACGATGCGTGGTGGGATTACATTTAAAGCAGGAGTTTCCTAATATAAATTGTGTACATGACTAATTCTTTTCCTAACCAGAACAAGGACTTGGAAAATGATGAATCCTTGTCTTGTAAGAGTCCTAGTCCCTCTATTATATATAAACCGGTATCAGTCCATAAACCGAATTTACGAAAGAGAAGCTGAAACGATAAACGATGCGTGGTAGATTCGAATTTAAGGTGGGAGTTTCCTGATATAAAATTTCCTTGACAGGACTTGGAAAATCCTGAATCCATGTCCTTTAAGAATTCCTGTAGTATAAATCGATATCACTCCGTAAACCGAAGAAAGACCATTATCCCGGCAAACCTCAAGTGACGAAGAACAGTTGTCCCATCGTACCTGAAGTGAGGAAGAATCTGGTGGTATTCCAAAGATGACATCCGAGGTCAAGAAATTCAACAAGTGGAAGAGAACATGTGCCGGTGCCATGGATTCAAATAACGCGATTCCAGCAACATCAAGTGTATTTTCTGATAAGAATGTACGTCTCGCAAGGCTGAAGAGTAGATTTGCCGAAACAATTTTGAAGGCTCGAGAGAATATGATCATGCTTAATGGAGGAAATGACGTTGTGCAGAAAAAATACTTGAAAAGAGGAAAGCTTATAATGAAGGTGAAGTCAGAGGTGCATACATAGCGATGATGCTAAGACCCAAAAAAAAAGAGGAAAGCTACTCGAATTTCTCTGGCAAATATGAGAAAAACTGCCGAGTGTGATGATGCTGTCAAAGTAGAGCAAGAATTTGAGAAGTTGGTTGGTGCTCGTAAGTGCTGAAATATTACGGTGGATAAAGCCAGTCACTAATTGAAAGTTTCCCCCACCCCAGCAGATCCGCGGCGCCCTTCTATCTCTGCCAAAATCCATGCAGTTTGAATATTATGTTTTGTTATTTGAGTTTGAATTTCAGCGGAGCTGTAAGAAGCCTGAAAGTAGTGCTTAACACATGTAACGCAATTCTATTATGTAGAAGAAAAATTTTGGCTACATATTCATGTAATTTTATGTAATCCAATCCGTTTCAGGATGAATGACACTCAGTCTTGTTAGCTTTAATGTATCAAAATGTTCCTTTTTTATCACTTCTTAGTGCTGCTATGATGTAAATGCTGAACAAATTTCTGCTATCTGCACAATAAAAATATGCGATTTTCTTTCCGATTTCATGATTTCCAATCCAGATAATCCATCGTCCCTCTTGAAAATTGCAATAAACACAGGATTTACATGTACTGTCTGCCACCAGATTATCCTCAGATTTGAAACTCTGGAAAAATAAAAAATGGATTCTGAAGCTTTCCCTGCATGCATCGCTGGGATTGGGGATTTCAACAAAAATGAGAGAAAAGAACCATTCATATAATCTTTGCCTGGCTAGTATTTTGCCATCTCTTAATTTCAAAGCTACAGTCAAATATCATGACTGTAACCCAACCAACTAGTACCATAACCTGAATTGCAGTCAAATCTCTCCTTAAAATAGATAAAATGCATAATGTTCCTTTTTATTAAAATCAATAAAATGCATAGTAATTTCGTAATTATGAGTTATATAACATGATTAACTCAACTTCAGCTACTAGGGCAGAGCCATAAGTAAAAAGTTGGGGGGTCAAATGTGAAGAAAATAAAATACTAGGCCAAATATTTGGAATTATTTTATAACTTCCGGGGTTAAATGTTTAGGTTTCAAATTTGGGGATTAAAGTGCTATAAAATTAAAATTGATTGGCTAAATAATTTACAAATATGGGGTTTAAATGTTCATTTTTCAAAGCTACAGAGGCAAAGTATAAGTTAATATAAATTATATTCTAAATCCTGAAGCTTGAGCCATTGATTAGCTGGAGAAAATACAAGAGCCGACATTAGTTCTTTCAGAAGGCAATGAAGAACGTAGTAAGAGGCTCAAATATGCAGAAACAAATATGAACAACAACAATATAATACATAATTGTAAGAAATCTATAAGAAGACGAAACCCCAAGCGAAGTTTTATGTTATCTTACATTAATTGATGAAATAAGGCCCTCGAACTCGTGCATGCGTTACTCTGTGATGAAATAGATGCTTAAAGAGGTCATCTGCTTTGCTCAAATTTGCAGGTCAGACTCATCGTCACACGCTGGGCAGTGGGAGGAATATGATCTTGAAAATCTTTTTGCTCGGTAAGCTTCCTTCCTGGTGTATTGGTTTCACTATCTCGCATGTAGATTCGAAATATGTTGCTTGTTCGTGGAGATGTTGAGAGGTGTTGAAGCAGATCAATCTTAAAGGAAGTAATGCAACTAAACGCCCGGCCGGAATAATTACAGACACGGATACGAAGTCTGATCAAGAGGATTGACATTAGATAGAAGCCTTGTAAATCCCTTTGCTGAGACGTTCAAATGTAATTTCCATCATCACCCGCTTAACTGAAGATTAGTGCTTCACTTGTCCATTATAAAAGAAAGTACTCGTAACTAAGCTTTGGCGATCTTCTTCGTCTGCTACCACAGAAGTTTACTTGGCCCTATCTTCCTCTCCACCGCCTTAGGCCGTCCGATCCCCGTCATCGCGTACTGCCTCTCCTGTCTCTCCGAACTCATCTCCCCATCAAAATCGTCCATCTCAGCGTCACCGACGCTTCCACGGTCAAGAAACTCATGGAACAAGGCGAGTGTAAAATGAAATGATAACAAGTAACGAGAGAGTGAGTATGGTTTATGTCTGTGTACATAGTTATGAGAGCATTTTGTTTAAAAATTTTAGAATTGACTAAGTTGATAAGAACAATATAAAACTGCCTTAAAAATAAAGTTGTTTCAGAAGTTTTTCCCTTCCAATTTTGCCTCGAAGACAAACGAGATCGTTGGGCTCAGTAAAGGATAGCAGCAGTCTGAATTCAGACCCAGAAGCATCACCTTCTTCATGCTGTGCAGTCTGAATTCTTTCTTTTCGGTCTCCTTATCATTAGTGGCATTTGTGCCTTGAAGCTGAAGATGCTGAATTGTATACATTGTACATCTTGCCTCCTTGAACGCTAGGTTGTATTTCTCATTCTCGGTTTAATATTCAGTACACAGCAAAACCATTTCCTCGTTCTATTTTTGTCAGTTTCTTCATTTATTTTGATTGTATGGTCATGTTACAAAGTCTATCAATAAATTAATAGGAGCTAACAATATAATTCTAGGGGCATTTGCAACTAAATTTCATCAATCAATTGACCATGTATAATTGATTTCTGGACTGTTGTCATGGATGGATAATATTCATGAATTTCTGGTTAGTTTTGAAGAAAACCTTCTCCGAGTAACTCAATCAGAAGCTTTTATATTTTCAGATGTAAATGAAACTAACAAATGAGTCAAAATTCTACACTAATGGATAAAAACTGTGAAACAGAAATGAGTGTCATTCATATTCAGGGATTGCAATACATGAAATCGCAAATTAATCTTTTGGATACATTAATGAATTCAAGTACATGAAGTATCACACTGGATGAAATACAAACTCATATAATAAATCATCATCTTGCGCCAGAAGGGATTTTGGCAGAGATGGAAGAGCATTTCTCTGCTGAATTTGAGGATGCTTCGGATAAGTGATAAGCTTCTTCCTCTGTAATAGTTGATCCTCCATAGCCCCCTTCGAATTGCTGATGCTACAGCACTAGAAAAATTATCCCTCTCCCAGGAACCTGAACTTGACGAATGTCCCTCTTCCGATGCAAAGCTTGAACACGGATATGAACGCAACAAAGAACTTCGAAACTCAGCAACTGTATCAGGCAAAGACAATTCTCCATCTGAACATTCGCCCCTCAACTCCCTGAATATTTCTTCATTCAATCCTTTCACAAATGGACTGTCCAATAACATCTCGGCTGTCAACCTCGACATAGGTTTTCTCACTAGGCACTTCTTCAGGAAATCCCTTCCTTCCTCTGAAATCCAGGTTGGAATTTTAGGAAAAGAATTCTCATCGCCAATCATATTAAAAAGTTGTTGGGTGCTACAATTGCCTTTCACGTCCCAAGCTTCCCTTCCTGTAAGCAACTCCAGAACAACACAACCCAGAGACCAAATATCTGAAGGGGGCTCCTGCTGACGATCAACCACAGTTTCTGGAGCCAAATACGTTGGAGTCCCTCTACGAGAAGGATCAAACCTCTGTTTCTTCCTCGGTCTTGCTCTCTTCGCCAATCCTAAATCACCAATTTTTGCAACGAATTTACCGCCTTCAATTGGCACCAGAAGTATGTTGTCTGGTTTCAAATCACAGTGAACATAACCAGAATCATGAATATGAGAAAGCCCTTCAAGAATGCACCTGGTGAAATGCCTCACGTCGTTTTCCGGTAACCCGCAACCCTTGGATTTTTCAATAATATCACCTAGGGTTCCTCCTGAAGCGTACTCTATCAGCAAATTGTAGACCATCTCTCCATTTACACCGCTTGTAATTTCTTCTCCGAAACACTCAAGAACAAAAGGACAACCACGAAGACTGTCCAGAGTCTCTTTCTCCTTCTGGAGAGAAGCGGAAGAAGAAACATTGGCTGATTTAACTGCCATTACTGGCGGGAAAGGAGTTGTGTTAAATTTCGGGTTTTTCAGATTGGCCTTGAAAACTGACCCAAAACTTCCTTTGCCGAGGATAGGACCTCTAAACCATGAAAGACCATGGCTATCCATGGTTGTTTCTTCTCCTTCGCACGTCAAACAATTAATGAGTGTTTTCTCTGTGATCAAAACTAAACGCTCAAAGGGGTTGGGACTTTCCTTGATATATGAGAATAAATCAAAATCATTATAGGAAACGGAACCTGATAAACGATGCGTGGTGGGATTACATTTAAAGCAGGAGTTTCCTAATATAAATTGTGTACATGACTAATTCTTTTCCTAACCAGAGCAAGGACTTGGAAAATGATGAATCCTTGGTCTTGTAAGAGTCCTAGTCCCCTATTATATATAAACCGATATCAGTCCATAAACCGAATTTACGAAAGAGAACCTGAAACGATAAACGATGCGTGGTAGATTCGAATTTAAGGCAGGAGTTTCCTGATATAAAATTTCCTAGGCAGGACTTGGAAAATCCTGAATCCACGTCCTTTAAGAATTCCTGTGGTATAAATCGATATCACTCCGTAAACCGAAGAATGACCATTATCCCAGCAGACCTCAAGTGACGAAGAACAGTTGTCCCATCGTACCTGAAGTGACGAAGAATCTGGTGGTATTCCAAAGATGACATAAGAGGTCAAGAAATTCAACAAGTGGAAGAGAACATGTACCAGGTCCATGGGTTCAAATAACGCGATTCCAAGAACGTCAAGTGTATTTTTCTGAAAAGCATGTACGTCTTGCAATGCTGAAGAGCAGATTTGCCGAAACAATTTTGAAGGCTTGAGAGAATATGATCATGCTTAATGGAGGAAATGACGTTGTGAAGAAAATACTTGAAAAGAGGAAAGCTTATAATGAAGCTAAAGTCAGAGGTGCTGAAACAGAGATGATGCTAAGACAAAAAGAAAGGAAAGCTGCTCGAATTTCCCTGGAAAATATGAGAAAAACCGTCGAGTGGAATGATGCCGTAAAAGTTGAGCAAGAATTTGAGAAGTTGATTGGTGCTCATAAGTGTCCTCTGTAACAAGCCTAAATACAATGCTTAATACGTGAGCTGTAATGTAATGCAATGTAATGTAATGCAATCGTTTTGAGTATGAATAACACTCGGGTCTTGTTAGCTTTAATGCATCAAAAGACTGCTGTCTGCATAATTAAAACGTGCAGTTTGCAGTTTCGGGTTTCCATTCTTTTGACCAGATAGACAAATGGGTACGATTCGGGTATGGCAAACTTTCAGGCGAATCAGTAACCGCCAGCATAACACCAAAATCGGTTATAATTACAAAAATGGCCAGACACGTCACATCTTTTTTTTTAACAGTTTTTCAAACTAATTAAAAAAAATCTGACCCATGGTCCACACAGCTCTTGACTCCTTGATAAATCCTTCGTTTTAGCTTATCTCTCTGCATCATCGCTGGTTTCGTAAACGATGATTTCTTCATTGTACGCTGCGTTTTGTGCTCCTTCTGCTTCTTCTCCGCGTCTTACCGCAAAATTCTGGAGTTGGCAACCACCGTTGTCTTCCTCCTGTTACCATGTGGCGTGCTGTAGCGGATCCCAGCTGCAAAACGTGGCGAGTGAGCTCAAGTTCACTTTACACGATGCTTTGGAATCCGCTGGAATTGACACCACCTATGCTAGAGTAATTGCTCCTCTTTTGCTATAGATTTTGTTATTGTGTGTCCTTCATTCATTTTTGTTCTTTTATGGATTCAGTGGATTTGGATGTACAACAATGTAAATCTGTTCAGGATTTTGATTTGGGTTCTCGAATTTCATATTTTATAGTTCAATCCTCTGTATGCGACGTCCACAAGTTAGAGGAACAGGAAGATAAATTTATTTTTTACATTATAATCTTTTAGGAAGAGTAATAATCTTGGTTTAATTTTCAAAAAAAAATGGAAATAGATATATTAGAGTAGTTATATGCCCATTCCAATTAAGCACTGAAAAGAAATGGAGATAGAGTTTGAGCCGAGATAACCCAGATAGATTTATCTGTGCTCATGTGTACTAGCCTGCTACCATGTAAAAGAAGTAACGATGGCATCTCCTGGTTACATTGAGAAATTTAACCAATTGTGTATGTCAATTGAATGCGACTCCCCAGTGAATTAGTGCTTTGTGAATGTTCTGTTTGATACAAGATTTGTGGTTGTTGTATCTTTTTTTTCTACAGATTTATGTTGTAGTTGAAATTAATACAACAAATTAGCTAGTTTGCTTCTCATTTATGAATATGGAAATAAGATGCTTTTGTTTGGATTCTTCATTGACGATTGAGCAGGAAGCTAGAGAGGGTTTCTGCTCACAGATTAAACGATTATCCAGTGTTGAAAGAGAAACCAGTATTTGCATTAATAGATGTGTTGATTTGGGTAAAACAGCTCTTCATATAGCAGCAGAGGATGACTCCCTCGTATCACATTCATCAGTACCTCTCCCTGTGGATGCTTTCATTGACCGATTGGATGATCTTTCCATTGGCTACTGCCCTCATTATAACTCAGCTCTCAGCTCATCACCAGAGAGCTTTTTGGAGACTGTAGAGAGATATTTGTTTGATAAAAAGGCGAGCTTTTATTCAGACTTCTTTGGAGTATCTAATTGTTTCGAAGTTAGTTTGTAGTTCTACTGAAAGAAAAGAAAAAGAAATGCACAATAAGTTAACATAATCACACGTGCTTGAATGTGTGATCTCACTGTTGCTATGTTTATTTGTACCTATTTTCTTTTCTCATCCCCTTTTCATGTTAAAGAAGCACTTTTTTATTTAAACTTGCAAGAATGAGGAACTCTTGAACATGACTGCAGATCTAAAGTTCTAGAATTGTCCTGTGAAGGGCATCCCTGCAGTTTACAAGTTGCATGATATAATAACTTGCTCCATAATTTTGATGTACATCTATTTCTTCACTATCAGATCAAAATTAATATAAACCTGCTGTGCTTCTTGAGGCAAGTGACCTTTCTCATACATATCTCAAATTTTTTTCTTGTCAGGGCTTTCGGAGAACTAATGCGAGTAATCATTTAATAGAACCAAGAGCTTTATATCTTCATTCAGTATGGATTTCATTCTTTTTCTCCTAGTTCTTTTTTTCCAGCTGGTAGAAAATGATGTCATGGAGAGAATGTTTTGAGTACCATTACGTGCAGGTTTTGACACATCGCTCAGGATCTGCTATTATGCTATCCCTTATCTACTCAGAAATCCTTAAGATGCTTCGCTTATGGGGCCTTGTGGATTTTGATGTTGAGATATCATACCCTCATGATCTTCATAGTCTTCCTAGAGGCTACCAGAAGCAGAAAAGCAGGGAGTCTGATCAGCCCCACATTATGACTGTGCAAACCCTATTGGAGGAGGTAACTTCTATATCTTTTCTCATGTATTTTTTTTGCTATATTTTCTATGTTCCAAGTCAGTGGAAGTTGAGATCCTAAATATCAAGTTTATTGTTGGTCATCCTGAGATCTATTGGTTTTCCCAGGATTTATACTTGCAATTGTTGATAATCATAATTCAGATCTATTGGTTTTCCCGGGATTTATACTCACAATTATTGATAATCATAATTCAGGCAGAAGCTACTCATTTTAGTCTTTTTGCTTTAATTCCCGGAAAGCTTTTTCCAGATCTATGCATGGTCCTTTCCTTCACCAACTTCCACTATTCACATCGGACATTGTTATAATAGAACTACAATGGGGCAAATTCCTATTTGTCCCTAAAGGATTGTCTCATATATATCCTAAAGTTGCATATTTTCATGATAACTCTTTTTTGTTCTGAAGAATAAATCAACTGTAGAATCATTTCGAGTCGGAGGATCGAGCAGAAATCATGTTGAATTCTCTCTCCCACTTGGTTATCTTTTTTGCATGACTAGATTTATTAGGAAGACCAACTAATATGGTTTTTAGCAACCATAATAAATAACAGTTTACAGCCAATTTGCCATTGGGGAAAGAAGATCCGTGAGATTAATTGGTTGTGGAGCTGCTTTGACAGTGAAAATGTTTGAAATGATTTTTTTTTCACCTGCACATCAGCTGGCACCTGTTTTCCATGTTTGCAAAAGGTCGAACAGAAAAACAAGATAGTCAAATAAAGGAATTTCAGACCCTTGTAACTTGCAAGTGAGTTACAATTTTCTGCAATTATGTACAATATTAATTCATGTATATGTGAGAAGGCTATTCAAAGAACTCAAGAATACATGGAATGCTTTCTGTCCTGTATTAGTTTTTACCTATAATGAAATTCATTGTGTGCAGATTTTGAGAAATTTAAAAACTGCTTTCTGGCCTTTTCAACATCATCATTCCAAAAGTTTATTCTTAAGGGCTGCATGTGCTGCTAACTGCATTGATAGATTGAGAAATGAGGACAGGTATTTTAACTATAATGCTTAGTAATTAGTACTTATAAGAAAGGTCAATATACCCACCGCCCTTCCTTTTTCTAGCCCTAGTCTTTTTTTTCTTTTTCTACTGCAGTGGCTTGCAGCTTGCCTCTGCAAAGGCTGCCCAACATAGGTTGGAACGTGGTGTTTGGACCAGTGTTTGCTTTGGGGATATGAGACGTGCATTAGCTGGTATGTATTTTTGAGAAAATCTATGTTTGATAGATTATTACTGTTATTATTTTTTTGCACTGAACTTGGTAAAAAAAATTTTATAATGATATTTTACATTAGTATGCTTGGATTTTCTGTGAATGTGTGTATTCTTCGTAGAAGAATTGGATAGCATCTTTTTGTGGCAATTTTCTGATACCTGAAAATTATTGTTGTATCTTGATCATGTAAATCTCACAGGGAGTAGCTTGTTTCAAAGGCAATTTATAGTAAATTGGAATAATTTGTACTTGCAACTGATTGCAGAATTGTGGCTTCATGCATCCACAACGTGACATTTTTTATCACCATTAAGAAAAAAAATTAGGACTGTAAAAGCTTGGCTCTATTTTCATTATAGTATAATCTAGATGCACAGTATTTTGCCAACTATGCATTTTCCTTTGGTTGTAACTCATTTTTCTTGATTCTTCAAAATGAAATTTCTCTGAGGCGTGCAATGTGCAGGCCCTCCAACTATCATAGCCTTGAAATGCTGTCATTAAATATATTGTAAAATGATATTGTCAATTGCTTATATGCCTATTTTCATCTGCAAACTGTTACTATTTTTACAGCATGTGAACGGCTTATTCTGCTGGAAACTGACGCCAAAGAATTAAGAGATTACAGCATCCTTCTCTATCATTGTGGACTTTATGAGCAATCTCTCCAATGTCTGAAGAAGTATCAGGACACAAAGGTACGGTACAGTTTTCTGTGACTTCTACGTATTACCTTTTCTATCTTGTTATGAACCGAATAAAGAGTTGTTATAAATGTGTCAGAGTTATTCGCTGCAAAAGCAAGCATCGGATCCAGTTAGCATCCTGGAGGACGACGTTGTAGAGAAATTGATGATACGTCTCAGCCTCATTCTTATGGAGCAAGGGTGGAGTAAGCCCTCGTATGTTAGAAATTTTCTCAGCAATAACCCTGAGCCATGGTAGTAATCCTGAAGCACTTTGAATCCGACGACGTGTCTGGTTAACACAACGTTGTTCTGTCAAACTCAATTCCACACTAATAGACGGTAGAAGTTTCGATTGAGGTAGCACCACCGTGTATCGGTGTTTGTATATTATGACATGCTTTCACATTACGACACTGTATAATGTATATATGTTTTACAAGCAATTTGGTCCCTGTTTCACTGCATTTGTCGTTGACAATCACCCACCACCAAACCCATAGCGAGACTCACCAACCATCGGAGTCCATTAAAGCCCTCTCAATGTTGCATTGTTGAAACTTTTACGGACGGACCAATGTTTGAATCTTGCTTGCGAATGAATGGCAAATGAAAGTTTCAATCATCTGTACTATCAAACCAATGGCAATGTGCGTCATTCTCTTCAATATTGGCAACGTCTATCTAACGGATGGACTAAACTTGTAATGACTTGTAACAATGATGATGATGATGTTGAATGCCTGCATTAGCCAACGGCGGTGGAAATCGTAGAGCGTGATTTGTTTGCTTGCTTGCTTGCTTTTGCCTGTCGCTAGATGTCAAGAACTAGAACAGCTAGCTAGCTAGTAGCTAGCTAGCCAGACAAGTTACGTGACTATGACTTCACCGAAAGATAAATCAGGTGCCCCCTGCTTGTCTCTGTTCGTAATCTATAATCTGACACTGACATGACAAGAGGTTGGTCAAATAGCTCCAAAGAATGCAGAATCTTTGAACGCAAAGCTGCTATTATTATTATTATATTATTAGTTTGAAATTAATGATGGCTTAACAAAATAAAGTTGGCAAGTCTAATAGGAAAGAGGAAGGAAAATTTCCTAGACCTTCTAAGCTACCTATTACCTATTACAGGCATAGGTCCCCAAGACTTGACCCATTCTGAGTGGGGGCTCCTATTAACCTACCAGATAAGCCTCCTCGTACTGTTGTTTTACCTAACAAACTAAAACACTCTTGGCTTTGCCTTTTGCCTTTTGCCCTTGGCTTGGCTTTGCTTTGCTTTTGATCAATTCCCCTGGTAGTGACAATAATAATATGTGAAATTGCCCAAAATCACCATCATTCCTTTCCCTTCCCTTCCATTCCACTCCCCCTGCCTGCTATCACCACTCAAAACACTGTAGAAAAGTACCCTTGGGACACTGCTAGTTGGTAGCTGGAGTGTCACCTTTTGCAGTTTTCACTTCACATCAGTCATCTCTGAATTGCAAAGGCAACAATTACAAGGCCTATAAGATTTGCTCATTCAATTCATTCGTTCTAACTTCAAGCAAATCGAACCACGGCAATGACTTCATCTCTTCACATCCGTCAAGCATAACATGTCCACCACCACTGTGATCAGCAGCCACCGCCACGTCACCTCCCAGTCCCCATGTTAAACCTCCACAATATCCTCCTCATTTCCCCCCCGCAAAACCACCCACCACTGTTGCCGCCACCTGCCATTTCCTCCGATCATCAAAACACTATTCATCATCACGATGGTAATAACAACAGTACCAATTTGCATGAATCCTCAGGCTTTTGGAGTCTGAAGAAATTTCAAGATTCTTCCAAAGATGTTGAAGATGGTGATAGTCTTGTCAGACTATGCAGGGACTGTGGCAACCGGGCTAAGAAAGAGTGTAGTTTTAGGAGGTGTAGGACTTGCTGCAACACTTGTGGCTTTGACTGTGCTACTCACGTGAGGAGCACATGGATTCCCGCGTCTAAACGCCGCGAGAAGAAGTTGATGACAGCGGCCGTCAGTGGCGGTTCTTACGGCTGCGGCGGAGGAGGATCGTCTGGTTCTCCTTGTGGTGTTAAGAGGCCCAGAGTATTCTGGTCAGCGGCACAGACTGTTAATGCTAATAAACTTTCACCTTCTACTCCTTTCAAGGCTTCCACTTTTACTAGTCTGAGTTTTAATACTGGACCTTGTTATCAGGGTATGCATATGTTAACTCTCTCTCTCTCTTCTTTTTGAGTTTTTGTCTTCCTATTCGTGATTGAATGATCCATTCGTTCTGTCTTTTTCTCATTTCTTTAAAGCAGTAGAACGATTCAGGATCAAAAGTAATTAACTATTTCAAAGGAATAGAATATCAAAGTGGAACAGAGAGAGCTCGACCAGTCTTGAAACTGTTGATTGAGAATAACTCTTATGCAGTTTTGTCACTAATATGATCTGGGTTTGTTCGATAGTTTAATTTATTGTTGCAAAATTGACTTCCTTCCCTGCATATCTGAACATTTTGATGATCAGGAATCACAGTGATTAAATTGAGTGGCCAAATTTTTGTTTTGATTGTTGTGGCACTGCAGAGAAACGTTTCAAGAAATCTTTACCCGGCCAAGTCCAGGCACCGGCTGTTTTACGGTGCATTAGAGTGACTGCCATTAGTGATGATTATGCGGAGGTTGGCTATGTGGCTGCTGTGACTATCAGTGGCCATGTGTTCAAGGGTTATCTATATGATCACGGAATTGATGAGAAAAAGTTATTTCCATGTATTTCAAAAGCGCAAATGGAAACTGATGTTTCTACTGCAAGAAATAGAGACTCTTCTTCTCCAATTTGTGAGCAGTCAAATGCCTGTGCAACCTCTGGCAACTGAGAATTACTCCAAGGTACAATGGATGACAAACCTATTCATATGCTTCGGGGTTTATTTCTGATTGAAGAACTGTCGAAGATATAAAACCATGTTCAGAAGTACATTATGCATCAACTTTATTAACTATTAATAGGATTATTATCTGCATTGGATCTAAAAGTATAATGCAACTAAATAATTTTCCATATTATCTCGTATTCGGAAAAATTTATAGCCGCAGTCCAGCTGTTTATTGTCATGGAAAAGATTAGTTTGAAATCATTATCTAATTAACTAAAATATTAGCTTCTCCGTAGCATACCCCGAGTCAAAGGCCTGGTTGGTCACTGTGCGGTTGGGTTTAAGAAAGTGAGGGTTGCTGTTGTAGTGTCATTGTCGATCTTGGGAAAAATGGAAAAGCCATCACATGTGCCTCTATCCACGTCTACTTCAAAAGAAGGGTACAATTTTATCTATGCAACTGATAAAAGCATTCCGTTCCTGAACTGAAAGATGCCTTTGTTTGTTGATTAGAAATGCAACTTGCTTCCTGGCGCAATCACTGTACAAAGTTTGCAATTACCAATTTCTGCATCTGTTTTCCAACTCTCAACGGTTGTAGTTCATAGATAAAAATAGTTCTCCAAGGACATCTTGATGAACAATTGCTCAACTAGCTTTCTTATTTTGTACTTGTGCCTGTGAGTAACATATATCATCCTCGTATCAGTATGGAAGAAACCTCTACCTCCATCCCTTCTTTATCTATTGTCAAGAAGAGGTGGTTTCTCGTTTGTAAGATGGGCAATCAATTTGCAGACCCTGTCCAGGATAAGGCTATCCAAAATTCTCAATCCCTAGCTTCAAAGGTCAATGCCATACACAAATAGTCTCCCAAGCCAAATCCGCTCCAACATCAGTTGGAACATAATTTCCTAAATAAATAATGTCTTCAGAGAAGACAACTTAATTAATCTACCCGCAGCTAATTTACTGTTGGTGTAAAAATCATAAATTGCCAATAGACTGGATACTGGTCTTGTTCCAGGTTTTAGGACAATGTCAGGTTTCATTCAAAAAAGTCAGGCCGCACTCTTGCACTATGTTCTTCTTCCCCTTCGTCTTTTACAACAGGAAGTTAGGGATTCTCGCTCCCAACTGGTTAATCCCAAGGCCACCATTGACAAAGGATTGTCCTCTGATATGAAAGGATTTTAGGAGATCTTGTAAGCAAATGCAGAAGCGAGACAGCATAATATAATCAGAATGCTTTCTTGGAAAATGAGAAATCTGGCAGTGTCATTTTCCAAGTAATGAGGTTGCCTCCTTAGTAGCAGACCATCTGTTTTTCGAGATGTATGTATTTGAATGCTATTGTTTATACCAACTGGAAACTGACAAGATTTTAATGCATGCAAGGAGTTGCTTAACATGTCCTCCTGTTGTATATATGCTAGCAGCATCCCCATATGCCATGTTTTTCTGCAAGCAAAACACCTTCAATTAATGGCTTAATTGGGTCAGCTGGCACTTTGGATACATGTATATTATTAATGGTGGGTTGCAGCATTTACCAAGTATTATCAGACTTCAGGGGTAGAGTCAAAGTAGCGCAGGGCAAGCGATACAAAATTTGTGCTTGTTGATGTATTTTCAAATCATGTTAATCTCGCTTCACCATCATTCATTGTCAAGTGCTTGACTTCAACACTGTGTGGTAGAATTGAATAATTTTCCTTCGAATTTTTAGTTGTATAACAAATCAATAATTGAATTGGACATTGAAAGTGAGAAGTTAATGTGCAATGCAAACGTCACGTACAAAGAATAAAAGGAAATTGGCTTGTGATTTGAGGTAAATAACTCGATGCTAGTTACATTATGACTCCCTTATGTACATAATAATTTCACGTCAAACCCAGATTCACTACACCTGGAGAAAAAAATTTAGGTACAAAAAGAATCAATGACAACTCAGCTCCAACAACAATTAATTTGGTTACTTCATTTTACAATTTGATCAGGTCTTTGGGCTTCGGCTTCGGCTTCAGCTTCTGTAACTCTTTGGTCATAACATAAAATCTATGCCTTTACTAAAACTTATCATATACCTTGTAAGTGTAAGCTAATAGAGATGATGACGAGGGAAACTGCAACAATCAAATGCAAACACTAGGAATTTCAGCCAGCCTCAAATCATCCTCCGCCACCACGTGGGCAACCGAATTTGTAACCTTTTACTGGTAATTACTCATCTCTCTATGAACAAAGGTAAACTCACTATACATGGATTGCAATTCAAGATTTAGGGTCCAATTATGTATTCATGTGTCCTCCACAAATGCCCTGTAAATGAAGTCCCGAAAGCGTTTGGAGTATTGCTTCGGATCAACAGCAGAGATTGAAGTCGGATCATATTGCATTGATTTGTATGCATGCTCAAGCTTCTTGCTAATGTCGTAGTCTTGTAGTATATCTATTATACCAAAGAAGAGGATAACATCGTATAATTCACCAGTCGGTTCTCCAATCAGTTGAGTTTCACAATCATTTCTTCTCACTGTTTGTTCAACTCTGGCTGGCATATTCACACCTAACTTCATGGAAGCCCACCTGCATCACACAATCAGAAAATATTGGCTTTTGTATATGACACATTGAGTACTGAAATATGCATGGTAAATTTGGGATTATTGATTGGCAAATTCATTTTGAAACAACTAGTTCATCAACAAAGTCAGGACTATAAGCTCAATGTTTATGAATTTGTAGTACCGAGTGGGATCCAAAAGAAGTTGATCCATGTCCACTCTAGAAAGGCGAGGGGCTGCTGGTTCATTATCGAGTTCTGCATTGCTCGCCAATCAAGTTCAAAACACAGTCATAATTGTTAAGCAATTATTTGATGCTGAAAAAAGTAAATAGAAATGCTAGATGTGACTAGAACAACCTTTAGGAGTGCAAGCCCCAGAAGTACGAGGTGAGTGATGCTCCCTATATGAAATAGTTTCTCTAAAGTGAAGACCAACCAAAAGACTGTAGTCCATTATTCTCTCTTGTTCCAGAAAGTCACAGTCCCTGTCTACTTGCCTGCACAATCGGAGATTGATTTACAACTGAAAAGAACCTCTTTGGAAAGTTAATCTTCCATATTTCAAAATTGATTGAGAAATTACAAAAACATATCCAACCAACATAAAAGCATATAGACCTAATAAAAGCTGAACAAGAATCAAACGACTTACTTTACATGAAACTCTAAAAATGAATAGCTATTGGCATATAGCATTCATCAATCAAGACTAATGAGTATATTTTTCTCTTGTTAAATCCATAAACACAATTTGTGACTATACTAGTTTCTTTCATTTTCTTCCAAGCAACATCAAAAGTAGAGTCACCACTAGTGTTGATTTAATAATCTCAAATTTACTTGAGTTCCAAAGCTTTATATTCATTCCCTACCCACAATTTGCTTTCAAAGGCTTTTAAAGGCAATTTGCCTCTATCCTTTGGAAAGTCTAATGAACCACTTTTGAAATCCAAATAAGACATCGCATTACAAGGAAGTGGAAACTTTTCCACACTTTCCTACATTTTTATTTGGACTGCACGGAGTATTAAGTGATGGTGCAAGCTCTGGACAAGTAATAATACTGCAACCAAAGGAAAAGAACAAAAACAGAAAGAAGACACTAGCAAGGTGTGTTAACCTGCAAAACTCTTGGAACCAAACTTTTTGTAGTCGAAATATAAAATTAAGATCAAGATCCTTCAGAGTTGTTGTTGGATCAATTGCTGACTGAGGTTTAGCAGTTGTCCGACCATGAGAAGAACCTTTCAAGTCAAAGCGCCTATGAATGGCATACTCAGAACAAAATAGGTTCCCCATGATGACAAATCGCACCTGGCTCATCAATCCCAAAATGAGTGAAGTATGTAGATGGAAATGATTAAAATGAATTTTATATTTTTAGTTGAGGTCTCATATATTTCCAAAGTACCTTCTTCTGTGCAGTCCCAGTTAATTTCACACAATGGAGGCCATAAAATTTGGTGACTAGTGTATTCTCAAAAGCTCGAACATGATTATAGTAGGCAGGTAGCATCCTAATAAGCACCTGTGATGTTGTCAGACAATTAGGATTTGCTTATGAATTGACACCCCAAAAAGAAATAAAATAAAGATAATAATCAGTATTTTTGTTATTGTATGAGATATATCAAAGAATTGTGAGTGATTTGAGTGTTAAAACAAAAATGTGGTAACAGCCTCTGGAAAAAAGTGTGGAAATGAGCCTGGCATACAGGATTCAGAAAACATTGTTGTAAATCTTTTAAGAGATTCAGCAAAAAGTTAAAACAGAAACTGAAACACATTTACCAGTCTCAAATTCAAACTGGAGTTGAAGCACAAGAAAAGCACAAAAATAATTGGTGAAGAAAGAAAGGAACTTACTTTTACTTCTGCCTTCTTCACTGTCTTTATCATGTACTTGTCATCATTGGTCAAGTAAAAAAAACTTCCACTTTTTCCAGGGGATGAGAGCTCTCGAAGAGCGTCATTTCCACATATGGAGATCATATAATCAGCTGCATCCACATTGAACAATTTCCTTAGGGTCCTGAAAATAAAAATAAAAAGCAATGTCAGAAGCTGCCATGCAGATTAAAATTACACAAAGTTATGGAGGTAGACAAATGTACAAACAAGATTCATACAGTTAATGAAATGACACAGTAAAAGATGAAAAGGCACATTCAGACACTGTGTTTTATTCAAACAGAACTTCCAAAGTTCTAGACCATTGATATTTGTCAGGCAGATAAAATATGCCACGAGCAAATCATAGTTCACTTAGTCCATTGACCAATGACTGTAGTTGCACAAGCAACTTGAGACATTTCTTAGAAAAAAAATTCCCCCGTATCAGACACAGCCTTAGACGATATAATTAAGACTAAAATGATCCTGAAAAGATGACAATCCATTGAAAAAGATATGCATATTGACCCCAACCTGAAAACCACGGGGCAGTAATCCTTCCATTTGAACTCACAAGATTGATGAGGAGGAGTATGCTTCGATCCTTCTGGCGGGAATTTTGTCCACACCTTTTCCTTGGGATCAAAAGCTGAAGCCTTTAAATCAAGAGATGTAGCTGGTGCAGGCCTCCCAACAGAATGTCTATGCCATAGAATAACAAAATAAGTAAAAATAATAGTTTCATAAAATGAATTGCAGTGAGACCTATGTGACAGCATTGCTGCAATATGCCCAGACTTTACTTTTAGGAGTCATGATTGATAACGTCTAATATTCTCTTCAGAAACTTGCAACAAAAGAGTTTCCGCAAAATCCTAGCTACTAGTTGGAGGAAAATTTTTTTAGAGGATACTAGAGACCCCAATAAGATTTTGAGCTTGTCTATAACAGTAAGCACATTACAGAACCTTAAAATGAGTAAAAAACTAAAAGAATCTGAATTTCCATTCAACCTAAATGAATTCTAACAAACGGTGACCTTAATTTCTAACCGACAGCAATAGCTGAAATTGTTACTTTGTGCTGAAGCCTTCAATCATTCTTGCTGGAGATGCATAACAAAACATAAACGCATCATGATTGATAGATATAGAGTGAAATGAAATCTTGATAGTAAATTTACTTCATCATAAAATCCTTCTCGCAGGACATTATTCAAAAACATGGGATACACCAAAAACATAAATTAGAGGCAACGAAATGTATTGAACAAGAACAAACTGAAAAATACCTGATCCCCAGCTGCAAATTGAGCATAAGCTCATAGTTCTTATGGCCTTTAGCTATTGTCTCTCCCTGTTTCTTTGGGGAGGGCTGTATTCTCAAGGTCAGCCTGCCCCCTCGCGTATCCAGATCTTCAAGTTGAAGATTTTCCAACCCGTCATCACCATTCCTCAAATCACCATCACCAACAGCAGAAGCATTGTTACTGCCATCAGTATCCAAACTATAATTACTAAGCCGTTCGTCAACTGACATCCTCCTAGGCCGCCTGACATCATTCCATTTCCTGTAGACCATTTGTTTATTATTAATTTCCCCGGCTATTCCAGGCCAAGTAGTCATCTTTTGTGATGGCAAGATAGAAACTTTCTCTCCTGGGCATATCTTGCAATCATCCAAATCCACCAAAAACACCTGTTGAGGATCCCAATCCAAATTCCCAGCTGGAGAACCTGATGGATAATAAGTTCCATTCTGCTCTTTAGGATCTTTACTCCAAACACCGACATAAAAACTCCCATCTGTCCATCTGAATGTCCCATTTCCTTTAGGCAATCCATCTTCCCAAAATCCATCATATCTATTCCCACTGCTCCAAATCATTGTTCCATTTCCGTTAATCATCCCATTTTTCCACTGACCAATATAATGATTCCCATTCTTCCATTGATATCTTCCATGGCCATCCTGCAACCCACGTCGCCATTCTCCTTCATAGTAATCGCCATTAGCAAAACTCTTAGTTCCTTGCCCATGTTTCAAGTTCATAACCCAAAAACCTTTGTAAGTAGTCCCTGTTGAGCCTGTATAAGTTCCCTTTCCGTCCATATATCCTCCCTTGAAATCTCCCTCGTAGGTTGCGCCAGAAGGCCAGCTAAATTTGCCTTTTCCCATTGTCTTTCCTCTGTACCATTCACCGACATACATGCAGCCATCTGTCCAGAGATATTTACCTTGACCGTGAGGAAGATTATCAGCCCAATTTCCAGTGTAGAAATCGCCATTAGCGAGTACTCTCTCAGCATGATAGACTTCACCTGGACCATACTCATCGTCATCAGCATGGGCAACAGACATTGTAGTGAAGAATGTATTGTTTCTCCTCCTTGCAACTGTTTTTGATTTTCTAACTGTTGTTTCCCAGACCTTTGCAACAACGCCTGTTTGTTCTTTGCTCATTATCTCCCTCTGTCGACAGCTTCTTTTCTCTCTCTCATTCCCCTTCCCGCTTATTATTCTTCTCCCATCAATACCCAGATCAAGTTATGTTTTTTCCCCTGGTTTTCGAGAACAGAAAAGACATTTCTGCAATAAACCCAGAAAATGATTAATGGAGAGAATCATAGAAAACAAAAGCCAAAGAAGAAAATACAAACTTTTGTCTCGTTGAATTGTTATATCAATGCCTAGTCTTCGAGCATAAAACTCTCATTTCCTTGACAACCCCATAAGAGGAAACAATGGAGGGAATCGTAGAAAATCAAAACAAGAAGCTTTTGTGAAATGGGTAATTTTCAGACTTCTAAAAAACAAAAACATGAGACCTGTTAGATTGATGGAGAAAGCAAAAGCCAAAAGGGAAGTTTGTAACCAAGCACTGACTTTTTCTTTGTTTCCGGGTAGCTTTCTTTTTTTTTCTTTTTTTTTCTTTTTTTTCTGTGATTTAGTTTTCCTTGGTTTGGTTGTGATTCAACAACACAGTTTTCTTTAATTCCGGATTTGGCTCCTAGAACGACTAGCAGACCAAACAGTTGGAAGGGGGAGGGATTGGCTTATGATGTGCTAGCCATTTTTAGTGTCTGAACTACATCAGATAACCAAATGCCACTAATTTTAGAATTAATTTATCAATTTATTATCTTTTGTCTTAATTATTCATTTTCCTATTTTTAAACTTTGCAACTTTGTCCCTCGAAACTTGTGTAATATCCCCGTGTTTCATGCTATCTTTCACTATTGTACTTGATCGGTACAACAACTCATTTAGCCAATTTTTGTCCTTTAACTTAGCCTTTACTTGCATGTTATCTAAAGCAATTAAAAATCAAAGCAAGATTTGGTCTTCTCACCAAGGGCTTAAGATAGTACTTAAAAGGAGAAAATACCATATTTTTGGTAAAATTAAGAATCTAAAGAGTTAAAGGGTATAAATGAAAACACGACAGGTGATGGGTTCCACAACACATCTTTCGAGTGTTCTTACAACCAGGGTCAAAAATCCGCATTCAGACGCAGTCAAACACAAAACCCCAACATTGGGTCCCATAAAATGTATACCAAAGGTAACACGTGTCCTATTTCTACGCAAACACACCCACTTCTGCGTGATCACCACCACGTCCATCGTATTGACACGTCATGCCATTAAAACAATAATAATATTATTAATAAAATATTCTTTTATTACATTTTTTTTATACAAAATAAAAATATACTCGAGGAGTTTATACAGTGGTCCGCACGTGTTAGACTACAATGTAATTTTATTTTTAATTTATATTATTTATTTTTAATTTTACAAAAAAATCATTTTAAATTCTAAAAACATAAACATAACTCCAACAATATCATAAGCTGTACCATAACCATGTCCCACACACACAGATAACATAGGCGAGTTGCTACACGTAAAACTGGGGATGACATTTGGGCTGACAACGTCAACGCCGCCACACAGGTGCAGTGTGCAGTTTCGTCGATCGCAGCCAGCCAACCCCAGTTCGGACGGCAGACAATCACACCGATCAATACAATAATAATAAATTAGTATTTGTTTGTATTTAAAAAAAAAGGATTGAGAATGAGAAAGTGAAGAAAGGAAGAGTTTGTTGTGGGTTTAATTTTGGGAACCCTGAACGTGTGTGACCGAGTGTTAGGAGGGGAGGGGACAGCATTTTATGGGTGACAAGCAGCGATGGTCTTGCATACAATTTACAGTGTTGGTATTTGATGTGTACAAAGGTTAGGATTTGTTTCCCATGTTGTCGACCAAACAAAACAACTTCTTCATTGTGCATTTGTTATTTGTTGGTTCAACTTAAGGAAAAATGGAGGACAGGTAACATCTATGGTAGTTGTCAATCCATCCATATTTGACTAGAAATTGCTTGGGATATTGCTCAAATATTGAATCTTAGCTCCCTTTGTTTTCTTTTTATTTTTATTTTAATGTTTTTTAATTTTAAATTATCTATATTTTATATGATAATATTAATATTTTTAAAAAAATTAATAACCGTCAATTTAATTATGATATTTTAGTTTATGAATTTGTTATAAATTTATGAAAAGTTAATGATTTTGTTTTTCTTTTAACTTAATGTCGGGATTACTTGAAAAATGAATGATTGGTGGAATTCATTCATTTACTTTGAAGACATTTTATTCATGAGTGCCAAAATCATTATGATCATCAATGGAATTAGGCAGCATTTATTGACTTTGGTGTCTCGCAGGCTCGAAGCAAGCCAATGTCATGCATAGATAGCATTCTTGCAAGCAATGAGACAATCATGCCAGAGAGTGGACAGCAAATTCATTGCACTCCATCCTTCATTCTTTCGTGTCATGAATAGCTGAAGCACCATTTTCATGAGCTGCATTTAGATTTAGATTTATGGAATCAAGCAAACATCAGAAACTGAAGAACCCACCGAATTGGTTAAGCTGAAAACAGTATTAGCCCATGAATCAGAGTTTCGAATCACCCATCAAATTCCGTCCACAGCATGAAGAATCAGAGCCTGGCAAATCCCTAGTACATATTAATTCAGCACTTACCTTGGATTCGCAAGGTAAATGCTTTTAAGGCAACAACAACTTCTTTTAGCTTCTCCTTGTATTCTTGGTCGATCAAGTTGCCATCGCTATCAAACTTTGCAGCCGGTTGGAATGCATTCAAGAAAAACTCGGGTTTGTTGATGAAATGAAGGTCCAGATAAACTCCAATTTGGCGAAGGTGATATTGTGCTCGTCCTCCACCAAAACTTCCGGCAGCACTTACAATGGCAGCAGCTTTATCAGCCCATACATTTGGTGGTCTAGATGCCCAATCAATAGCATTCTTCAGAGGTCCTTGTATAATGAAGGAGAAGGATGAGTGAGCAGATGGAAGCAGCGAAATAACATGATATATCCTACATGTCAATAACCATAACTAATATGCAGAAATGAATTTCTGGACTTATACCAATTTCAAATTGTTAAATAACTGATGATTATTTGGCTGCTTGCTCACTCAACCACAGACATATAAATTGCCTTGTGAAAGATGGCCGAAGAGTACAGCTAAATCAATTGAAGTAACAGGCCTCACATGGAAAAGCTTCAACACCTTTTTTTTCCATAGAGGTGATCCTCGGGCATTAACAAGAGATTTGGAACAAGAAAGTATTATTCCAATCTAATTACACAAGATCATCAAACTAACATGTCAAGTTTCTTCCAAAAATATATTACATTAAAAGTTTGGTTATTTTTCATCCCTAAGAAATGGATAACTGAAAACTGTCTAAAAATAGTACAGTTTCCAACCATTTTACCAGGCATATAGAGATTAGAAGAACTTAAGTGCAACACTCAATGTGAAAGCTTCCTAGTCAACAAATATGTCAATTGCATTTGAAGGTCAATGAAATTTCTAACAATTTTCCTACAATATATTTATAAATTTATCAAAAACAAGCCATCCATACGAGAATATATTCCTAATAAATTCAAGACATACGAATTGTAGCCAATGGTCCTAACGGCACAAAGTTGATACCTCACCCATTACTTAAAAATTGCAACTTGAACCCACAACGTATCTCTGAGAAAAACATCCCCCAATTTGCCTTCTCCTCTTTATTCCTTTCGATATGATTCTCAGAATCCCTTTCACTCTTGCTCTCCCATCTAATGTATATTCCTTTAAAATGATTTGACTCCCGTTCAATTAGAACAAAAAAAAACCCTCCTCTACATTTGGGATATGCTGCAACTTGAAACTTATACCAAACTGTTTTTGAGTAAAAAAGATAAAAACCATGATAACATGATTCAACATACATAGAAAAGAAAATCCCATTTCATAGAATCCAGAAGCACAAAAGGGTAAACATTTTATTTGTGTAATGTGAGTATAGGAAAAATGCAACGAGAGTAAGGGTACCAGTGACAGAGTAATTATACTCAGGTGAAGCGAAGAGATAGCAATCAGCTTGACGAATCTTCTTGCGAAAAGCTTCAACGACAGGTGGATAAGTTCCGTCGATCTCAAGATCGGTGTTGAGCATCGGCAATGACGATATATCTATGTATTCTATTTCCATGCCCTTTACTGACTCTTTGGTTAATTCAATAGCTACAATAGATTAAGAATCACCCAAAAACCACAATCACAAACGTCAGAAAGTTAAAAAATAATAATAATAAAAAAAAACAGATGAAATAGATAAAAGAGTTGAATCAACAAAGAAATTTGAAAAGTGATAGAGAAGCACCAGAGCGAATCAGGCCACGATTGAAGGAAGCTTTACGAAGAGAGCCGCACAGAGCTGCTACTTTGATTGCTGGTTGCGCTGCTACCATTGCCTCCATCACTGTTTCAAAGCTGGCTTCTTCTCTCTTGGCGAAAACTGCAACTTACCTACTCCCTCTACCGAGAATTGGGACATGTAAACGTAATACTAAAATGTATGCACACGGAGTTGGACTGTCTGAGAGGTCAAGGCCTCCAGTAAAAAAATATTACATATGTTTGAGGATTGTCCGAATCGTTTCTGCTTCCAGACAAGAAGAAATTGGAATCACATGAAAGACATTAAGCACGAGGAGAGCTTTGATTATTGCATTATAAAGAGAGTTTGGATGTCGGCTCATGGGATGGGCTGGGCTACGTACAAAGTGAATCCATCCACGGCTACCAAAATTTGGGGTCAAAGCCCACCCAGAACAAGACATAAAACAACCTTAATTACAATTTATTTAAGACAATACTATCATTATGGTAACAGATACTATAAAATTTAACACAACGCGAATGGTGTAATGAACTAATGAAGTACCCAATATTCAAGAAAAATTCCAAATTCAGCACGAAATTAAATAAACGGAAGAGAATTGGTTGAGTTTGAGTTTAGATGTTTTGGAAGAGAATATGTACACCATGTCGAGGCTCTACAATCATTCTGTAAGCAGGTGAATGGTGGTATTTCGTAGACAAAGAGAAATTGAACTTGGAGATGATGAGCGAGAGAACAATTTTCAGTTGGACCATTGCAAAATTTTTACCCAAGCAGAGGCGAGGACCGAGTCCAAAGGGAACGTAAGCTTGTGGAAATTTGCAAGCTTTAGAGACACCTTCATAAAACCTCTCAGGTTTAAACTCGTTGGCATCTTCTCCCCATATTTCAGGATCTCTGTGCAAAGTTGGAATCAGTGTCCACAGGCATACGCCTTTTGGAATTTTAATGTTTCCAATTTGAGTGTCTTCGAGTGCTTCCCTTGACACGAATGCTGCTGGAGGGTACAGACGCAGTGATTCCTGAATCACCATGGTCACCTGCATTGCATGCATCATGTATAACCTATTATGATTTGGAATTCACAACGCTTGCAAAGAAAGTAATTAATATACATACCGTCTTCAAGCGGGGAAGTGAATCGGCATCTGGCAAGTTATCCTGGCCGCAAACTTGAGTGACCTCTGCGCGAATACGAGCTTGCCATTCTGGATGGAGAGCAAGTAGCATCAGGGTCCAGGAGGCGGCAACAGCAGTAGATTCGTGACCAGCAAAGTATATATTCTTACAATTATCAACTATGAATCTCACTACTGAATCCTTGCCTAAACTTTGATTTTCATTCACAGCACCCTCCAGTATCAACTGCATTAGATCTTTATCATCTGATGATGTTGTCGGTAAGCATTCACGTTCTTTCACTGTGTCCCATATTAGTGACTCTATTTCTCTCTCCAAACTGCCAATCTCGTTCTGCTTCTTCTTGGACAGAAATCTGCTTCTGCATTGCATGCATTGATGTTGAGTATATATAACAGAAATTTGGGAGTAGCATGCAGATGAAAATGCTGAAAGTAAACCTAAAAACAACTTACGCAAAACCAGTAACCCCGAAGAGGAAACTTTGTTTAGAAATAGCTTTCTGAAGACTCCTGAGTTTGGAGAAAATCTCTCGGCCCTTGAGATAAGAGCTCCCGAAACAAGCCCTTGAGATGACATCTGCTGATATACCCCTCAAATCTTCATCCACTCTAATATCGGCTGCTCCTAGTACACGACCTTCTGCTTCTATAAAGTCTTGCCATTTTCGCAGCAACGGCAGTGTCGATTCCACCATTAGCCCCACCATCCCCTACACAATAACGCAATCTTCATTAATTTCTAATATTAAAACATAACTAATTAATTTTAAGTATGCTTAGTACATGTATAAATAAATACACAGTAATTAATCCACAAATTACCTTGACCTTTTCCATGAAGAACTCGGGTGCAACAATTTTTCTCTGTTGAGCCCAAATATGCCCATTGGATCTCAAAATGCCATTGCCGAGCATAGGAGCAAGTCTCTTAGTTACATAAGAAGGTTTACCCAAGTCCAGAGAAATGCTCTGGTTCATCTCCTTCACTAGCTCAGGCTGGTTGACATACAAGTGTTGCCTCATTCCCGTTGAATACGTATATACCGGACCTGCATGCATGAATTAGCATTCTAAAATTCTTACTATAAATGTATATATATACATACAGATGCAGTACACAGCCCTATACATACTAATAACTAATTAATAAGTTTTTTCCTTGGTTCTTATGTTACATTGTTCGTGGAGATGTCCACATAAATTTAATTATTGAGGTGCCAGGGCCGGGCAATCGTCATCTGTCTAGATGATATGCCATGCCAGCTCTGGATAATTCTGGGACCATGTATTATTATATAACGGATAATTAGAGAGTGATAAGTATGTATTTTAATTAAAAAGAAAATTCCTTGTCACCACTAACACCCCCATTATGAATCATATTTTAATCGAGAAGCAAATATTTAGTAATTAAAATTGCCGACTTAATTTCAGTAGTGACCCAAAACCAATCTTCGTTCTCTCTCTTCTACTGAGAGAAAGTTGACTTGGCAGTCGATCACACACCCTGGCAAATTTAATGAACTCGACAATGACCAATTCGCAAGGGGTGTTTGTGTGTGTATCGTGTCTTCCTCCCTTGTAAGCTGGTCGAAAGAATATTAAAAGTTTCAGATATTGATGTTTGCTGACTATCGACTCATGTGTTTTATATTCACACTCGCACCGACTTTTGAGCCAAGAATAAATAAAATAAAGCATCCAATATAATGTCCATGCAGCTAGCTAGCTTTAGCTAGCATATTGTGTATTAATTATTACCTTATGACTCAAATTAGACGTATGCCCTACATACATTGAATCAAGCAAGCGAAGAGACGGAGGAGGAGGAGGAGAATAGGTTACCGTATTGTTTTCTCCACTGTTCGAAATATGGGAAGAGCGTACAGGTATAGTCGTCGGCAACGATATCGGTAGCAGTACGATTGGATGGTTTTGCAGATTCTGCAGATTTTGATTGGATCTTCTGCATCTCCGGCAGATTCCCGTATATGATCGAGGGTGGAGGACCTTTTATCCCTTGCGTCCTCAGCTTTATTCTCACTCTCTCCGACCTTGACCAGATTGCTTTGTAGAGATGAATGAACAAGCAAACGATTCCCAGAACGATAACTGAAGAAATCATTCTGAAAACAAGAATATTTCCCACCTCCATTTTCTTCCTGCTCTTTACTATGCTGTGCCTGCTTCTGTGGTTTCTCTCTTTTGACGATCCTGTGTGCAACAGTGCTACTTCTAAGTACGTTTGCTTACGCGATAGTGAGTGTGTGTGTGTATAGCAGTGTGAAAGCCGGTTTGGACATTATTAATTTACTGCTAGAAGATGTAGACAAGCATAAAGCAAGGCAAGGCAAGCAGCAGGGCAAGTAGGCGTCTTAAACTTCTTCTTCTACTAATGAGCGTGTAGCGGAGGCACGCATGACATGTACGCACACACTTTAAATCATTTTCATTAGATGATTGGACCCCTTTGAAATTGACCTCTACACCACGTTTTGTTGGGACAGAGGTCATAGTCCAAAGATAGGTAGATAGACATTACCATATTATTCATTCAATACATGCATAGATGTGCTGGGGTTACTAGTTTCATTCACATGGAGGATCAGCCAAGCTAATGCCAGTTATGTGATTGATTGATTTGATTTGTCTGCTGAGTTCTTGGCAGTTGGTCCGGACTAACAGAGTCAGAGTGACAGCATTAATTAAAGGAAATTTTTTTAAACAAGAACACCATAGGAGAGGTATATTAGTACCACCATTTCCACCTCCCCCACCCCACCCCAACCCTTTTTATTTAATTAAAAAGAAAAATATGCTCCCTCTGCCTTGATTTGAGTTGTCAATCTCAGAGTAGTAAACCCCGGATTCCTCCACTGGGTTTGAATCAAGTTACCTTCTTGGATTATTTGGTTTATTGTTTGACTTGTAGTTAAGGGTGAATGAAATTGTCAAAGTAAAAATGATAACGTTTTTCAATGCCCATCCATGCTCTCTCTCTCTCGATCTCGATTACATCAATCACTCTCTTATAAATGTTAATTAATAATAATAAATTAAAATTATAAATTAAAATTTTATTAATTAATTTTATATTTTATTATATTAATATAAAATTAATAAAATATTAATATATAATTTGAATTCTCTGTTAATAATTATATCATATATTATTATATATTTAAAAATTAAAAAAAAAGAAAAAAGAAAGAAAGATTCTAAGACCATTGTATTAGAGCCAGTAACCCACGACTAAAGGATGTTTACAGTTATTTATTAGTGCTTAGTGATTAGGGACTTTTTGTTTAAAATTGTAAAGTTTTGTTTTTATCTGTAAAAACGTATACAAATAGGGACCTAAAAGATATTACGGCATTAGCATGTCCGTTTCGAATTTCCACGTCTAATTTTAAACTCTCGTCAACGCACGTGCTAGTGGGCTCGGCTTGGCTTTGCCATGTCTGCAATATACGGTGTCGTTTTCTCTCCCTTTCAAAAAATACAGGCTTTGGTAGAGTTCTAAACGGGGGCTAACAGCGCTTATTTTAATTTAGCCCAGAATTACAGGCCCAATGACAAGAGAGAGAATTACTAGAGCCAGCCCTAATGAAATTAATTAATTAATACGAACACGAAGCCGAGGTGGTTTTGATTTCAATTCACAAGGGTGATGTTTGACAACGACAACAGAAGAACACTGTTAAAATTACCCTCTCCGTCGGCCAGTGGTAACTCGTTTACATCGGAGAACTTCTCAAGTGGAATATGACTTGAGTGTTCGGTGGGGGCTGGTTTTTTACTGAAGGTTGCGAGTGAGAGGGAGATGGACGGTGGAGGCGGAGGGAGGAGGATAACGGTGAGCCCGAGGCCTTGCAGTGGAAGAAGGGTGTTGGCAAATAAACGAGGTCGTGGTGGTTGGGCTGGCTTTGATGGCTTCGTCAACAGCGTTAAGAAACTTCAGAGACGCGAAATCAGTTCTAAACGTGACCGTGCCTTCACCATGACCGATGCCCAGGAGAGATTTCGCAACATTCGTTTGCAGGTTAGCTCTTTTCTAGTTTGATTTCGATTTTTTTTTCCAAACTTTTATGTTTTGTTCGCTTAGCTCAATAATTAACTTTTAAAGTCTGATCGGTGGAGTTACATTCATAGTGTCTGATTCCAGCTAATTTTATCTATAACTATGGTCTGTTATCTGCACTGTCTAGCTTCGTGAGAACCCAACTTGTAATAGGCATCTTAATGAATTTTGTTTTATAGCTTAGGTTGACCATTCTGCTAGGTGGTTCTTTGATCTAATCTGCATTCTCATATTATTTCATTGTAAAGTTATTGAATGTAACTTCCCATGGACTAAAAGACTCTACTTTTAACTCCAAGTTCAAGCTGAATAATGAGACCTTATCTATTGCTGAACAACTAGAGACTATGCTTTTTATACTTCTTAATGTTATTGCATGCTTGTACTCAGTCTCTAGATTTTGAAATTAGAAATAGGAGTTCCATTTTCTTTGAGATGGCAATTTGATTTGGGTGTGTTTTTAATTCACATAAAGCTGGAAGCTAAAGTTCACGATTCTCATATCCATGTCTTGGCAGTCTCCACAAGCATGTTGATCAAGAGGATGATGACAAACAAAGTTATTGATATTAAAGCAATTTTGATGAACTCGGTTGTGAGGGAATAATAATTCCCTCCATATGCTGTCGTATTAAGACCCACTTCTGATATGTATTTCCTTGCATATCATTTATTGTAAATTATCAATGGGTGCTCCATTTCTCTGATAATTGTTAACAAGACTTACTCTGATATTGTTGATGTTGGGCTTTCTTATTTAATCTTATGCTTCTTATATGTTATGCCAATTTGTACACAGGAGGAATATGATACACATGATCCAAAAGGCCATTGTTCCGTGCTACTGCCATTTTTGAGAAAGAGGTCAACGATTATTGAGATTGTGGCTGCACGGGACATTGTGTTTGCCCTTGCGCAGTCTGGTGTTTGTGCTGCATTTAGCCGAGGTAGGAACCGTACTTTTCATTCCTGCAAAATTTAGATGGTTATAGTTTCATAGTCTGATTACAAAGAGAGTAGATTGATGAGACAATATTTTCACTTTCTTTGTTGGTTGCAGAAACAAACCAAAGGATATGCTTTCTAAATGTCACTGCCGATGAAGTTATAAGAAGTTTGTTTTATAATAAGAACAATGACTCACTTATCACAGTTTCAGTTTTTGCTTTGGACAATTTCAGCTCTTTAAAATGCAGAAGCACAAGAGTAGAGTATGTGTACCCCCTTTCTTGAAAAGTAAATTGGAGAGAGGGAATATGGAATTGAAGAGATTTAAAAAAGCTTTTAAGTTTTAGTTGTATACTGTATTTTCGCCTTCATTTTCTTGCAAAATCACATCCCTTCTTTTTTCAGATACATATGGAGAGGTAAACCAGATGCTGGTTTTGCCCTTTTCGAGTCCGAGTCACTAAAGTGGCCTGGTTTTGTAGAGTTTGATGATGTAAATGGAAAGGTACTCACATATTCTGCACAGGATAGGTAAGTCTTGTACTGCACCAATGTGCTTTTCTGTGAAGATATCATTATCTAGTGGACTATCAACTTATTCTTTTTCTGTTTACATATCTCTTGTCAGTATATACAAGGTGTTTGACCTAAAAAATTATACAATGCTCTACTCCATATCTGATAAAAATGTTCAAGAGATTAAAATCAGGTAATATTTCTTTAGAAGATAGCTTATTTTCTAGTTTTATGCTTGAACACTCACAAATTACTGGTGGTTCATGTGATTGTTATAATGATAAGAGTTGATTTGTTTGTTTGATCTGCCTTCTTTTGCGCTTACCTAGCTTTCATTTAATGGTTTTTCTCAACAGTCCAGGGATTATGCTGTTGATTTTTACTAAAGCTAGTGGCCACGTTCCTCTTAAGATTCTTTCAATAGAGGATGGTACAGTTCTGAAATCTTTTAACCATCTTCTTCATCGGAATAAGAAGGTGGATTTTATTGAACAGTTCAATGAGAAGCTTCTGGTTAAGCAAGAAAAGGAGAATCTTCAGATTCTTGATGTAAGGATCTTTGTTGTTTATTGCAATAGTAGTTGTTCGTTGCCTATAGTATATCTGACTTCTGTCACTTTAGGTTCGAAATTTTGAGCTAACAGAAGTTAGCAGAACTGAATTTATGACTCCATCGGCATTTATATTTCTATATGAGAATCAGCTGTTCCTAACCTTTAAAAATCGAACTGTGGCTGTTTGGAACTTCCGAGGGGAGCTTGTTACCTCATTTGAGGATCACCTTTTGTGGCATCCTGACTGCAACACTAACAACATATATATAACAAGTGATCAAGATCTTATAATCTCTTACTGCAAGGCTGATTCTGATGATCCATTATCTGAAGGAAACGGTACTCTCTCTCTCTCTCTCTCTCTCAAAACACTTATGTCACATGTCAAATTTGATGGAGTACTATTAGCTACAAGATAAATTTCAAAATTCAGCATGTCCATGGTGTAGGAAAACTGGTTCTGTTTCTAGTCTGGCATGTCAAAGGTTGACCAGTTTGCTTAATCTGTTCATAAATGGAAAAAAGAAAGAAATGTGCAAAATTGTTTAATTTGAAAATTTAGGATTCAATAAAGCCTCTAAGTAGGCGTTTGGTTAGTGATTTGTTACTGGGTTTTCTGCCCTTGTGGTTTGGTTTCAGACTATCAAGTTGAAAATGTTGTTAAATTTTTAGTGTTTATATGTATTGATTTTTGATGGTATAAAATCATATGTATTTTCACCTTGTCTGCGGCTAATGATACTAATAAATGGTATCACGCTGTCAACTCTATGATCTGGACTTGATTTTCATGTACTACATGTGTCATGCACTATTGGCTTCCCTATAAATATGCGTTGCTTCCACAATCTCAGATTTCTTAAACAGTTTTCTTATATCACTCTTTGGTAAATTGCCCCTTTGCTAATTTGCTTGTACCTTATACCTATCTGGTGCAGCAGGGTCGATCAATATTAGCAATATCTTGACAGGGAAATGCCTTGCTAAAATAAGAGCGAGCAACAGTATCCCAATGGAAAATGAATGCAGTGGCAGTGGTGATTCCAGCAGTGTCAGTTGCAAGACGAAGAAGCAGACCCATACCACCAGAATTAGAAGCACGGTTGCAGAGGCTTTGGAAGATATTACAGCTCTCTTCTACGACGAAGAGCGCAATGAAATTTACACTGGAAATAGGCATGGTCTAGTTCATGTATGGTCAAACTGATGATTTCGATTTGTTTTTATTTTGATGAGATGCATAATTTTTCATCCCAAGGGTCCAAATGGCTGTGCTGTCCCTATATGAATTCCCTGAATGTGTAACACAGGACACTTCTGTTCCATTTTGTTTATTCGGTGTCCTGTCATCTTTTTCTCGCTTCCAGGCCTTTCTTCTAATGGTCGCTCTTAAACCTTCCAACTTTAATATTGATTTCTTTACCTTGCGAGCTTAACGCAAGGTAATAAAATTTTTCTAGTTCCAGACAGAGGGAGTGTAAGAATTTAATAGTTCATCAGGCCGTAGCATGTCCCTAAATAACCGCTAAATGGGAATGAGAGATGATATGATAATAATAATAATAAAAATGGGATGAAGTTAGTCGTGATATTTGGACTGACATAAAGTCCGTAGGTTAAGGTTATTGGGCAACAGTAAGACATGGATCACGACCGGACAGGGCAGGACCAGAAGGAAAAAAGAAGGCAATCAACGCGCTAAACCGATTGTTGTGTGTGATATTTGAACGCAGTACGACGGATGCCCTGGAGAGATTTCGCAACTTTCATTAGCAGGTTATCTGGTTAACAATTAATTTGAAGCAGTAGTCAGTAGAGCAGATGCGCATGGATTTGATCAATAAGAATTACACTATATTATGTGTTTAACTCGTGCAGATATCGATGTTAAATTATGAAGTTTTTATCCGGAGAGATCACCCTGATTGCAGCTGTAGTAGCGCATGCATCACAAATGATTGGTATGTTGTAATCTCTTACCGCAAGGATGAATCCTTTACGCGGTAAGCTTTGTCTCTCTCGCCCACTCCCTTAAATGGAGTATCGTACGACTGTAAATAAGCCTTCTGCAAAACAATATTGGCATTGAACTGCGCGTTGCTTCTCTGATGCTGATGCTGCAGGGTTCACCAATATCAGCAATGTTTTGACTGGGAAATCCCTTGCTGAAGAATAAGAACAAGCAATTCCCGTGCCTCCAGAAATCGGATCACAGCTGGAGAAGCCTTGAAGGATATTCCCACTCTGTTAGATGACCAAGGCAATTCCCATGAGATTTATACAGGCAATAGACACGGTTGACTTCGTGTAAGGTGTAACTGCAGAACCCGCGGAAGACAACACCGTTCTCTTCTGTGAGAAGGCCGCAATGAGAATCATAGCACCTTATGTTGTCACCGATTAGTTCAACATGTTTCCACTCTGTTAAAAATGCATAATTGATCTTGCGTGTTTTCATATTTCTTTTCTACCCTTTCAAGTTAAGCAAGCAAGAACTAAGCAGGCATATTTGCATCCGTGTTGCCTTGCACCTTTTGCTAGCTAGCTGGTAGTATGGCATGGATTGTTGCATCGAACCGATGGAATTGGAAATGGGAATGGATCTAACATAACATGCAGTGTAGCAGAAGGACCAAAGTTATCCATGGTACTTCACATGGAGTGGAATCAGAGAGCAATCAATGGTTAGAATGCTTTAAGACTTTCCAACCTCTTCCAACTTTGCTGAAGTGGTGGTTAGGAGTTGCAGTCTTAATTGACAGAAGGCGAACACATGGCAAGACATTAGTAATGCGCGAGTCTCACGCGTATTGACGACGCGTGGTGTTTATTATTTGTTGTTAGATTTCGGAAACTAATTTGCGAACGCAATCAACGGGCTAGATGAGCTGCCATTACACTCTGCTCTCCACTCTTCACACTCACTTCACTTGTGGTGTTGTCATTATTATTATTTTATTAAAAGTGAAAAGAATAAAAGGGAAGGGAAGGGAAGGGAAGGGAAGGAAAATCAAGAATGAATAAATAAAATGAAGGAAATGTGAGCCTACGCTCATTCAAGATCTCTTTTGTCTTCGTCTTTGCTTCACAAGCTTAACAACCAAGAAACACTTTTAGCAAGCATTCTTCAACCCGCTACTTGAAGGCAAATCACCCTTCTTCCATTAGCTTTCCCAAACTCGACTCCCTTTTTTTGCTAGATTCCAGCACCATTTTTGGGTTTGGTAGTTACTAAAATCCTGGTAATGAGTGTTGACGACTCTTTGCTTTAGAATTTTTGTTCTTTTCATGGCTATTGACTGTGCACTTTGATTGGTGCTTGCTATATAGCTTTCATCACTGTCGGTGGTGTTATTTTATTTTGTTTTATTGCATTTTTTATTATCTGTTCTGGGTAATATTGTTTTTGTCATTTGCTAGATCTGACTTCTATGTTGGGTTTTTCTACTTTTCTATTCAGCGGTCGCTAAACTAATTTAGCGGTGAATGCAGCCAAATGATTAATCCTTCTTTGGTTCTGTTAATTTCAAAAATGTTTAGGTAGTTTCTCATTGGTAAATCCTGCCAACCCGTTAGAATTTATGTAATAATAAAGTTTTTATTATTATTACATGCAGGATGCGAAGCCAATTATCACTAGATATAATTGACAAAACTCAATTTTCTTTTTGGGTTAGCTCATTTTTGTTGCTGTAATATGTGTTTATGGAATTTTTCGTTTTTTTATTTTATTTTATTTTTTTTGTTTATTTCTGAACAATGAATGTTGAGTTAAATCTTTTGAGATTCCTATTTATTATATACATTTATTCTTTTAAAACAATTTATTTAGGTGTTAATTTTATTGATAACTTGCTTAGATGAATCTATTATTTTCATCCGTTCAATTACTTCTCGTGGTGTTCTCATTACAGTTTAACTAGATTAGTAATTGATGTACAATGCACTGAGTCTTTTAGATCTATAATTGCTCATGTAGGATGCAGATTTTAGAACCTTGGTAAACTCCACTTTCTTTTCCTTGGTGTTCAAAGCTTTATGCTAAATATAATGGAAAATGGAAGATAAAATCATTGCAAGATTGCAGTCTAGATTAGCCTTTCCTTGATCCTTAATTTTTCTTCTTTTCAAAAAAATAATGGAAAATTTCTCTACCTTCTCTGTTTTCTGTGCTTCTGAGCTAGCTAGTTGGAATGGAGGGTGGATTGGATGCTGATGCACCTTTGGAATATGCTGACATTCAAATTTTTCCAGCCCAAAACAGGTGAGGTAGCTTTTTTGTAAACTTCATTTGAGGTGTTTCAGTGAACGAGTAGATTCCCAATTTTATATCATTACAAATGAAAGAAACTTTTTGTTGCATTGAAATTCCTGGTTTGTGTTAAATAAAAATGATTGGAGAAAGTTATCAAATGATCATATTTTTGTATGTGAATTGGATCTTTATGTTCTTTGGATTTTGATTTAATTGATATTGGAAACATGTCATAAACATGAGCATTGAGAGAAGCAGATACTTGCATACAGTCTAGTAACTCTCCCTAAATTTTGTTGAGTTAATGTATTTAAGGTCTTCAGTCATAAATAGAGCACATGTATCTCTATCCTCACATTAAAGGACTACTTTAGTTAATTAGCATTGTTGTTGCAACTAAATCTTGGTACCCTTTGGTAGCTAACCTTATAAGTATATCCAGATATTTCTCCATATTCATTTTCATTTGCTATTTTGTTTTTATCTTGTATAAACTTCTGTTAATTGTTGGGGCTCTCGTAGGTATGAAGCATTTGTTTGTAGAGACAACACAGTGGAGAAATTGGCAGTTGGGCCTCTGGAGCAATTGTTGCCATTCATACCAGAGTTAAAAACCTCGCACACTGAAGGATCCACTGCTAACTTTAAACTCGAACTACCAGGAAATGTCAATGGTCCAGCATGGTTTACAAAATCAACCTTAAACAGGTTCCTATCATATAAGTGCTTTTGTTTTATTGTCATTTTTATTTGTCCTTGTTTTTTCCCAACAAGACAGGTGACTACTTTTCTACTTATTATAATCATTGTTTTTCTTCTCAGATTCCTAAATATTATTGGCTCCCCAGATCTTGTAAATATCAGTAAGGTTGTTGAAGGTGAGATGTCTCAATTGGAAGATGCCAGAAAATTTCATCTTTCTTTATACTCCCAGGTAATGAATGATTCATGTCCTTGTGTGAATTGATTTGGGATGCCTACAGTTGCTTATTGCAAACATTTTATTTTCCTAGGGCCATCAGGATCAGTTTGAATCTGGAGAAACAGGTAATTTCTACTAAGTCTTGCATATTAGAAAATTACTGCTGATGATTAGCTGCATTTTACTTTGATAAGTCAGTAGCTACCTAAGATGTTCTAAATTGCTGTTTCTCCAATAAAAGGGGAACGCTCTTTCTGTGAGTAGTGAGTCACAAGGAATCTCAAGAAAGGTGAACCTTCCAAATGTATGATTCTTGTTTCAACATGTGTCTTCTTTGGAACTTGGGAGGTGTAATAGTGTGACAATGGGGTCTTTCTGGATAATGCTTCTGTTAAAAAATATGGAAGACTGTAGTGGCAAGTATTGTTGTTGTTGGTAGTGCCAGTTTTTTCTTTTTTCTCTCTTATAACTTTGTTTTGGTCCAAACTATTATTTATTGTTTCTGTATTCCTGCTTTTTATGGGCCCACCGGCCTAGAAGCGTCTCAAGCTCTAGTTTTTAAGTTTTTGGACATTGGGTTTCTTTGTTGTTAAGATAGTTAATGATGTCTGACACCTACACATGCACCATAGCTAACATCCCTGTCTGTAAATGCTGGATTTCGGACTTTTATATAACAATTTGCAACACTTTAAACAAATAAAACTACAGCTTATGATATAGCAGACAGGCTTTTGGTTGTTGAGCTAGATCATTATCCAATTCTAAGATCAATTTCACACAAGAAGAAATTTGCTTTATTGATATTCCTTTATCCCCTTGAAATGAAATCAAACCATGTTGCTTAAGTTTTAACCTTGTGCTAAGTATGTGCGTGTGCAGGTAATCTTTCCCATTTGTCTAATGTTTGTTGTTCTGCATTGCACTAAAGATGCCTTCAATTTCCTGATTTCGGCATATACTAATGAAATGCACTTTTCCTCTTTTTGACAGATGGGCTCAACTCAAATGCCATGGCTTCACTAGTCAAGGTAATCACTATTCCCTAATATTTTGTATAAATGCACTTTCTGTTTTCAAGGTCTGCAAACATTTCATTGGTTCAGGAGTCCAGGCATTTTATTGTTTGATTTGCTGCTATTCATAAATGTTAATGATTTTCTTTTTCTTTTTGTGTGTCAACTGCCTGATGTTCAGGTTGCATCATCAGACACTTCAAAGTAAGTTCTCGGATTATTATGTTTTTGCAGTCAGCACTTTTTTGAGGCTGCATCTCCTAACGCATAGAAAATTATACTTCCAGGAATGAACTGTTGCGAGCTATGGACTTGAGAATTTCAGCATTAAGAGGGAAATTAGCTGCAGCTTTTAACCAGGCCATTGTTGCCACCTTATCTGATGAAGAAGTGGCTGATGTATCTAAGTTCGTTCAACATTTTGGGGCAGCAGATTTAAAGTAAGTTACCTTCCTGTAGAAAAGATGCAAGGGTTCTCAAACTCTTATTTGCTTCAAAGAATTTGTAAACGCACCTGTTTCAAGTGACAAATCTATACAAGCTGAATGTTTGAAGAAAAGTATGACCTTGTAAGTTTTTCTTTGTATTGCAGTAATTCTGTGTGCAAAGTTTTAGAGCTGAAGAGAAAGAACCAGAGTGCTGAACTCCCTGATAATGACGAATCAAGGTTTGTACGTGTGTCAAGAAATGACAGCGAAAGTAAGTCGAACGGGAATTTTCAGATATCAAAACTTTCACATCCAGATATGCCTGTTAAATATGGAGTTTCACCAGCTAAAGCTGCCCAGGTTGAGCGACAAAGCTCTTCAGAAAGTGAGGAATCTTCTGAGACAAGTGAGGAGAACCAAACCTCTGCTGAAAGAAGTCGAGCTATAATGAGGTCTGCAACACCTAGGCGGTCAGCTTCTCCAATGAGGAGGATTCAAATAGGGAGGGCTGGATCACGCCGGGCTACAGCACTAGCTATTAAGAGCCTTAATTATTTTCCTGCTAGGTCTCAAAGAGATGTAGCTGCAGACGATAGTGAAGAAGAAGGATCTGAACAAACCAGTAAGAAAACTGAGAATAATGTACGGAGAATGAGTGTTCAAGATGCTATCAACCTTTTTGAAAGCAAACAGAGGGATCAAACTGCTGATTCTCAAAAGAGGTGTTCCCTAGCAAATATCCCTCTTAGTGGAAATAAGGCTGTATTGAGGAGATGGAGTTCAGTTATGGGAGAATGTTCTGCTCAAAGCCAACCTCAAATTGATTCTGAGGATTCAGATCCGGTGGCTTCCTCTGATGTAGCGGACAGAGAGTTGTCTAATGGCTTGGTCGAGGTGAATTCAGTGTCTGGTCTTGTGCCTGGAGGTCACACTACTGTTGAGACTGCTGAAGTTGATGAACGGTTGAAACAATGGGAAGAAAGAGCCACAAATCCAATAGATGTTCAAGCAAGTACTAACATTACCCAAGGAGAGGAAATTAACGAGAGATCAACACCCTCAGCTGAATTGACACGACAAAGGGAGGTAGAGTTGAATCAGATGTTGAAGAAAGTGATGGAAACTAAACCAACTAAAAGTAGGAACCTGTTGACTAGCAAAAACCAAAAACTTTCCTGTGAGCAGAGAGGTGGATTTTATGACCACTACAAGGAGAAGAGGGATGAAAAACTTCGAGGAGAGAATGCTCGAAAGCGAGCAGAAAAAGAAGCACAATTCAGAGCGATGCAGCAGATTCTTGATGAGAGGAAAGCTGAAATGGCCATAAAGAATGTAAATGATGTCAGTAAAAAGCGTGCTCTGCACAAGCCCCAAAAATCGGTCAAGAGCCGACCTCAATCTGCAAATCCAAGGAAGGAAACTCCCAAACCCTCTGTTCCAAAGAAAGTTTCATCTAAAACATCGTCCTTGCCTGCTATTCGTCAGTCATGGCCATCAACACCATCTCCAAGAGCTGCAGGTACATCTCCGGCTAAAACTTCAGGTGGGATCTCTTCTGCAGGAACAACACCAACACATCGAAAACCTCAATCAGCACCATTACAGCCTCGACCAACCCCTCAACTGGAAAGATCGCGGCAGAGAAATATGAAGGAAACTGATGCCAAAAACAATCAGAGCTTGAAGGGTGTAAGTGAGAAAAAGCAGCAAACAGTGACAAAAAGTGGCAAAACAACTAAAGCAAAAGTTGCAGCAGTTTCTGGAGACACTGCTGTTCCAGTAAAGCCTAGTTTCTATAACAAGGTTACCAAGAAAAGCAGTGTGGTTCCCCTAGAATCAAAACCCTTTCTACGTAAGGGCTCTGGAACTGGCCCTGGTGTTGGTTCATTTAACAAGATAAAAAAATCTACTCCGGTTGAGGAAACTTTGAAAAAGTCTGAAAATTTGGTTGAACCTCTGGAAAATGACAATGTTAATGCTTCTGGGTTAGTGATTGAGCATCAAGAGCCTAATATTGTGCCACCGGCTCACTGTGATGCTGCTACGGCGTTGGTAACTCCGGTAAATGGTCAGCAGATTTGCAGTGAGGTGGAGTTCAATGAACCTGCTGCTGATAATGATGATGGCATGAAAAACATTACTGTGTCTTGTTCAAAAATTCTAGTTGAAGAAGAATCTATGATCTCCCCTTCTGCTTGGGTGGAAATTGAAGAAGATGAACAGGACCTGCCTAATCAAAATCATGACATCACATCTGAACTTACAGCTCCAGCCAATAATGTACCCATTGGATTGTCAAGTCCTCATGTCCGGCATTCTTTGTCACAGATGCTACAAGAAGAAAGTAGCGAAGCTGATACTAATGAGTGGGGAAATGCAGAAAATCCTCCCGCTGTGGTCTACCAAAAGGATGCTCCAAAAGGATTGAAGAGGCTCTTGAAGTTTGCTCGGAAGAGTAAGGCAGATGCAAATTCAGCAGGTTGGTCAAGCCCATCAGTCTTTTCTGAAGGAGAAGATGATAGTGAGGAATCAAAGGCCGCTATTAAGAGAAATGCTGACAATCTACTAAGAAAGGCCACCCTTCATGCCAAAAATTATGGAGTGCAAAAGACATCATTATCAGAAGACTATGAAAAAAATGTGGATGCCCACTTGCTCTCTGGTAAATATCTTCATATTGCTGGCCATATGCATTCTGCTTAATTTTTGGTGTTATTTAATAGGAACAGGATGGTCATAAGTGAAAAACATCTAGGAAAAAAATCATACTCTGTGCTTTTGTTTTAAATTTGTGGTCCACAAAATCTGAAAATAATATATGAACATAGATGCAAATGTTACTTGTCAGTTTGACTTATTTACCTAGTCTACCATGTCACCCTGAAATGACATGAATATTCTGCTTGCAGCCCAATCAAATTTAAGCAGATTTGATGCCCAGAATTCTCATAAGTTGCATAAGAACCATGTCTCAGCTGCAGCCCCTACAACTAAAGGTAAACTCAGCTTGTTTCTTCTTCTTCTTGTTGATGTTTCTTTTCTCCTATATTAAATTCCAACATCCTCTACTATGTTTTTGTTTCAGCTACCAGGTCATTCTTCTCGCTTTCAGCGTTCAGAGGTAGCAAACCAAACGAGACGAAGCTCTACTAAACTCCAGAACGATTATAAAGTATAGATCATTAACATTAGCTTAATCTCCCAGGCCATCAGCTAGTTTTGGCTTAGAGGCAACAGTTTCCTGACTCCAAAACGATGTTATTATCTTGTATTCTAATGCTTCGGCAAGTTCCCTGCCCGCTGGTGAAGGTTGTGTTTGTAGATTCAATCTTTCAGAGCATATTAGAATGTTCATCGTGGTGGACATAATGGATTGTACGGTTGCCGCCATGTCAAGGTGTCAAACATTGATGGCATCATAAATTAGTAGTCCAATGTTTGACAGTAGTCTTATACTCTGGTTTTACATATGTATGAATTCATTTGTAATATCGTTATCCAAATTCAATTTTATTTTGTTTAAGTTCTCATCTCATGGATTCTTAGCAACAAAACAAAGAACAATCTTGAGACAAGTATCAAAACAAAATCTAAAACAGGAATTTAGGCGAACTTGTCATCTTATTCGAGTTGTTGATCTTGAATGACTTCTCTTGTCGCATGCTACCAATTCTGAAATGTATGTAGTTCCTATGAAAATGTAGATACCCTTAGAATTCCAACAATATAATTGAATAATTAAAGGATGAGTTGATTAAATTATTATTGAATCCTTGGTATGAAGTAATAACAGATTAACATTATTTCTTTCTCACCCGAAGCTGCATTCGAGTTGGGAGTTTTCTGGGAGCAGAGAGGAGCAGTAACAACAAGAACACAGAAAAAAAAAGCAACGACCTTCGGAGAAAAGATCATCAATGGCAAGGGTAAGGACCGAATTTCAAATTTTATTTTCTGGTCAACCGTTTCCAACCATTTTGTAATAATTATTCGTTGTTAGAATTTGCAGAAGAGAAGTATTTTTATGATTGAACAACTGTCTCGAAAATCAATGCTGCCCATGAGTATGAAACTCCAAAGACTGTGGAAGCCGAATTCTCTAAGAACAAAAGTCTCCTCATCGGATTTTGGCAATGGCCCACCTTTCTAAATTTGCAACAAATTCCATGAAAGGTTAGGTTTTTCTCTGAACATATAATTACTTAATAGTTATATAATTATTTATTGTCATGTTTGAAATTTTGAGCTAGTGATGACAATTTTCCAAATATTCTGTTGTTAGGACTAAGGCACTTGAGAAACCCAGATATCCATTTCAGTGAGTGCTGTCACTAATTTTTTTATTCTGTTCCATACTCCATTCGTCTTCGATTGATTCTTAAAATTAGTGAAATGAGCAGCCAGTACATTACATGAAATCTTGGTTTTCTTGTTTTTTTTCAAGTAATGGTTTATTTTAAGTAGTTTATTCTACCACAGTGATGCCTTCTAAATAAAATCGCTGAAGAATGACTTCAAAATTGGCAATCTCATGGAGTTGGCTCTGCTTGATTCAGGATGTGATTGTGAAGCAGGGCCAACTACCTGAAATTGAAAAGAATGAAAAGAGATAACTGCTATGCTGGCTCCTAATTGTTTGAATGATGAAATCTTTGGATTTATGAATGTCTTTTGGGTGTTGCTTTTTTGTCCTGCTCTAATAGGTTGAGGAGAACAAAACTGGATATGCTAAGAGCTTATTGCAGTTTGCTAACAAATTGAGGCCAACAGCTCAAATGGTTGCCCAGAGAAAGCTAGAAAGCGGAATAGCTGAATGTTCAAATCTTCAGTCTGCAACTTTAAACTGTCACATTCAAGCTCCAGATAATCAAATTCCTGCTGTAGCATCCACACATGAGAATATCACCACAACTCCACCTTTGAAGTTCCCAGGGACATCCGCTGGTTGTCAAAGGTTTTCAGGTAGAAAAGTTGGCAATAACAGCACTTTGAATGGAGGAAATGTATCTAGAGTTGACACCATGGATGTATATGATGTCTTAAGGGGAGGAATTGCTCAGACTAGGTGCACCATGAAAGCTCTTGCTGAGATCTGTAGAAGAATGTTCGAAGCTCCCAAGAATGAAAACCCTGTGGGAGCATCTGCACGAAAGGATATCATTGTTCCTCCATCAGTGAAGCTACTTGGGCATTGTGCTGGTAAAGAGTTGGATATTCAGAATGGCACTTTTAGTGGACCAACGACATCTACAGTGGACAGTCCAAGTAAATTTGATTTTATAAGTGGACAGATTACTCAGGCTAGCAGCACAAATGAAAATCTTGGAAATATGAGAGGGGAAATGGTTCAGACCATGACAAGTGATTTTGATATGTATACTGCTTTCAAAGAAGGCATCTCTGCATCTGGACACGAAAACCTCAATTTTCCTGCAGAATGGAACACAGACAACAACCCAAACAAGTTTAGTTTCGTAAAGATGATGCTAGATGCTATTATGGATAGGCCAGGCAGGACAAATTAGGTGATTTCTTCAGGGGCAAAAGTGAAAGAATCTGTACCTGCAAGGTATGGTTGTCCATCATTATTTTCATGGCAGTGGCCTGTCCAAACTATGCCAGGAGGGTCAAGTAGGGGTCAACAATTTGGCTTCATTCATCCGGGGGGATTCACACAATCTAGCTGGAATGTGTCAACTTCAAGCTATGCAAGATGTGGTAGGACCAAGCTCTCGAGGCAGTACAGAGCAGGGAAGCCAGGCTAATTGGTTGAAGCTGAACGTTGAAGGGGGGTCTTGTAGCACACAAGGCTTTGGCTCCATGCAGGGTCTAGATTCATATTATCTCAGCGGAGTGCATCAAGTCCAAGCTACAGCGGATAAAGCAGGCCCAAGCCCCGGAGTTAGTATGGTGCCAGGAGGTCAAGTTCCAAATTGGCTTAAGCCAACAGGGTTGGAGTTTGATACAGCAGGAACAAGCCAGGGTAGCAGTATAAATGACGGACCACTTTCAAATTGGTTCAAGCCAACCGAGTTGGGACCACAGCATACCCCTAATAATTGGTTCCAGAAGCAATGCCGACCTTCCAATGAGGCAGAGTTGTTATGTCAAGCTGAACCCTGGCAACAGCAAGGCTGGGGAATTACTCCAAATGTGTACGGCTATGACAAGTGTGCAACTTCTGGACAAAGGCCGTTGAGAATTGGAGCTCCTTCAGATAACCTTCAGAAGCAATCTTTACGGGATTCTTGCTTCCCACAACAATGATCATTTCATTCCTGAATTAAGCCATTGCATATCTATCAGTAAAACTAATGCTACATGACAGTATCTGGTCTTATGCTATCTATTTAGACTATGTTTTCTTATGGTTAAAACAGAAATTACCAAACAGTGGATCTTAAATGAACGTGGGAAAATTCAGTTGGTATTTAAATATCTAACAACACGGGGGTTTCTTTGTGGTATTTCTAACTGCGCTGAATTCTCTAACAAATCGATGTAATTTGTGGATGGTAAGAAATCAACGTTATCCTAGACTTAACAGGCAGTCCTGGTTAAATACTATAGGAGCAATATAGGATAATCTTATAATACAGGAGAATGAATATTATATTACTTCCCACTGGTACTACCGAAATAAAGAGAGATCAGACATGGGATTTGTTGCTGCTGCTAGTTATCCATCCAAATTCATGGACTTCAGGTGGGTAACGAGAAGAGAAAAAAGCAAAGCACAGCTAAATTTGAAACCATAGAAAATTCCCATATACAGATCCACAAACCCATCAGATGTTAATCCTCAGGAGCTGAAACGACTCTACACAAGTTGCAATCATTGCTGCTACTGATTTCGCCAAGTTGGAACAAAACCACTCAAAGGTGGAAGAAGCAGCAGTTAACATTGATAAGCTCTGTGAAAAGCTCTGAATCTTATTCCATTTTTCTTACTCTGGTTTGTTTTATAGGAGACAGATTATCATACTAAAATCAAGAACTGCCAAAAGAGGGCGTACATATTGGGTGGATCATGTTGTTTCATTTGTTTTGAAATACAATCTCACATGTGATGAATTAAATTGACCTACAGAAATGTAGTCTTCACAGTACGCATTGCAAGATCAAGTATCCATAATGAAATCCAGAAAGTTTAATCTTCACATCATGCATTTAATTTTTAATCTTTAATTTTTGGGATACTGTTGGTTTATTCTGCCCTGGTTTGGAATTTCTACATTTTAATCAACTATATGGTGTGACCATTTTAACCATTAGGATTCCAGCCCTTCTGCTTTGTAGGGGAAAAGTTTACAGAATCTTGCCCCACTTGATGCCCAGGTACAAGGATTTTCTCACCATCTAAGCAAAGTAGCCTTCCAAGGAAAGTACAACAATTTCCTTTTCCTCCGTTCCCTATCAACTTATCAAAAGAAAAGCCTCCAGCAAACAAAATTCTCTCACCATCTCTCATTTTCTCAACTTGCCACTGATATGGGAACATTTTGGGTTGAAGTTTCCCTCATTTCTGCCCGTGGACTCAGGCGATCTTCCTCTCTTTGGAAGCTCCAATGGTTTGCTATTGCGTGGATTGATCCTAACAACAAATACTGTACTAAGATTGATGCTTCTGGGAATGCAAACCCTGTATGGAAAACTAAGTTTGCAGCCCGAGTTGATGACTCAAACTTCCAAGACATGGAGCTTCATGTCGAAGTATACAGTAGAGAGCCTATTTTTCTTAGAGAGAGGCTTCAGGGGACTGCAGCTATTCTCTTCAAAGAATTTCTGGCCAAGTATGGCAAAAGCTCTGAGGGTTCAAGTCCAGGAACTGAATCAATTGGGAGCTATCAGTTGCGGAAAAGAAATTCCAACAAACCTCGAGGATTTATTGATATTTCAATTCACATCTCAGAGGAAAGGGAAGGGCCGAGTTCATACAGAGGTATTCTGATCATGAAGCTTAACACTCAGTCATATAAAAAGGCGATTTCAACTTCAGTTTGTCTGTAATGTTTTATAATGCTTTTTGGACAAGCATGATGATTGAAGCTCTTCTTGAAGCTGTAACAACCTGATCCCAGATTAGAGTGCTGGGGGATAGCAACCTACTCTGAGATTTGGGATCAGGTTCTGGATGAAAACAACTTAACCTCTAAGATGGGAATTTAGACATATGAATGTTATATTTAATATTTTTTCAGGTAACGAGGGAGGAAGCGTGCTCATGGATCACAGCAACAGCATTACATTAACTTATGAAGGTGCACCAGGACAAGCCTACACGACCCAGCTGCCTCCAGCCCCACTTCGTGGACCAGAAAATAAATCTCCGACAAAATTTCCCTTTTCAAACCCATCCGTTGGAGGAACAATTGGAGGAACAAGCTATGCTCCAGCTGCTGGACCCAGCTCTCGTCCACCACGAACACCTTCACCACCACCACCGCCTGCCAATGTAGGTTACATACCTACTTTTATCGCCAGGACAGAGAATTTATCGGGATCTTATGTTAATATGCCGTCGTCTGGCCCTCCTGGACAAAGGATCAAACCTGGGTTTGGAATGGGAGTTGGTGCTGGGGCACTAGCAGCTGGAGCTGTTGTCTTTGGTGATGATTTCATGTCAGGATTTGATATTCCGGCAGGCTTACAGGATGCTAGTCTTACCATATCAACTGATCCTCCTTTCTGATGTTATTATCTCCTGTAAATATGGCGTTCTATAAGATGGCATCAAATTGATCAGTTATTCTACAAGGATTCAATCAGTCTGGCGAAACATTTCATTTAGTATCTACCATAGGTCCTCTATGTACAAGTCATTTGATTGACATGTTCAAAGCCTATTTGGCTGCCATAGCAGAAACTCTGGAACAGTTGATATTACACCATTGTGAAACTATAAAGGTGTCAAGTACAACTTTCGCATATCCAAATTATCATAAAGAAGAAGACTGGGGACTTAAGTACTCCGTTACATTGTTGTATATTGACAAAATAGTACTGTTTCTCTGAAAAGAGTTGACAAGGTTCATATATCATATTCGTTGAATACTGCAAATTGCAAGACCAGTGCTATTGACATGGGTTTAGAATTTGTATGCTACACTTGATCTTACCAGTCTACCTTTTAACCATCGTTGAACATTAATGTGCAAGAGCAATGCTCTTGATGCACTAAATTGCTGCTTGCGTGCTCTTCTCCTCTGAAAAACCAAAAGATCTTTGCAGAAACCTTGCAACAATTGAAACAAACTCCTCAACTTTTTCTTCATGGGGCAAGTGGCCACAATTCTTAATTACTTCAAGGGTAGACCCATGCATGGCTAGTGAAAGTCTCTCAGCATTCCAAGATGGGACAATTCGGTCAGTGTCACCCGTGACAATCAAAACTGCATTTGATGTTGAAAACGACAAATATCATCATTAATGATAGGACATATGGAAGAGTGAAGGATAAGTAAATTCTGAGATCAATCTTTGATAGGATAGAATGTAACATGCATGTTTAATGAAATGATTATAAAATGGTTTCAGAAGTGTAGCCACAATACAATCTCGGCTAGATGCTTGACAAAGTAGCTATGATAAAGCTTATGGTATCATTACCAGGACATGCGATTTCATGAAGTCTTTTTGTTAGTGGTGGCTTCACTTCAGATTCAGTATCTATAAGCATTGCTGCTGTGAACTCCACAAGAGCCTTGTCCCAACCCTTGGCCCTCAATGGCTGCATATAATACAAATGTGCAGGTCAGTGCTATGCAGATAACAACTGGTTATTGCAGTAAAATTATCTCATGATTTTTAAGTACTTCATTCTACCATACAGAAAATTAAGAAGAAGCAAGAGTGACAAAGCTATTGGGATAAATTACCTTTGTATAACCATCTAGGATATGTTCACCAACTTCTTTAGAATTAAACCATGCACTTCGTACAGCAGTGATACCAAATTTATCAATTAACATTCTTACCTGAGATTCATGAAGGCAAGTCATTGACAAGTATGTAATTAGGTATGTGAACAACTTAAGCCAAGTGTACCACAAAAATCATCCAGAAAGAAATTACCACAAAACTCATCCAGAAAGAAATTATGTACCAGCATTACAGCAAAGGCAGAGCGCAGAATAGCTGACAGTACTTTCTTACACAGAGAGCGGAGCTTATACACCATCCCCTTTGCTGCTCGCATTATTGCCTGGGTAAGATACTTGATAAACATTGACAAAATCGTGTACAGTTTGTAAAATGGCTTCAATGGATTAATTGAATTCGCTGCATCTCTTTCACTCTGATCATTTCTTCCCAAGGGATTTCCTTTATCAACCTTTTGTATGAAACGTGGGGCCAATATAGCAGGGGCAACAAGGATCAGAGCAGCAACTCTTTCAGGAGCTTCAAAATATGAATTAACAGCTACAAGAGAGCCAGCAGAATGGCTTGCATTGCCAATGTTTTAACAAGTTTGCACAGATATGAGATTTTAGAATAAAAGACAAAACAAAAGGAACCAAATATAGACTGATAAAAGGTAAAAAAAAAGGTTAGGATCTAGTTTCAACAAGGAAAATTTTGATTAGAAAAGGAACATACCCCACCAGAATTACCTTCTCAGCTGCCAAGAAATCAATGAAGTACAAGGTAGCAAGCACAGCAAATGCCATGGAGTAGGGATTGAGAGGCTTTTTATTCTCAGCATCAGGTGTTGGATGCTGAAAAGAAAATATCCTCGATGTCAACCCAAAGGCTGGCCTATCGAAGGCAAGAACTTTGGAGCCGGTGACCTCTGCCAAAGGCTTCATGACTTGGTTCCAAGAGAAAACAGAAGCTCCAAATCCATGCAATAAAATCATTGGAAAACCAATTTTCTTAGTTCCATGAGGAAGTTGAGAAATAGCCTGACTCTGTAATGAGTTATGTGATTGTGATTCTGCATCATATACTTTGTGGTGTATCTCCACTCCCTGGAACTCACAGAAACAACTATCTGGATCAGCCAAAAGTTTAGGATCCAACAATTCATCTTGATCAATGCCAGCAATTCTCCTCCTTTTCTGCTTTATTTTTGCATCCAGCAGTTGCTCTGGAGACTCAAATTGAACAACACATGATTGTAAGTAGCCATTCAATATCAAGCTAACATGGTTCTCCAAGCACAACAAGGGCACGGAAAAGCACTTAAATAAGTTTTAGAAAGGAACAGTATCCAAATTTTAGAAAATTCGCATTCCATTTCCCTCAAAAATTCACAGAACCAACCAGATATTAATCTTGTAGCAAATGCATGAAGTAAATGAATACTGCTTGTTCATTCAGTTTCCAAACATGCACAACGTTAATCTGCATGTATGTGAAAAGACAGACACAATGCAGATAAGAAGAAAGAAATAACAGCAAGTAGATCACAATATATACCATTATTCTGACTAGTATCCATAATGCAATTCAACTTTATCACAAAAATATTGTTGGAGCGAGTATGTTAATATAGGAACAGAGGTGTTTCAAAGGGGAGAAGTTGGGTAGTGATTACCAGATATACAGCATCTTTTTCAAGCTGGTATACTTAACTTTAATTGTATCATACACAGGCACAAGTAAATACATTGAATACACAGAGGGGGCAATGACAAATGGAGTATATACAATGTATGATGAAGCTACTTGTATGCAAGGTTTGCAAAAATAAAAAATCTTCGACAGTCATTCAAACCAAGCAAGCTCCACAACTATGCATGTTAGGTATGCAAAATTAATGATGTCTATTTTTCAAACTTTTATTCAACCCAGACATGCTCCTCAATTATGCAAGTCAATATAGGACAAGCAAATGAAGTTGAGCAGCTAAGCATTAATTGAATGGATAACATAAAAAATGGAAGACGAGACAAAAATAAACCTGAGTAATGGGCACCTGGGAGCGGAGAGGAAGAAGAAGAAGCAGCAGCACAGGGCGTGATTCTCTTAGAGATGCTAGCAATACAAGTCGCAGTTGGCTTCTTCTTCTTGTACAAATGTTGGGGATTAGGATCCCAGCTTGCACATCTACTTCTGCAACTTGTCTCCCAATTATGGATTTCATAGACGTGACTGTGGCAGCCAAATTCATTAGTGAACTTGAAAAAATCTGAATTTACAGCCAATCCCATCTTTAGAAAATTCATAATTCAAACGCACACCCAACTGACAAGAGAGACTGAATTCCCATGAACCAGGAGGCGAATGTCTTGCAAGTACAATCAATTAGAACAGGGAACATGGTTCTACCGTTGAAGCTCATTTATAATTTTAACTCACCTCAAGCCTTTTTCTTATTTTTAATTAAAAGTTTTTTTAAAAGTAATTTATTTAATAAATTTATAATTATCAAATAAAATATCAAAACAAACAAGCAAAGAAAGCTAATTATGCAGTTAGGGGGCACGTTTGTCTGAAAGATTTCCTGTTGGTCAAAATTAAGATAAAGGTTTGAGGTGGACTAGAATTATGAATAGACGTGGCCATAGGCCATTAAAACAGAGACAACAAGACAATAAAACAAGAGATAACGATGTCGTTTTGTTTCCGTAGTCTTTTAGATGCTTGTGGATGCATCAGCACAGCACTCTTTACTAGAAGATGGAGGCTCTGGTGTGCAAGAAATTGGGTGATCCTACCGTGGGAGTTTACGATGAGAAATCGCCCATCGAGTTTAGTAAAAAAGAGGAAATCCCAGAATTGAATTCTACAACAGCTGTTAGAGTGAAAGTGAAAGCAACAAGCTTGAATTACGCCAATTACTTACAGATATTGGGCAAATACCAGGAGAAACCTCCGTTGCCTTTCATCCCTGGTTCCGATTATTCAGGAATCGTGGATGCGGTGGGTTCTGATGTCTCCAATTTTAAAGTGGGAGATGCTGTCTGTTCGTTTGCGACCCTTGGCTCATTTGCACAATTCATCGTCGCTGATCAGTCCCAATTGTCAGTAGTACACACATGCTGTTCTTTTTCCTCTCCACTTTTTTTCCCTCTGGAATAATCTGAAACGGAATTTGAATATTTTTCATATAAGTTATTAAATATAATCACATTTCATTAAAGGTTTCTGGTGCCAAAGGGCTGCGATTTGGTAGCTGCTGCTGCGATTCCTGTTGCATTTGGAACTTCACATATTGCCCTTGTACATCGAGCCCACTTGTCCTCTGCTCAGGTATCATTATTCCTGCGAATATGAAAATGATGCCCATTTTTGTTTTTTCGCTTATTATATAATATGCTGCATTATTGCTAATGTTGGATGTGTATGTAGGTCTTGCTAGTTCTTGGCGCTGCTGGAGGTGTTGGCCTTGCTGCTGTCCAAATTGGCAAGGTTCTTGGAGCCACTGTCATTGCCGCTGCTCGGTACCTGGTTCCTGATTCTGCTACTCCTTAAACAAAATAAGTTCTCTTGGTATATACGCTTCGTCTAAAAATATTTAGTTTGCAATCATTTTAAAGCTTTTTGTTGTATTTTGTGCATCAGGGGAGCCGAAAAGATAAGATTTCTGAAGTCGTTGGGTGTTGATCACGTAGTAGACTTGAGCCATGAAAATATCATTGTGAGTGTCAAGGCCTTCCTCAAGGCAAGGAAACTAAAAGGGGTTGATGTGCTATACGATCCTGTTGGAGGCAAGCTTACTAAAGAATCTATGAAGCTTTTGAACTGGAGTGCTCAAATCTTGGTCATTGGCTTTGCAAGTGGCGAGGTTCCTGTCATCCCTGCTAATATTGCTCTTGTTAAGGTACTTGATTCCTATTCATTCTTCCAAATTCCAAGCAATGATACGTTCTTTTTTGTTTTTTTTTAAATCTGATTGTTACATAATCGCTGGTTTACTTGTCATATAATTAATATTACAACAATATTACTTGAAAGCTTGTTAATTTACATTCAAAATCCTGCAATGGGAAGAGAGGAAAAAAGAGATTCTTACTGGTTACATATTTTACAATTGTGTGCTCGCATACAGAACTGGACGGTACATGGACTTTACTGGGGTAGCTACAACATACATCGTCCTCATTTGCTTGAAGATTCCACTAGGGAGTTGCTTTCATGGGTGATGAAGGGCTTAATTACTATCCACATTTCTCATATTTACAGTCTGTCAGAGGCAAGAAGCTCTTTAATACTCTCTTTTAACTTTTTTTTTCTTTTGCACTGGACATTCTAAAATTAGTGGAGCTTCAATTGGTGGGCATGAGTAAGGTCACAGATGAACGAGAGGTGTTCAGATCAAGTTCTGTTTTGATCGAGGATGAAGCAGGACTTGGTCTAAACAGGATTTGGGCAACACAACTCAGACTTGGTGGTTAAGCTCTCTTTACTTACTTTGTCTTGTGAGGAAGGACATCACCTTTGAGTTTTTACCTCCTGCTCTATGTCTTGATCCATTGCTGATAGAGACTTATGTTGGTTGGTCAGGCAAAGTTTCTTGTAAGCTGCTTTTCACAAGCTGAAGCTTCAGGGATTCTTGTTTTGGATTAATCATGTTCTCATTTTGCAGTACTATTGATATGTATATATTCAAAGCACAGTTATGTGGTGTATAATTGTTGCTATGCTGTTTAACTATATAACGGGAGATCTGACCCGCTTAATTGCTTGTCCTTGACAGGCCAGCCTCGCCTTCTCTGCCATTAGAGACAGGAAAGCAATCGGAAAGGTGATGATTGCTTTTGATGACATGAAGAGTCCAAGGCCTAAGCTTTAATTGGAGCAGGACTCCGCTGGGATGCAATGAAGAGTGTTACCTCAGCTCTGGATTGTCAAAAGTCCTTTGATTTCCACCAGCTATAACCAATACATGTTGCATGCAGTAGTTCTTATCGAATATCAACTTTATGATTCGTGTGAAGCAATAAGAATTGTAGGCCCTGGAAAATAAGGGGGTTGTGAATAGAATAATCATGAACACTGAATGCCAATTTACCTATTAGAAACCATAAAACCGTTACTCATTGCTTGCAGCATTCAGATGGCATCGCCCATAATGGCTTCATAATAGTTCAATGTGTAAAATTCCTCTATGAGATAATGTTCAAAAACTCGTCAGCAATCCCGATCATGCAGTTAAGCCGTTCACAGATGAAATTTTTAGTTCAAACCGAAGTAAGCCTTTGGATAATAGCATTATTATGACAGGTTATTAGGAAATGTCAATTGATCTGCAGTTGATACAAGACAACAGGAAATGTTATTGAAATAATGCATCGGGAAATGTTGTTGTGACAATCTCTTCGTTGTTCTATCAGGATATATTGAGATAAATTTTGATCAAGAGAACATTTTCCATACCGCAAGCACTTGTATTACCGTTAAAATTTAGCTGCAAGTCAATTTTATAGGATATACAGAAACAAGTAACAATTTCTTTTGCAAGATATCAGTATATTTACACAGAAACACATTTTGGCTTCATATTTACATAGCACAGTAGCAGGAGAACACATATTGGCTCCAGTTAACATAGTTGGCCTACCTAGGCAGGCTGTCAGTTTTCACAAAGCGAACATATTCCTGCTGCAACATCTCCCCTCCATGTTCCGGATCGAAACTGCATCTGTAGAAGCTGAAAATGGGAGGAAAGGACAAATGAGATGGATTATGGAACATGTCCAATCTTTGACAAAAATGTGTGCGCTGCAGTAGCAGCAGCCATTGAAAGAATGGAAGAGAATCACATACCTTCCATCCATGCCAACAATGATGACAGTATTCTGTGATCCAAATGCTGCAACAAATTGGGTGACTTCTGGTAAGTGGAACTGAGCAAATGACCACTCTGAGCTAAAATATTTTGGGAGAACACCTGGCAGAAAGATGTCATAAGTATGAGAAGTTAAGTGAAAATAAAAAACCCAAATTTGGTATTGTTAAATCCTTCCAGCAAGTTTCTGTAACTTCTGAAGTTATTCAATCTTCAGAATACATAATTCAAACTTTCCATTTCTTCGCATTTTTAAATAAGGGGTAAGACAGAACGAAGTTCCAATTTCACACCTAGATGCAAATTATCATGCAGATTACTGCTACTACAGAATTTCTAGCATATTCATGATTAAAAGAAAAGGAACACCGTAAGAAAAAAGACAGGAATTAAAAATGCAGTTCCTTAACCAGTTGAGGACAAACCTTGTTTACCTCTCATAAAAGAAAATGATGAACCTGGGTTGGCCCCAGTGCTTGGTGAAATAAGAGTATCAATGGAAGAAGAATCTTGGTTAAGAAGTGCTGCACTCTGAGCTGGAGTAGAATGAGTAGATGAGTCCTCGCCACCAACTCGAACTCTGAGACTGAATATGTGAACAGTGCCTTTGTCACTTGACACAACCAACCATTTTACATTCGAAGATAGAGCAATACTGTAAATCTCTGCTCTGTCAACACCTCTTCGAACCTAAAAGGAAGCAATTGTTTTCAATTTATATATTTAGATGATTGATGGATTCAAAACATTAAACCACCACCACAAATAATTAAGACAACACAATAATGAAACTTAAATTTTCCTTTTCCATACTACATTATAGCACTATGTCAAACATGTTATCCCTTCCAAAATAAAATAAATGAATCTCAACAATTGAACTGCCAATAAGCTCAACTTCTTCAGAAGAAGGATAAAGCTTATGGATATGCTCTACAATTTATGCTTCATAATTGTTTCATATTAAGTATCATATAATTTGATATGGAATGATTACTACTAAATAATATTAAACAAATAAAAGAACCAGCACATGCTTCAAACAAACAATGATAAATGAATATGGCCATAATTCTACCTCTTGTAAGCGAGTGCCATCCACTGTGTTGAAAATTCTTATCAAAGTGCCCCTTACACTAGCAGTTGCGAGAAGAAGGCCATCCAATGTCAAGGTGAAGCATGCGATTTGAGAATCATGAGCATTAATTAGCTTTATCATATTGAGCCCAAAGTGCTCGATTCGAACCTGTCCTCGTTGGAGACCTGGGCAAGCCAACACAGATGTACTAGAATGATGAGAAAGGCAACAAAGTCCCCTTGGATTTGCTAGAGTCTCAATCTGATGAAGAAGCTTGAGATCTACAAAACTGTAAACATATATTTTGTGCTCAAGAACAACGACTATGCGATCCCGACTCAATTTCACAGCACGAACATCAGATCGAAACGCAAATTCACCAATGCATCGGCTCTGATGATCATCCCAGATGATAACTTTGTTGGGAGGATACTGAGAATTATCTCCAGCACCAACTAGTGCGAGAATATTGCACCGAAACAGCATTTCAACAATTTTAAACCCGCCACTTTTCAAATCACGTCGGAATGTTTCCTTAAAAGGCTCACAGTTATAAATCCGGAAGCCACAACTCATTCCCGCAGCAAAGCAAACATAGTCCTGGTTCCAAGAAACAGAGATCAACTCACTTTCATCACTATCATTGAATTCCGGCAGAGGATGGCCAAAAGAAGCAGAAGTCCCCGCATTCGGAGATTCAAAAGGGCCAAGCATTGCAGGTAAAAGAATTCCTCGAGATGAAGAAACAGCTGAAGTCATAAGGGACGAAGAAACGAGCGCCAGCAACCTCAGCGATCAAAGCAAACCAGAGGAAACCAAAGGATACGAGCTAGAAATATTTGGCACAACATAATGAAACCGCAGTTGACAAAAAAATCCTACATCAAAATTTCCATCTTTAATCCAGAAAACAGTATTCGGACTACTGAATTCACATATACGTGCAATGCAATGCCAGAGAAATGAAGTAGTTCAACAGATTTTACCAATGAGGAAATAAAATTTCCAATTTTTGTGAGCATATCATGATAAAGCAATCAAATTGAAGTGAGCAAAATCAATGCAACCTATCTCATAGCATTTAGAATCAATTACAGTATAAAAAACAGAAATATTTCCAAAGTCAAAAGGAAATTAATCGTAGAAGTGTTGGATTTCATCGAATTGAACACTAACCTCCTTGAAATCCGTTTGATCATCAAACTCCGCCTTCTCTTCACTGCCGATGGAGTAGAAAATTAATAGAGAGAAAGAAAGGAAGAGAGAGATCTGAGAGAATGGAGAGACCAAATCGTCCAACCCAAAGAAAGAGAGAGAAGACGAGACGTAAAGCAAACAGCTAAAAGTTTTTATTTTTATTTTTTTAATTATTTTGGTTTGGGTTTTTTTGGTAATTTTAGTTTTTTTTCCCAATAATTCAATTGGTTCACGTGGCGGCTTTGCATTCTGTTGCGGTGTACGACTCGTGTCGGTCTGTCGTTTAGGTTTATTAAATTAATTATTAATACAGATTTTATCATCAATTAACTTTTAATTAAGTACTCGTCTTATCTAAAAATACTCGTATCAATTAAGATGTCGTTTTTATTATTATTTTTTAAATCAATCTAAACCGTCCATTCATTTTGATTTGTATCGATTAAATTAAAAAAGAAAAAAAGGGGTCCATCCCTGATCATTCCCGTCCTCGTAAATTGAACACCGTTGGATTCACTAAATTTTACATGTAAATAGAGTGAGTGAAGGACTCATGTTTAGAACTCCATGCACATGCAAGTGTTGTTCATCCAGATTCTTACACACGAGCAGATTCCTACGGCGTGTGTGTGTGTGTGTGTGTGTGTCCGAAAACAACATGCACGCGTTAGATTTGTTTTGTTTTAAATAGGATACATGGTGTTGGATTTTGGAGAATGGGTTTTAAATATTGCTGACGGTCGTATCTCACAACTTGCAATAAATGTTTGGCAGCTTATTTTCATAAAAGTGTGGAAGCAAGAGACTCAAGATTAGAAAACCAGAGAGCTCCTCGCTAAGGTCACAAATGAAGATGAAGATGGAAATGTTGCAGCATTCTGAAACCTGTGTTGATTTCCAAAACAGGTATTCAGATTACGAGATACCCTCGACCATATTTGGCAAACAAACACATCGCACGCCCCAATCTTTGCTCGAAATCTGTGATATGTTGATGCTTGCTGCCTGCCAATGGGACGAAGTAAAAGACTCCGGGGAAAGGAGAGTGGGACTTAAAGGGTGCTTTTCTGTCCCGGTTTACTGAAAGAAAAGGTTTTGGATTCAAGAGGGCTTCTAGTTTTTGACATTAAATGCAGGTATATTTTATGGTTTCCTACTGTACTTGACCACAAACATGACATCAAAAAATGTTAATATATGCAGCTTCACCAACTTTTCAGACATCAAACAATGCAGTCATCTGCAGACAAAATTATAAGAATCTGAAAAGTGGCTTTGCATTTGCAATTGGGTGAGAGTTAGTGCTGTATAATAAAAACCCTAGCTAGCTATAACTTTATTTCAATGTAAAATTCTATGGTTTCTTCACATATCAATTATGTATGAACCATAAATCATATGATACTGCTACATAAAAACACTGCACATATGCAATAAGCTGAAACAAAGGAAAGTAGTGTACATGTAGTGGAGAATAACAAAGGGTTGGAGAAGCCCAAGGCCAAGGCGCCTTCTTGTATGCAGGCAAAAGAAGAAGTTGAAATTTCTCTCTCATTCAATGTATGGATGTCCTCCTCCACCGAGACTAGCATACCCTGATCTTCTTCAATGCTCCATTGGCATTTTGATTCTCCCTGTAAAGTAAAAAAGTGCTGATAGTGGGTAAATCGTAAATGGCACACTAGAGTTAGTGCCAGATTCTTACTGTGTGAGAACTAACGATTTAAAGTCCAAGATGTCTCCTTAGCAAAGAGATCAGAAGGAAACATTTTGACTAGAATATAACAAGGACATGAAGAGAAGCAATAGGTATATAAGCAATCAGTGTACAGAAATGAGAGTAATGGAAGGAAGGAGCTCCCTTCAGTCCAAGCACAGAAAAAGAGGGGTGTAAAAATATCTCCCGCATCATTCACACAATCACAGTAGCAAAACAACAATAATCCCAATTTGCTACTGAGTGCTTGAATGAATGAGTCGGCAGCTAGTTCAACCCCCTTTATCTCATCCATGAATGGGCTGAAGGAAGCTCTCTCGCACCATTTCTGCATGCAAAAACTTTATACTACTACTTCCTACTACTAAGGATATGCAAATTAAAGACCCTTGAGTCTCAGATATAGTCACAGATCAAGAGAGAATGAGAATATACTTTTCCATATACCTATAAACTAATTCTGTACAGGAAGATCAAGGCTAAAGAGTTTTTAGTCTATCATGAAGATGCCCAAAGTGCAGTTCAAATTCAGAAATCTAAAGCTAGTTAATCTGCCGACTGCAGCTTGAATTGTCAGATTCCAATCCTAGCTAAATATCAACAGTCAATAAAAGTTTCTGATCAATCCTCGAATGAGCTGAGAGATGGAATTGGAAAATTTCTAAGTACTTGACATTCGGTAGCTCAGAAAGGAAAATAAAAGCTCATTCAAAGACTATATATGAGATCAAACTCTATATAATCAGGAGAAGATATCAACAAAATGAAAGCAATCATCTAACAAAACAAAGAATAGATGGTATTTATGGGATTTCTTTCTGATTGATCTAATGTATGAACCCAGACAACTATATAGAAACCGAGAATTCTTCAAATTGATTAACCTTTATTTGCAGTCAAACATCCTCACACAGTAAAACAACATAAGCTTAGAACCATATATAACCTTAATCCTGATTTTCTCGTTCTCAGAATCCAAAGAAGAAATTATCGAAGAAAAAAGTCAAACTTATAAGTCTAACCAGAAACAACAAGATCTTTTACAGAAACCCGGACAAAGCAAATGCTGCAAAGCTCTTTCGTTTCTTTGCCTTATCTTGAACTGCACATAAACTAAAGAGCATACATAATACGATCCAACTACGCACAAAAAGTAAACACGATTCAACTTAACTGCAAATAGTAATAGGATGTCAGTGCATCTAAAACCCTAATCTCAAACAATGGAAGAAGTTGAAAACCCTAACACTAGGGCGTTAACTATGTTTAATGGACCTGAGTAAGAAAAATAAAGCAGTGTGAGAAAAGTTAGAGAGTAAGCTGTTGGTATATATGACGAAAGTAATAAAGAAGAGAAGGGGAAGTCGCAGAAATTAAGGAAGAGAATTAGCCTGATTACATATGGGAAGGGCGGGCAAAAATGATGGGTCATTGTCTTCAGGAGATTCAGGGACAGGAAAGCGACTCTAGATCTTAACAAATCCAATAGAAAGGGAAAGAAAGAGTTAAAAGAGAAGATCAATTACTCCGTCCTTAGAGTATTTTGTGGCGAATGAGATGAGATGATGCTAATTAAAGAAGAACATATGAGCAAGAGCGTCAAAGGAGAAAACTATTCCTCCTCTTTCTCTTTCTCAAATCAGCTGCTAGCTTCTTCGCTTTGCACAATAAATGCCATAAATCCACAGGAATATAATTCACACTTCACACACGCCAGCTAACCATTGGTATATCCATATATATATATATATATATATATATATAAACACAGTTTTGCTCCATTTTCAAGTGTAGCTAGATGACCCTTGTGTGAAAACCCATTTTTTTTAAATAATGGAAAATAAAGAAGTAGAAGAATGACTTTAGAGAAAAATATATTTCCTTTCTTTTTCGATAAACATTGCCTCCAAGCAACTTGCTTCAACAACACCACACCTATCCATGTTGCACTTATTTTTATCATGTATTAAGTACAAATTTGGTTTATGATAGATTCGCATGCAAATGACATGATTAACAGTCTTTTTTCTAATAAATTCTTATGATTTATGCTTAATTTTCATCGAACCACGTGAAATAAACCAGTTTATTATGAAACTTTACGCAGTCGACCCAATAACTGCGTTATAAAATGTACCAGAGTTCATCACATACTCTCTTTGATTTTGTTGAATATTTTAATGTATTTCAGGTGATTTCTAAATGCATAATTGGTACTGTTATTAGTGGAAAATTGCATGGTGTGGAGTGGCTTTTACTCTTAAATTCGTGTTAGTAAGGCTAAACTAGAGGAGCACATAATAAACAATCCCACATTATGTCTGACTGTTTTTGGCTTAGCAGCAAGTACACAAGGAGCATCCTTCTGGTAACAGGCTGCTGTTTTCATCTATTTGGCTTATCGGCAGAAATCAGGTGGATTTTCGTTTTAATTGGTAAACAGTTGCAACATCAGCACATTTGGCAACTGCAGAAAAATATTTTAAGGGTAAGAAGTACACTGTATTTATGGAGTGGGTGGAACTAATTTTCTCTGTATATAAAAGCTGCAGCGGCTTTTAAGACAGCCCATATATCTATAAAGCTCTGAGAGAGCCAGAGAATTTCAATTGGTAATAAGTGCGTTAATCCTGTAGTCGTCAGCTCAGCTTCTTCATCATTCACAAACACTCACAGAGATGAGTGCTTTTGTGGAGACCACTCTTTTGATACACACTTTAGTCTTATTCGCCATCATCATAAATTGCAGAAGTTGTCTATGGCTGTATTCGATAATGAAGGAGAACTTTTGCAAACTCTTATATCAACCTCTGCAAACATTGTGCAATTGGGATCAGAGATTTGTGATCCCCGTTAAGGTCAACAAGCAATTCTAACCCTAGTTGGAAAGGGGGAAACTACGCCTGACATAGCTAGCTAGGTAACTAGCTAATTAGATGCTGTGCTGATGATATTCCAGTCCTTACAGTTTCATGATAGAGTAGAATATTAACTCTCAGTGTAGAATTCTAAACACATTGGCATGGCAACCTTTTTTTCCAAGGGATAAATTATTGCTCTTTTGTCTAGTTATTTTTGTGGGTGAATCATCCAACTATGAATGTTGGCAAAACCACTAACATGAAAAGAGAGTTCGATCGAGACGGCAAACAAAGGTTAGGGCTCCAGGACTTGTAATTATACCGTATCATTCTTTCACTTTCTATTATAATTTTCTCTATAAATTACAATTTAAAAGAGATAATCAGGAAGGGTCAATGCCATATAGAAAAACCCTTGAGTGCAATGCAAGAGTTCACCACAGCCAGGGGCCCAAATTTGCTGTCAAGACTGTGCGAAGGTGACAGACACTGTTGGGCACAGTCAGTATTTTTATTTTTTCTGACTTGATGATTTTGAAGTTGGTGGGCCCATTTAGACAATGTCATTCTCTGCTGATAAATATTTGATATGATAATATTTTCCAGAAAATTTTGCATGGCAATTACCATTAATGAAAGAAATGGCCAACATGATCAGAGGAGAGATGCTTGAATCATTTATGGAGCAATAGGTTCGGGTATCATAAGCAGATTTTGGCTTCATTCATATCACTGCACTTCAGGAGTCAGTCACTTGGAATAAAGTCTGCGGCAGAACATTGTTTACTCCATTCTTTATGTCAATCCCACCCATCAAACTTTGATAATATCTTCATTCTAACCACTCCTTATTTACGAAATTTATCAGCTCAATTACTGATGCTCTAACCTAAACTACTCAAAATCACGAGATTCTGTTAGATATTCTCTTCTAAAACAGTCTTAACTTGTATGAATGTAACAGGGGCTGCATTTTTCTGTTAATATTTCCTACTCCAGAGAGCCATAGGTGAATTAAACCTCTTGGCTACAACAAATGAATTTCAATACTAGTTTAACCGTGATTCTGGTGATACCTTATTTTTTTCTTCATCTCACTTTCGGCTCAATACATGGATTTTTATTAGTATACATAAACTATTTGCCTAAGATAAGAGATGAAACTCTTCTTTGCAGGCCATGAAGTAGAAACATGGTTTTAGAATAACTGGAAGAATAAGCTCGTTGATCCATCCCCGAATGATTGCAAATCTGCAGATTTAACCAAAGCCCTGCACAGAGGGCAAGTTCTCTCTCTCTCCAACCTGAAAATTAGCCATTGAATTGTCAAGGAAGCTCACAGCAATACATTCTAAACAGTTAAATGATAGAAACATTTTAAGCTTGAGGCAAAAATGTCAGAAGCAATAAGTTGTTCCCTTCTTAATAAGTTTCATGGACTATCCCAATTGATACCCAGCATCTTTCAGAGAAAGCATGCACATCAAACAAAATTCTTGTTTTTCAAATTTAACAACACAGCAGTCTAAACATCAATTGAGAAACATGAGATTGAGACCATAAACTCACCATTCAGAAACACAGTCCTCACAGAATATGTGTTTACATCCCAACAGGATTGGAGCTTGCATCTTTTCCTGGCAAATTGCACAGAGGTCCCCAGCTGCATTTACCTGCACCAGATTACATAGAACTTAGTATGCATATATAGCTTGGTCTGGAGAAATGGTACTCAGTCATATAAATACCGGATTCCTATTATACACACAGTTAGATTTATAGAACCAATAAATTTACATCTGTACATATATGGACAATAAAGCTATATAAAATAAAATAATGATTGTGGCAGGTTCTTAGATTAGGTTGGGAGTGGAAGAGAAATCAAATCAAAAGATCAATCACAATGCTTTTTCACAAACAAAACAAAATGTCACTTTACCTGTTCCGTTGTGGCAAAAGATCCATAGGGAAATTCTTTCCGTGATAATGCCCTTATGGCAGCAACAAGACACTGAACCTGAACAGCAAGTCCAATTTTTCAGGAATAACAGATTAAACAAAATCAAACCCAATGAAGTATTTCTTCCTACTCAAGAGAAACCAAGAGCAGAAAGTAGAAAATTGAAAACTCTACCTTCTCAACAATAGTCGTGAGCTTGAAAGTTAAATACAGCCCTGTAGTCAGTGATGAAAAGAGGGTTCCGTATTCTTTGTTCAAGAAAAATCGGTACCAGACGGGTGCTGGCAACAAGGCACGGTAAAACAGCAGTGCATACTCAACTAGAGTTAGTATTTGACCCTTCAGAACCAGATGCTAACTGTCAGAGATTCTGAGAATATGAAAGTAATATTTGCAGTTCTATACATGGGAAGTGGTTTTGTGATGCATGGAATTATTGTACCTGCCGACGGAAATTTTGGCCTCTGCTGTTCTTATAATAGATTAGCAGTAGACACTTAATAGCCATTGCAGCCTGCCTCACCATTGTATCTAAAAATTGTAGCAAATGCTCAAACATGTCAGCACATTCAAAACATAAGTGATGATTCTAAGGCATAATTACATTGCAAGCAATATGAAAGACCAGTTGATCAAACCAAATAAGAATGGAAAGACATGATCTTATATATAACTGCACAAATACTGCTCCATGCATTAATAATTCTCCACCAGACAGTGTAATGAAACAAGTTATGACCACACAATAACTGAAATCAACAAAAGTGATGCCACTGGATTACTTTGGAAAATATTATAAATGAATGGGAACTTAACCAAAAATACTTAGTTCTCATAGGAAACTTCATCAATGGCATTTTATGTTATGTGAGAGTTAAAATTCTGGTTACAATATCCCAAATATATACCATATATCTGTAAGCACTGCAACTGTTGGAATCAATGGCAAAATAAATAGTCAGATCCATACCATTCACTAAGATGATGAATGCAGCGTGCCAGAAAGGTGGTATTGTACTTGGAGGAATCATGACCAATGGATATAAAAGATCATCACTCCAAAACCACAAGTAGATACCAATCACATGAAACATAAAACCTGTAAGGATCATAACAAGAATAGAGTTGTTCCTCTCTCCCTGCATAAAGCAACAAGGAATGAGGCTAAATTTTCCTTTTCTTCATTGTGGGGAAAGAAAAGAATGCGGCTGGGGAATTTTAATTCAAGTAAGGCACTCTAAAAATTGGTACCTTTAGAAAAGTCTGCTTGCGAAGAATATCATTTGACTTAAAAATTACAGCCGTAATCCAAACTGTAACAAAGAAACCTGAAATAAAAGTATTCTCACCAAGAAAATTCTTATCAAACAGTTAAATGTTAATTAAAGTAGAAATTATACATTGCAACAAGACATGAACAGATATGACGCAATAAAAACTGCCATTAAGTTCCCAAAATACCACTCAAACTTTCCTAAAGTGTTGTAGGCAATAATGAATTTGTATAGCATTAGGGTGAGGTACAATATCAAATGTTGCCTCTTCTTGTTAACTCTTTCCTTGAAAACACAATAACTAGCCCACGCACCTAGAAGAGCAAAAAAAGAACAGCATGGAATGCAAAATAACACAAATGGAAAGTGTTCTCTAATTGAAGCTCCCCGGGCCAACAGCTTACTTTCAAGTTGTCTAAGCAAGATTTGTATGAAATAACATTATTTCGATCTTTGAATTGTCCATGATATCCCCAATTATATGAGAAACCTGCCAGTACCAGATAGATGCTCATCAGTTAAAAACCAAAAACAGCTGATGTATAACCTGACCCTGGGGAACCCTTTCAGCCTTACCCTCCATGACCAAGGCTGTTAAGTGTGTTTCTCTAAATTTTCTCCGTCAGAGAAACCAAACTAACAAGAAGCAAACATAAGTGAAGGAAACTTAACAATTCTTCATTCACTGAAAAAGCTTTTTCTACTGAGTAATTTCAATTCGATTACTTTCCCATTCAGAATCCAAAAGCCTAAACAGTCAAGGACAATTCTGGAAAGGAAATGCCTAAGTAATAACATCACAATGAGTAAAGCTCATTCCTTCTCAACTCGCACAACAATTTTTCTTAGCGCGGGAGATTAGCTCTTGAAAATTTACACGACAATAATATGAATAACATTCAAGACATGAAGAGTCAGGAATCCGTACCTTGTAAATGCTGACGGATGAACACAACCAACAGAAGTAGTGAAAACGGAAGAACTTGCTCTATGCAGCGGGCAAATTGCTGAATATCATAACTCTGGTGAGAAGAATTCCTACTAGTATTACCTTCCAATGAAGAAGGAGGCACCAATGGAACGTTTTCTCCTGTGCCAACTGCATTTGCCTCATTATCCAAAACTGCCCCTGTGGCTTCAACATTCTCTTGTCTAATTATCTGAATGGAAACCTCACCAGAACTCACCGAGCTAAGGTTATCGATGGAATTGGACGAATGGGTTTGAATATGAGCATCACTAACAGCGATAACCGTTGGAGTCTGCTCAGATACCCGACTGGTACCGGCAGGAACCACGCGGGAATACTCCAATAAAACCGAAAATGGTGAACGAAACAAATTAAGTGCAGGTGGTAAACGAACCTGATAGCTTCTTGAATCATTACTAGTACCACTATTACTGTCACCGTCGGAAGAAGAAGGATCGGAAGTTGCGGCCGGCGACGCATCCATTTTGAAACCCCAAAGGAGCAACTGCGAAAACTTAGAAGAAAAAGCACGGAGTCTTCACACAGCGAAAGGTTCTTATATCTAGTGCCGAGCAAGAAGACAGATAGATAGAAGTAAAGGTGAAATGATCCAGTACGAGAAGCCGTGATGCGGTATTGATTAGATTTTGATAAAGCTTAAGATGAAGAATGAATCAAATAAGTACTTAATGAAGAAGGTGACGATGATCCACTATTGACTCGATAATAACCCTGTTTCTTTCGGTTTACGCTGCAAACTTGACGAAAGGACAAGGAACGCGTCTTCTTTCTGTTTACCATTTGAATTACTGTATCTTAATCCTTACCTTCACCCATAGAGCCGAATAAGTAGTTGTTTTGTGATTTTTCTTTATAATTCTTCTACGAGTTCCTGTCCCTTTTGTGTCAATATGCGATTTATTTTTGGAATCAGCATAACGTGCTAATTAAATCATCTCTTTCAGCATTTCATATTGCAGACCTGCTGTCAACAATTTAACTCTAATAAATCCAAACATGACAATTGACATATCCATCATCTGGTGCTATTACAGACTGGACCAGAGAAACAAGATCAAGTCAAAGCGTGCAGGTGGAAACACTTGAAAATGTAATTGAATGTCAGGCTATGCAGATGCCGTTGCCAGTTGCCTAAGTCAACCAAACCATTTATCTTCTCCCACGCCACTTGAAAACCTAACATTGGAGAACACAACATTAGCAGCAAAGCACAATCAACACCAAGAAGACAACTCTAACATTAGCCCTTTCTTAGACAAGCAAAACCTGGGTAGCGTGCAAATTTTCATGTTTGGCAACATTTGCACCCCAAACAAACACACAAGAAAAAGGGAAAAAAGAGGTTTGACGCAGATTCTTGATCAGCCCCTCCAGTTGTCCTTCCGCTTCCCTATATGCCGGATAGCCTCAACAGGATCATTGCAACCAACCCAATTCTGCAGAAAAGGCACATATCTATATGAGAAAGATGGCACAGTAAAGCGTTCTGGATCAATAGCTCTCTGAATGCAGATTGTTATGCCCAACAGAGTAAATATTATAAACTGAAAAGATAACTCTTTTATGGATGTTAAAAGACCAGAATCTCTGGTGGATCGATTCGCATGAACGGGTTTGTCTCCATCTCTTTTGAGGCAATGGTAAGCAGGCCTGCTTCCCGCTGGTTCTGCGCCCAAGACCAATTTTGCTGTATTTTCACATTACCCGGTTCCACTGTCAAAGCAAATTGCAGGTTCTTCACTGTGTACTGGAGAAATAACAACGCAGAAGGTGCTTTAATCTTTAAATGAAAGAAAGGCGTTCACAACTTACGGTGGTTCTTTTTTGATAAAATTTGGAAATCAATCTCCAGATGGAGCATAGTAAGTTTCAAGAATATGCAAGTGAAGGCATTCCTACTTAACACTTAATAACATATTGTATTATTGCTTTGTCATGGACAAGAACTAAGTACAGATATTTGGAAGGTTGATTTCAGCACACAACAGATATACCCTAGTCACCAGCTAGAAATCAGTTCTCAAGTTGAGTAATTAAGACTATTAGATGGTTAATTAACGCACAGTCTCCCTCTCAAACGACCTCAACTAGCTCATAAATTTCTCACCCACAGGTTTCCCCTAGATGTTGCAATTTTGCTAACAGTTGTGAACAGTAACATTCACTTGCTCTGGTTGTACAGAATACATTCTTTCAAAAGTTGAAATTTGTATCTCCCTGTGAATCCCTTGGGAGGATTTAGCATAATAATCATAGTATGGGAAAATGATACAGTGAGGGAATACACAAGGTTGGAGACCAATGCAACCATAATGTGATAAATATTAATACAAAATTGAAAATTTATCTGTTTCAAAAAGACAGTGCTTAAAACTGAAAAGAGTATTGGCATTATTTTACCTCGCTGCAGCACACTTGAGTTGGCTTCGGTAAGGAGCCTAATGTGACACACAATGATTGATACATCTGTTATGTTAGCCTTCAAAAAATTTTCCACAACCAGCAATAAACTTTGTTGTGAAAATGGTCAGGAAACAGATATATAAGTTAAAAAAGCAAAATTTAATTCAACACAAGGATAACCACCACTGATTTACAGTTATTGAATAAACAGAGTTTTGACAGTCCAAACTGCAAATCTCTTAAAACTTTCTTACAAGTACATATTATCAAAGCAAATTATAATGCACTAAGATGGACTATTATCTGTTAGATCCATGAATATTGAGCATCTTTATTAGATAAACTGTTACATGTTACATCCATGAATACTGAGCAGCTTACTATAAGCTTTCAACTTGTTGATCAATATTACTATGCCACCTGCAAACACATTTCACATGGCTAAGATAAATAGAAGAAGTGCAACTTGTCCAATTTACTACGGAGTTCTCCGAACTAACCAGCGTGTCTCCACTGAAAACAGCTGGGTCCTCTCCCTCTTTGCCAGTAACATAATAACTTATATCGCCTTTGGTGTGGCTGGTATTAATCATACAAAAGGAAAGAGGTAGAACAAAAAGTAAGATACCCTTAGTAAGAAGAAAAAACAAAGACTCATTTTTGTGATCAATTGAGTAGATGTAAGGATAGCAAGTAAAACGCATTTTCCAAGACTTGACATATCGTTGCATGATGGCCAAATTTAGAACCTAGCAAGCAACATTTTTCCTCAATGCAAGTGTGAGACTAAAAGGGTTACAGTAATCCAAGGAAGCAAATGAGTCCCACGAAATACAGAGTCAGTGGATGACGAAAAGGAAGACACCTAAAAGAACAAGGTAAATAAGCATACCAAGGCGTGTGAAGACAAAATATACTGACATTAAGCCCAAGTGAGAGCTTATCACCACCTTTCACTTTATAATCGCAGCCCTTTGCATTATCAATTGAGCCACCCTACACCTTAATCCCAACCACCTTCCTATTTAATAGACCATTCCCACCAGCATGATCCCTATTCATAAATAAATTATGCTTAAATTCCTCCCAAAAAAAACCCTTGAAACAATAAAATGGAAAATTTTATCGAAAATCAAACTACCAATGATGATGGGTAGTAAGAACGATGGTGAGCTGGGCGCCATGTTGTCTGGCAGACTCAATGATCCTTTCTGGTTCAATGGGATCAACAGCTGCAGCTTTGTTATTGTCCTCGTCTATAATCCTGCAAAATCCGGAGAAAAGATAAATTTTTTTGCTGAAAAGTGCAAACTTGATCATCATCCCAGTCAAAAAATTTTAAAAGAAGATTAATTACAGGTAGGAATACTTGACTTCCAAGCAAGGAATAGGAAAGATTTTCATTTTCCTCTGCGGCAACTTCAGGCGACTGTTAATCTTCGGTAGATATTTGGCAGTTAAGGGAACGAGGAAGTGACACGTAATCGGTGACTGTTTCATCCACGTCAGCAGTTACACATACGTGGCAGTAATTTTGGGTCTTTTGAAAAAAATTAAGAAAGATGTTTGGATGCGAGAATAAGCATATTCTCGTCGGAGTTAAGGAAAACCGTATACAGTTAGGTCATAAATGGAGATGGAAGCCAGACGATCCGTGAAAAAAATTATCGTTAAGGAAGCAGAGTAAAGGTAAAAGAGAGGAAAGAAATGGGGAAGCAGCCGGTGAGAATGAAGGCGGTGGTGTATGCGCTGTCGCCGTTTCAGCAGAAGATAATGACCGGTTTATGGAAGGATCTACCTGGTAAGATCCATCACAAGGTCTCCGAGAATTGGCTCAGCGCCGTTCTACTCCTCGGCCCTCTCGTCGGCACCTACACGTACGTTCTTTTCCCTTATGTTTTGATTGTTCGATTATATTCTAAGTTCATAGAATTTTTTAACAAGGGTTGATTTGTTATATTCTCAGACACTATTAGGTTGTCGCCAAGTTTTTCTTCTGTGTGATTGGAAGCTTTTTTTAATTCCATCTGAGCAATTTTCATGTGAATCCTTTGACCAAATTGTGGCCGTAGTCTGAGGGTGAGACTCTTGAGGGGAAATAGAGCAGAAATTGATCATCTTGAATGCGCTGGTTTCCTCAGAATCACGGTAGTTGTGAAAGCACAAAGGAATCTGAAAATTTTCCTAGCCTCTGAATGAATGATTTAGAGCTACAATCATTTTGACGTGAAAGTCTAGATGTTGAGTGTAACCAACTTTCTAAGAATCATGGTAAGAGTCTGAAGGGTGGAGCTTTCATTTCCTCTGAGTGACATGACTTAAATGGGAAGCCTTAAAACTCTCGGTCGATAGAGAATCCAAGTTATAACATCATGAAATTCACAGAAGTATAAGCTGTACTAGTTTGGTGACACGTTCTATCTTGTTTCTTCTTCTCTATGCGTCATCATGTCATTGTGCTCACATTCCAGGCGCTGAGATGCAAGGCATAGAGATTGTTGTCTGGCATTATCTTTATAAAATTAAACATCAGTCAAGCTTAGCATTAATCTGCATCATTCACCCAATTATTTTGTTGACTATGAGAAGTATATGGGCACGCCAAATATGGATTGTTTTCCACTTGGAAGAATGCCAAGAGCTTTATCAGTATCATCTCTATAAGAACTGCATTTTTTCAAGCTTTCGTATGTTATACTTGGGTTTTGTGTACGCTTATCTCGTCACTGTATTTATTTCTATGCTGCATGTCACCAACTGGTGCAGATATGTTCAACAATACCAGGAGAAGGAGAAGTTGGCGCACAGGTATTGATGCAGAGTGGATGTGCCTCCATTTTGTACTCTTCAGAAGAGCGTTAAAGATTCTTGTGAATTACCAACAACTCTTGTTGGAGTTGTGAGGCATAATGGACAACTTTTTGGACTACAATTGTATTAATTTGGTGGGTTTGTTGTTGTTGGATCTTGAAGTATTGTCTGAACAAATTTCTTTGTGGTGTAATAAATTTCATGGTTGGATTGCCAAATGTATGGATGTTACTGAATTTCCTTCTTCCAGAAATTCTGAAGATTGCATTGGTTTCCCTTTATTTTGCAAATGAAAAGCTCAAATGCCGTGCCCGGCCAGAGAAATGGGAAGAGGCCGTAATGTGATGTTAAACCATAACCAATATAGTCTGTCATAGAAGAGAGAAACACTAAAAGCAATGAGGCTTCAAACCTAATCCGAGATGTTGACAGGATTGAGGAACCAAATGGCAGCTTGAGTTCATTATTTCATTAATTGTTAAAAAAGTTTTTAGAAAAATGATCTAACTATATTTGCCTGAACTTGCATAATTAATTTCATAGAACTGTCTTGTATAAAATTTTCTTTTAATTATTTATTTGTATATGAATTGGAAGCCTTTACTCTTTCTTATTAAGTAATGTACCTTTATTCTGAATTGCAAAAGTAGGAAAACTTAATTGTCCGTAGAAACAGTCGAGAAACAAACCCAAATCAACTTGTAAAATTAGGATGGGTGGTCCTGCAATCTTTCAACAGCTAAACGACAGGTCACTCATCTTTTTAACTCTACAATGACACGTCGTGGGCCATTTCCTCATGTTAGTGGGCTTTATAACTTTCAAGTTTCGGTCATATTTCACAGACGGCCCACGAAACGCTCATACGCACAACGTGGCCACGTGTAATACAGTGATTGCTGAAAACTTAGGTTTGGATTTGACTGGTTTCCCTACTATTTAATGATCTCATAGGAGCTGGTTCCCTCTTATCTTCGCCGGCGGGGCAGATCAGAGACAAGAGACAAGACGCCCGCCATGGGGAGAAGTGCGTTCATATCTCTTTCATTTCGATGTTTGACTTTTAATTCGGTTTTTCTTTTGGTTATACGATTAAATCTAGATTTCTACACTTCAATAATCAGACATGATTTAATTAGCTTTATTTCAAATACTGTACCCCTAGGTTATTAGAAATTTAGGGTTTATTTGCTAATTCCTCGGAATCACATTGTAAAGAAGTGAATTTTATTAATTTGAGGTTGAACATTTGGATGTAATTAATGCATTGTGTCCCATTTCTAGGACCGGCAAGATGTTACCGTCAAATCAAGAACAAGCCGTACCCTAAGTCACGGTTTTGTCGTGGTGTTCCTGATCCTAAGATCAGAATTTATGATGTTGGGATGAAGAAGAAAGGTGTTGATGAGTTTCCGTTCTGCGTTCACCTTGTGAGTTGGGAGAAGGAAAATGTCTCAAGTGAGGCCTTGGAAGCTGCTCGTATTGCCTGCAACAAGTACATGGCTAAATTTGCTGGCAAGGATGCTTTCCATTTGAGAGTGAGGGTGCACCCATTCCATGTTCTGCGAATTAACAAAATGCTTTCATGTGCCGGGGCTGATAGGCTCCAGACTGGTATGAGAGGTGCCTTTGGAAAACCCCAGGGAACATGTGCTAGAGTCAGCATTGGTCAAGTATTGCTTTCTGTCCGTTGCAAGGACAGCAACGGCCATCACGCTCAGGAGGCTCTACGCCGTGCGAAGTTCAAGTTTCCTGGACGTCAAAAGATTATCGTTAGCAGGAAATGGTATGCCCTTTATGCGTAATTCACTCCACTGCTATCTCAAATTCTTTGCATCCATAACATAATTTTCTTTTTCTATTTGAGTGAATTAATGGTTTAGATGGCTGTTCCTGGTAGCTTCCGGAAGTGGGTTTAAAATTCTACCTTTATTTTACTGGCATTTTTCCCCTTGATATTTTTGGTGCGGTAATGGAACAAAGGTTTTAATTATTTTGAGTGTTAGATTGAATTTCTTCATTCAAAATTGAAAGGGTGGAGATCTCTTTTATGCTTTTTTTTTACACTCTGCCTTGTGGTGCCTCTAGCATGGCCTGCTGCCCACAGAAATGATTCATTGATGTAGTGTCCATTCTGGTAAAATTTGTGAAGCATAAATATGTGCTCTCTTGGGATATTTGTTTAGGGTTCCTTTCTCATTATTGCATGGTTATGCCTTTTTTAGGGGTTTTACCAAGTTCAGCCGGGCTGATTATTTGAAGTGGAAGTCAGAGAACAGGATTGTACCAGATGGTGTCAATGCCAAGGTAACATCAAAGTATATTGGATTTAAACCTTATTGAACTGCAATTTTCCTTTGCTTTGGTTCTTTCTAACCAGTGTTATCAACCCCTCAATTTTCCACTTGTTAGCTATCACATAATCTGCGGGTTGGCAACTTTTCATAGCCAGAGCATAAGTCTTTCTGCCCTGGTCCTGAAATGTTTCCTGTTCAATTTGGCTTTGCATTTTTTTTTGTTGTTGTTCTTGACCTAGTAATCAAGATGCCATTTGCCAGGCAGCAGAATGGAGATGGGCTTGGTTTCTGATAACTTAATATTATTTTATTGGAACTGTTATGTAATATGATGGATCTAGTCAGTTGCTTACTAGTTCTGTTTTTTTCTTGTGTAGCTCCTCGGCTGTCATGGTCCTTTGGCTGATCGTCAACCTGGAAGAGCCTTCCTGGCAACAGCTTAAGATATTTGCTACCGAAAAAATAGAGCAAATTTCAGATGTCTATTGCAGAATCATGTCCAGTTTTTTATTTGCCCATTGTAGACCATTTCTCAGTAAAACTGAATTCGCTAAGTTGATGTGACATGTTTAACTTTGTGGCTTGTTTTATTTTTGTTTCGATTTTGCAAATTCTCAATTTTCAATATGCACTCCTCAATGTTGGATTCATCAAGGTTTTTAACTGATCTATTAAAACCTGCTAATCTTTTACAGGATCAGTGTCTATTAATGGTTTTCAGTCAATGGGCTGTTGTTGTTTAGGAATTGTTGAATCTTTGCAATTAATATAGAATGAAAATGGTTATTTGGCTATGGAATTATTTAGAAAGAAAGGGGTCCTGCAATTCTATTTAACATTGCTAAGTATTCCTATGGATTTGACCCGTTGCAAATGGATTTGACCATTAATTACTATGTGCGTCGTGAAAGTGGCTGCAACTACGTTAATCAATCACAAGTCTTAGAACAGATTAATTCGACCAAATACAATGTATGATAGGAGGCGATTGATATAATCACCAAAGAGAAACCCGGGACATCGCATTGCAAGCCGTACAACATAAATTGGACCAATTTGATGTCCGTGCCTTCTCCTTCCCCGCAAGTCCCTTCGAAGAGACATGTCAATGAAGATTGAGGCACAAAATAAGATCTCTTAATCCCACCATTTAACCTTTTTCTTTCTTCTTCTTCCTTTGTCTTTTTATTTTTTTCATTTCATAGGAACAATCTTTTCTTCATTTTTGTTATCTTTTGTTTGTTTCTGTATCACACAAATCTTCAAACATCTTCGAATTGCATACGAGTTTGTGCGTCTTGTGAATCTAATCAGAATTCCAGTATGTCGAAACCCTCGAAGATAATCATCAACGGTTTACTCAGACTCCGTTTCGATCACCATCCTACAGTCAACCCTTTTTCCAGCTCAAAATCATCGCTCTCCTCTACATTTTATTCCCGTTTCCTATCAAATGGATCCTCAAATTTCATGACT